>CM024753.1:83545056-83900424 GCA_014218235.1 Colocasia esculenta
TCAAGTGTGACGGCCCTCATTATACCGGTACGGTTATACCAACCCACGTCGGTATAGCGAGCGCTGCCACAGTGGGACATTTACCCAAACGATACGTACAGCTGAGATACACGCGAATATACAACAGAGTAGCGGAAGTAAAAGACAACAGTCTCCATTCATTCATCATCCACATTAAACATACATGCAATTCGCAATTAACATAAAGGAACTAAAGTTCACATAATTAAATTGCTGAAATGGAAATACAATTGTCCACACTTTACATTCTTTTCATAATACTCTAATACAATGTTCAATTACATACTTATGAAATACACAAATCTCAAGAAACTCCAAAGCTAGCTAGTCTCCGCGCTCGGAGTCCGTCTCCACCGTCTCCTCCAACGGTGCCGTGTCACCAACTATACCTGTACGCCGAAGCAAGGAGTGAGTCCAAGGACTCAGCAAGCAACACTACTCATGATATACACGTACAAGTCCTAGTGGTTTCTACATGCACATTTACAATTTGCAACACATAGCATGCTAGTCAATTCAAGTTTCAACCTATCATGAAAGTTTACATTTTATACATGAATCATGCTTTCAGATTTCTAAAATAAAATTCACCTATCACATGCTCTCTATTCAATTTACTCATGAAACTTTAATCTTTAAAGAGCTAAAACATGAGAGCTATCAACATGAACATTATGCATACATGAAAGGGGAACACACACTAGCATGGATTTCACATGTCCTTAAGTACATACATAACCTTTTCACATGCTTTAGGTTGCTGATTTCACATGGTTTAACGGCTGTAAACCTATACATGAAAGCTACAATATGCATAAAACATATCATGTGATCAAACAATCATGCTATCTTGTACCCGTTTTCACCAATTATCCCTAACATGGATTCTAGACATCTTTGCACATAATAACATGATGATAATAACATAAATTCACTGATTTCACATGATTTCAGATTTGTCTCACATGGTTTTCAATAACATATTTTCACATCTTTAGTTTCACATTTTCTTTACACAAGTTTCCTCTTTCACATGGTTCACTTTACACATACACATTCACATTGTCACTTACACATTTACACATGGACACATACACATTACACATTTCACATTACACATTTTAGGTGCCGTGACACATAGTCCAAACCACCAAAGAAGGACATATACACATCACATTACACATAGACGCCATCTAGGCATTCCAATGGCGACTCTTGGACTGCGCAGACCGGGAGAACAAGTCTCCACCCTAACCAGTGGTACTTGTCCACCTCCAGGATTTCCCCCTAATGCCCTTAGGGTCACTTACACATTGAACTTTCTCAGGGGGACTTTTCCCTGATACAGCTCCACTGCCCTCTACGGAAGCAGTGTCACATTGGCACAGTTACACATTTACACATTTACCGTTTTACACATGGTTTTACACTTCACACTTTTCATCACATTCACTTTCTCACTCACATGAATATCTCTGTTTTTCCTAACATGGTACTACAGAATTTCAGGAGTTTAACACACAGAAGTTTTCACTAATCAAGTTGGTTTTAGACAATAACTAATCACATTACGATAATATACGTAGATTATCACATTTCACATGAAAATACATAACTTTTATTTACTGATCCAAATGACCTGAAATTTTAACCACATGCTGTTTTCGGGTTCAAGATCATACACTCAAATTTTCAGATTTTTCTGAGCTAAATAGAATTTACAGAAAATAAAACACCTATTTAGCATACTATTCACAACTTAAGTTAACATGGGGTTTAACATATCCTGCAAATTGCCACTTACTGTTTTAAACAGAGGCTACTAATATATGCATGATTTGAGAATACAAAATTACCCTAAATCATACATCTATGGATTTCACCACAACCATTCTTGCATGCTTTTATTTTACCGAGCCGATTTATTAGCAATTTACACAAGCATGGATAATTTACCAAAATTGCAAACACATATACTGACCCACTAATCTTCATGATCAGACCAAAACCAAGACATTCATACTAATCCTAATCATGAACAAGGATTTGCAAGATTATCTACAAGTCATGCTCACAAGTTTAAAGGGGTACAATTATCCTACATTTACCATCACGCATCACACTCATTCACACACCACAATTGATATATACATAGAGTATAGGATTACCATATATCCTCATCACGGAAAACATACCGAAATTAATGTATAAGAAGGGCAGAACAGCTCACTGTTCTGTCCAGAGGAACTTGGCGGCGGTCTCTGGCCGCTGACTCAGAGTCAGCGACAGGGCCGATGGACGCCAAGCATGATCTGGGCGTCCAGGGACCTTGCCGTCAAGCCAGGTCTGTGCAGAAACACAGACCCGAGCTCTCAAACTTGGGTGAATGGGAGGGTCTAGGACTCGAGGAAAAATCCATAAAAATAGCAAAACCGACCTAGACTCATACGGGGACACATGGATAGGTCACTTGCCTTTCAAAAATTCTTCCAAAGGATTTAGGGCTCGGTGAAGCTCTCCTTGGGCTGTCCCAAGAAGTGCAGAAATCCCTCCAAAGATCTCTTCCTCCGGGCTCCTGGATGATCTCCACGCCAAGGGGATGTCGGGGAAGCCTCCTCCTTTGATCCAGCTACCTTCTTGAAGCAGTGGAACGCCGGATCAAGCTCCAGGGGGTCGGATTTGTGGGTGCTAAGAGGGGTTTTCTCACAGACTTTCTCTAGGGTTTTCTTTCTCACTTTTTCTCCTCTTGCAAGGTGAAGGGAGGAGTGGGGAGAGGCCATTTCGGGTTCAGACATAAGAGAGTCTCTCTCCCACTCACCAGGCTGATTTGACAGCCTTCAGAGCCGTTGGGGACACCCCCAATGGTTGGCTTGCCTTGTTTCAGAAGCTTGCAGCTCTGCTGCGCATGCAGGCCAGAGAGATTGGCGTCCATATCGCTGGACGCCAGGATTAGTGTGGCGTCCATGTCTGGACGCTGACACCACCTCACGGCCTGGGTTGACGCCAAGGGGCCTTCGGCCAGAACCCTAAGTTATGCAGAAAACCATGCATACCATGCATATATACATGCAATATGTATACGGTATTATATCCATACTATCACCATGCAATACATGCATTATTTATATTTAATATAAACACATGCACACGTACTATACTAATTAATACGTACGTAAATATGTACATACATACACAAGCACAAATATACACACATAATACAAATAATGCGACGGAAATTCGAGGGCCTTACACCCTCTCCCCCTTAAAGAAACTTCGTCCTCGAAGTTAGAACGACACTACTCAAACAAAAGGGGATACTTCTTCTTCATCGCATCCTCAAGCTCCCACGTAGCCTCCTCACGTGAGAAGTTCCGCCATAGAACTTTCACCGACGCAATACTCTTGTTCCGGAGATGCTGAACCTTCCGGTCAAGAATGGCTACGGGTTGCTCGACATACGAAAGATCTGGCTGGATCTCCACGGGCTCATGACTAATCACATGAGACGGATCTCGGACATACTTCCTGAGCATAGATACGTGGAATACCGGGTGAACGCTAGCCAAAGCTGGGGGTAAAGCTAGCTCGTACGCCACGCTGCCCAAACGTCTGAGAATCTCATATGGGCCAATGAATCTAGGGCTTAGCTTGCTATGCCTGCCAAATCTGACAACACCTCGAGTAGGCGATATCTTCAAGAAGACATGATCGCCAACCTCGAACTCCAAATCCTTTCTCCTGTTGTCGGCATAACTCTTCTGCCTATCCTGTGCCGCAACAAGCCTTTTCCTGATAAGCTGAATCTTATCCGAAGTTTCCTGAACTAACTCCGGTCCGATCAACTGCCTATCACCAGTCTCCTCCCAACATAAAGGAGATCTGCAGGGCCTACCATACAACGCCTCGAATGGAGCCATACCAATACTAGCATGAAAGCTGTTGTTGTATGCGAACTCCACAAGAGGTAAATGACGCTCCCAATCATCCTTCCAATCCAGAACACACGCTCTCAACATATCCTCGAGCGTCTGGATAGTCCTCTCGGACTGTCCATCGGTCTGGGGATGAAACGCCGAACTGAGCTTAAGCTCCGAACCTAACGCATCCTGAAGACCTTTCCACAATCTCGAAGTAAATCTCGGATCTCGATCCGAAATGATCGACTTCGGCACACCATGCAATCTAATGATACCGCTAACATACAATCTAGCTAAACTCTCTACTGACTGCTTCTTCTTCATAGGCAAGAAATGAGCAGTCTTCGAGAATCTATCTACAACTACCCAAATCGAGTCATTGCCCCTTCTAGATCGAGGCAAACCCGAACGAAGTCCATAGTGACAGCTTCCCACTTCCATACGGGGATATCCATCCTCTGCATAAGGCCGGATGGTCGCTGCCGCTCGGCTTTCACTTGCTGACATACTAGACATCTAGACACATAATCCGCAACATCCTTCTTCATGCCGGACCACCAAAATGATCTCTTCAGGTCTTGATACATCTTAGTGTTACCCGGATGAATAGAGAATCGCGATCTATGAGCCTCCGCTAACACATGCTCACGGACATCTACCACATCGGGACACAAACACGGTGCTGAAATCTAATCACACCGTCCTCATCACGAGCAATGCCCGCCTTACCCACTAACTCTAACAATCTAGGGTCGGCTTTCTGCTGCTCAATCACCTCATCCAAGACTGAGGATCTAAGGGATAGCTGAGCTACAAAAGCCTGACACAACGATGGCTCTAACTCGGTCATAGAGCACGCTGCATCCTCCAACATCTTCCAATCCTGCTGGAGCGAAGACCTCTTTCTACTAAGAGCATCCGCTACGACATTCGCCTTTCCAGGATGATACTGAAGGTCGAAGTCATAGTCCTTCAAGAACTCAATCCATCTTCTCTGCCTCAGGTTTAATTCCTTTTGGGAGAAAAGATACTTCAAGCTCTTGTGGTCGGTAAACACCTCAAATCTGACACCATAAAGATAGTGCCTCCAGATCTTTAGTGCATGAACCACTGCTGCGAGCTCCAAATCATGAGTCGGATAGTTCCTCTCATGCTCCTTCAACTGACGAGAAGCATAAGCCACTACCCTTCTTGCTGCATGAGCACACAGCCTAAACCAATCTGAGATGCATCCGTATAAATGGCAAAGCCCTCTAGACCACTAGGCAATACCAATACCGGAGCAGAAGTAAGCTTAGCCTTCAATAGCTGAAAGCTACGCTCACATGCCTCAGACCATACGAACTTCTCACCCTTTCTGGTCAGCTTTGTCAAAGGGGCGGCGATGGATGAGAAACCCTCAATGAATCGCCGATAATAACCAGCTAACCCAAGGAAACTACGAATCTCCGAAGGGGTCCTGGGAATCTCCCAATCCATAACTGCCTGGACCTTTGCTGGATCAACAGCTACACCAGCGCCGGAGATAACATGCCCGAGAAAATGAACCTCGCGCAACCAGAACTCGCACTTGCTGAACTTCGCATACAGCTTGTGCTCACGGAGAACCTCTAAGACTAACCTCAAATGCTGACGGTGTGTGGCCTCATCCGGAGAATAGACCAACACGTCATCAATAAACACAACAACAAAGCTATCTAAATACGGACTAAACACCCGGTTCATGAGATCCATGAACGCTGCAGGGGCGTTGGTCAATCCGAAAGGAAGGACCAAAACTCATAATGTCCATAACGGGTTCTAAATGCCGTCTTGGACACATCCTCACTCCTAATCCTCAACTGATGATAACCAGATCGCAAGTCAATCTTGGAAAAGACTGATGCCTCTCGCAACTGGTCAAACAGATCATCAATCCGAGGTAAGGGATACCTGTTCTTCACAGTCACTTGGTTCAACTTCCTATAATCAATACACAACCGAAGTGACCCGTCTTTCTTCTTGACGAATAATACAGGTGCGCCCCAAGGGGAAACACTAGGGCGAATAAATCCCTTATCGAGCAATTCTTGCAATTGCTTCCTCAACTCGGCTAATTCTGCAGGGGCCATCCGATATGGGGCCTTCGAGATAGGAGAGGTGCCTGGAAGCAACTCTATAGTGAACTCTATCTCCCTATCCGGTGGCAATCCAGACAAGTCATCGGGAAAGACATCTGGAAAATCCTGCACCACATCGATCTCTGCAAGAGTCAGTGACGAACCAGCATCGGGTACTAGCATAACGCTGGCAAGAAATGCGTCACAACCCTTGTTCACCATGCGCATCGCCTTCATGGCAGAGATAACTAACTTTCCCGCTAAGTTCTTTGGCAAGGGATGAGAGAACTCATCCTCACCAGGAATGCGGAAAACAATCTTCTTCCTACGACAATCCACTAACGCATAGTGCTCCTCTAGCCAATCCAGACCAAGGATACAATCATAGTCCTTCATCTTTAGCAAGAAGAAACACCCATCTAGGAATCTATCCTCAATGCACACAGGTAACGACGGAATGCACTTCCTAGTCGATACCGTACCCGCAGGGGTGTGCACAGACAAAGGGACCTCTAACTCCTCAGACTCTATGCCTGACTCTAGGGCTAACTGCCTAGCGAACCGCTCGGAAATGAACGAGTGAGTAGCACCCGTATCAAACAAAACCCGAGCGTGCACACCGAAAAGCAAAACTGTACCTTCGGTGACATGCTCCGCCTGCTCGGCGTCCTCGCGAGCTAAAGCAAACACTCGAGCTGGGGCTCGAGGCCTTCCTGGTCTTCCTGTAGCTGGCGCGGCTGCCGCTACTGCTGGTGCTGGCGCTCCACGCTGAGCTCCTTGCTGAAGTCTTGGGCAATCTTTGATCTTGTGGTCGCTGCTCCCACACTTTAAGCATCTACCCGCTACTAACCAGCACTCGGACCTCCATGGGTCTTCCCACAATGGGGACACTCTTTCTTCGCACCGGGGGAACGTACAGAAGGTACCTGAGAGTTGCTGACTGCCACTGGTTTCTGCGGTGTCTGGTACACCGTTTTCTTCTTATCCTGCCGCTGGAATGTCGCTGCCGGCCTCTTCTGCGAAGCCTTCTTCTCCTCCAGATATTGCTCCATTTCTCCCTCCTGTCTGCAGGCTGCGCTGAGGGCCTCGTCTAGCGTGCGGTGGTCAAACGCCACGAGTCTCGTCCTCAGTGATGGTTTGAGACCCATCACGAATTTCTTGGTCTTCCTGCGCTCATCCTCTACTATATGCGGTGCATATTTAGAAAGTTCAGAAAACCTTGCCTCGTATTCCAGGACGGTCATTGATCCTTGCGTCAGGGAAAGGAATTCTTGCTCCATCTTGTCCTGGATATGCTCTGGGACGAACTTGGCTCGGAAGAGCCTCACGAACGCGTCCCACGCCACGTCTACTGCTCCGTCCTCAAAGCGTGTACGTAGTAGGGAGGACCACCATACATCAGCTCTCTCCTGCAATACACCTTCATAAGCACTAACTAACAAATTCTAACTTGACAAACAACATACAAGCATAACTAAAGCATACCTGTAGCATGTAGGTGGCTAATGTCACCTTGTCCTCATCAGGACACCTGATAGCTCGGAAGATTTTCTCCGTCTCCCTCATCCAGCTTTCTGCCATTAGCGGATCACTCTCCCCCTTAAAAGAGGGTGGGGTCATCCTCTTGAATCGCTCCATGATGGAAGGTCCACCATGGTCCTGAGCTGGGGCCTGAGCCTGCTACATTAAACAATAACAATATACAATAAACACAATATCACACATTTAAATAGCAAACTACTAGGTTGTTTCATTATTCTACCTGGGCCTCCAACTGGGCCTGGAGTGCTGCCTGGGTGTGGGCCTGCGTCTGCATGGCTTGCACCAGACCTTGCATGAATACTCCATAGTCCACTGGCGGTGGTGGGGGAAGCACAGGACCCTGTGGGGCCGGGGCCTGCTGCTCCGCCCGCTCCTCACGCCTCTGCTCGTCGTCGCGAGCTGGCACACCTCCACGTCGTCCACGGGAAGCCATGGCTGTAATAAAATTTCAGCCACCATTAGAGCTAGGTTACTAAGTTCTCTAACCATTTTCTTATCTATCTTTCACTTTTATTAGTGTTTTCTACACATGTGGACATACTTAGCATGCAATGGGGATGATGACTTAGGTATATTCATGTGCAATCTCAACCGGTCGCTCTGATACCAATCTCTGTGACGGCCCTCATTATACCGGTACGGTTATACCAACCCACGTCGGTATAGCGAGCGCTGCCAAAGTGGGACATTTACCCAAACGATACGTACAGCTGAGATACACGCGAATATACAACAGAGTAGCGGAAGTAAAAGACAACAGTCTCCATTCATTCATCATCCACATTAAACATACATGCAATTCGCAATTAACATAAAAGGAACTAAAGTTCACATAAATTAAATTGCTGAAATGGAAATACAATTGTCCACACTTTTACATTCTTTTCATAATACTCTAATACAATGTTCAATTACATACTTATGAAATACACAAATCTCAAGAAACTCCAAAGCTAGCTAGTCTCCGCGCTCGGAGTCCGTCTCCACCGTCTCCTCCAACGGTGCCGTGTCACCAACTATACCTGTACGCCGAAGCAAGGAGTGAGTCCAAGGACTCAGCAAGCAACACTACTCATGATATACACGTACAAGTCCTAGTGGTTTCTACATGCACATTTACAATTTGCAACACATAGCATGCTAGTCAATTCAAGTTTCAACCTATCATGAAAGTTTTACAATTTTATACATGAATCATGCTTTCAGATTTCTAAAATAAAATTCACCTATCACATGCTCTCTATTCAATTTACTCATGAAACTTTAATCTTTAAAGAGCTAAAACATGAGAGCTATCAACATGAACATTATGCACACATGAAAGGGGAACACACTAGCATGGATTTCACATGTCCTTAAGTACATACATAACCTTTTCACATGCTTTAGGTTGCTGATTTCACATGGTTTAACGGCTGTAAACCTATACATGAAAGCTACAATATGCATAAAACATATCATGTGATCAAACAATCATGCTATCTTGTACCCGTTTTCACCAATTATCCCTAACATGGATTCTAGACATCTTTGCACATAATAACATGATGATAATAACATAAATTCACTGATTTCACATGATTTCAGATTTGTCTCACATGGTTTTCAATAACATATTTTCACATCTTTAGTTTCACATTTTCTTTACACAAGTTTCCTCTTTCACATGGTTCACTTTACACATACACATTCACATTGTCACTTACACATTTACACATGGACACATACACATTACACATTTCACATTACACATTTTAGGTGCCGTGACACATAGTCCAAACCACCAAAGAAGGACATATACACATCACATTACACATAGACGCCATCTAGGCATTCCAATGGCGACTCTTGGACTGCGCAGACCGGGAGAACAAGTCTCCACCCTAACCAGTGGTACTTGTCCACCTCCAGGATTTCCCCCTAATGCCCTTAGGGTCACTTACACATTGAACTTTCTCAGGGGGACTTTTCCCTGATACAGCTCCACTGCCCTCTACGGAAGCAGTGTCACATTGGCACAGTTACACATTTACACATTTACCGTTTTACACATGGTTTTACAGTTCACACTTTTCATCACATTCACTTCCTCACTCACATTAATATCTCTGTTTTTCCTAACATGGTACTACAGAATTTCAGGAGTTTAACACACAGAAGTTTTCACTAATCAAGTTGGTTTTAGACAATAACTAATCACATTACGATAATATACGTAGATTATCACATTTCACATGAAAATACATAACTTTTATTTACTGATCCAAATGACCTGAAATTTTAACCACATGCTGTTTTCGGGTTCAAGATCATACACTCAAATTTTCAGATTTTTCTGAGCTAAATAGAATTTACAGAAAATAAAACACCTATTTAGCATACTATTCACAACTTAAGTTAACATGGGGTTTAACATATCCTGCAAATTGCCACTTACTGTTTTAAACAGAGGCTACTAATATATGCATGATTTGAGAATACAAAATTACCCTAAATCATACATCTATGGATTTCACCACAACCATTCTTGCATGCTTTTATTTTACCGAGCCGGATTTATTAGCAATTTACACAAGCATGGATAATTTACCAAAATTGCAAACACATATACTGACCCACTAATCTTCATGATCAGACCAAAACCAAGACATTCATACTAATCCTAATCATGAACAAGGATTTGCAAGATTATCTACAAGTCATGCTCACAAGTTTAAGGGGTACAATTATCCTACATTTACCATCACGCATCACACTCATTCACACACCACAATTGATAATATACATAGAGTATAGGATTACCATATATCCTCATCACGGAAAACATACCGAAATTAATGTATAAGAAGGGCAGAACAGCTCACTGTTCTGTCCAGAGGAACTTGGCGGCGGTCTCTGGCCGCTGACTCAGAGTCAGCGACATGGCCGATGGACGCCAAGCATGATCTGGGCGTCCAGGGACCTTGCCGTCAAGCCAGGTCTGTGCAGAAACACAGACCCGAGCTCTCAAACTTGGGTGAATGGGAGGGTCTAGGACTCGAGGAAAAATCCATAAAAATAGCAAAACCGACCTAGACTCATACGGGGACACCATGGATAGGTCACTTGCCTTTCAAAAATTCTTCCAAAGGATTTAGGGCTCGGTGAAGCTCTCCTTGGGCTGTCCCAAGAAGTGCAGAAATCCCTCCAACGATCTCTTCCTCCGGGCTCCTGGATGATCTCCACGCCAAGGGGATGTCGGGGAAGCCTCCTCCTTTGATCCAGCTACCTTCTTGAAGCAGTGGAACGCCGGATCAAGCTCCAGGGGGTCGGATTTGTGGGTGCTAAGAGGGGTTTTTCTCACAGACTTTCTCTAGGGTTTTCTTTCTCACTTTTTCTCCTCTTGCAAGGTGAAGGGAGGAGTGGGGAGAGCCATTTCGGGTTCAGACATAAGGAGAGTCTCTCTCCCACTCACCATGCTGATTTGACAGCCTTCAGAGCCGTTGGGGACATCCCCCAATGGTTGGCTTGCCTTGTTTCAGAAGCTTGCAGCTCTGCTGCGCATGCAGGCCAGAGAGATTGGCGTCCATATCGCTGGACGCCAGGATTAGTGTTGGCGTCCATGTCTGGACGCTGACACCACCTAACGGCCAGGGGTTGACGCCAAGGGGCCTTCGGCCAGAACCCTAAGTTATGCAGAAAACCATGCATACCATGCATATATACATGCAATATGTATACGGTATTATATCCATACTATCACCATGCAATACATGCATTATTTACATTTAACATAAACACATGCACACGTACTCGTACTAATTAATACGTACGTAAATATGTACATACATACACAAGCACAAATATACACACATAATCACAAATAATGCGACGGAAATTCGAGGGCCTTACATCAAGTGGTGTGACCATCCACACGTTGTGTTTTACCCTCTTTGGGTAAGTTTCCGAATTATGGTTTAAGTGCGTGGTCGATTGGCTTGTTGATGCCAATCCTGTACCCTTCGGGGTAGGTTACCTGTGAAGCTTGTAGCTTAGGTGACCAGTTGTTGTAATGATTTGCCTTTGAGGCTTGTGGCCTAGGCATTACAGTTGTGGGAGGACTAGTGGTACTGTGCTAGTCCTATTGTCCCTTTTATCTTCTGAGATTTGTGCTAGCTAGTGAGATTTATTGTTTACCTATTATTTATCATGTTTTGTTGTGAGCATAATACGGTTTGGCTATCGGTATTGCCAGTGAGACCCTCTGGGGTTGAGGTCTCTTTAGTTTTATGTGTTGTTTTTGGGTGGTCCCTACTAAGCCTGTGACTTGTTGAGGCTCACTCCCCTACAGTTCTTTTCAGGGCTTGTCATTTGTGTGGCTTGCAGAGGCGTTGTGGCAGACTTGTACCACCAGTAGTAGAGTTAGATGTGTTGTGCGAGCTTGTGCTCCCTCGGGGTATGCTCCAGCTAGTTGTACTCTTTTTATTAACATGTAATAATGTATTGGGACAGTTGTAATTGTTACATACAGGTATAAGCACATGTACTTTCTTGTGTCTTATGCTGTTGTGGTTATCTTTTATATTCTTACTAGACATGTGTATGAGCTATTCATTGCAAGATCGGTTGGATATGGAGCCTTATTGGGCATAAATATCTGGGCCCTTCAGAAGTTCCATCATCTATCGTCTCAGATCGAGATCCCAGATTTACCTCTCACTTTTGGAACGAACTGCAAACTGCACTTGGTACTAAACTCAATTTTAGTACCGCATTTCACCCACAGACTGATGGGCAGACTGACAGAACCAATCAGATTGTAGAAGACATGTTGAGAGCCTGCACTATAGACTTCTAAGGCTATTGGAATGAGCACTTATCCTTGATTGAGTTTGCCTATAACAACAATTACCAGGCGAGTATTAAAATGGCATCATTCGAAGCACTCTATGGTAGAAACTGTAGATCCCTTGCATGCTGGAATGAAGTTGGAGAACAACAATGGTTAGGATCAGACATGGTACAAAGTACAACTAGGGATATACAGGTGATTTGGGATTGGCTCAAGATTGCTCAGTCCAGACAAAAGAACTATGCTGACAAGAGGAGGAGAGATCTGGAATTTCAAGTGGGAGATCATGTACTATTGAAGGTATCTCCTACCCGAGGAATTCAAAGGTTTGGTGTTAAAGAAAAGCTAAGCCATAGATTCATCAGTCCTTTCGAAGTGCTCGCAAGGGTTGGTGAAGTTGAATATCGGCTGGCGTTGCCCCCAAACTTGGCATTCGTACACAATGTCTTCCATGTCTCTATGCTCAAAAAATATGTGTACGATCCTACTCACATCATTCGCCATGAGAATTTGGTACTGAATAAGGATATGACTTATGAGGAAAAGCCAATTAAGATACTGGAACGAAAGGTGCAACAACTCAAGAACCGCCCCATTCATGTGGTTAAAGTTCTATGGAATAACCGTGGAGTGGAAGAGGCCACATGGGAACCTGAAGGAGTTATTAGGCGAAATTACCCCGACATCTTCGGTAAGACATTCTCTCCATTATGGTCATATGAATTTGGGGACCAAATTCTTATAAGAGGGGGAGGATGTAGCAACCTGATATTTTAAATAAATAAATAAAATAGAAATGTTAAAAAAATGATTTAATTAAAACCCAATAAACAACAAGAAGTAATGGGCTTTATTTAAATAGTTCACACAAAAGTTATTGGGCCAAAATAGGAGTTGGATTATGGAGTGAGAGAAAATAACCCTAAATTTGTAACAAAAATGTGCATAAAATAGGAAAGGGCAAATTAGAGTTAAAACTATAGCAAATAGCCATGCATAGCAACCCAATTCGTGACCAGCCTTGTAGAGAGCTTACTTAATGGTATTGCTACTCCAATTGGGAGTAGAATCTCCAAAACATGGAAGGAGTCAAGCCAAAATCGCAACCCACCCTTCCTAGTTGCATTAGGACTTGAAATAAACCATAAACATATAAATAATCTTCATAAGACTAGTGGGGAAGGTTCACCATCGTGTTGGGGTCTTGTGGAGGCAAGCTAGGGCACCAGGAGGAGAGGAGATCGGCTGGGAACCCAAGCTTCTTCCCCAACCTTGCTCTGCTGCGACCTGTGTACAGACCTATTTTAGATCCACTCAAAGGTAGGTGTTCTCGGGCTAAAGATGAACAAATCTCATACCATCGTGTAGATCATCATGTCTAATTCCATTTGCACTTGATTTTCCTAATTTTCATCAAGTATGCTTCGAGTTATAAGCGTTTTCCCAACATCATGCATGTCTGGAGCCTTTCATGTTCATATCATTTTACACATTTTTCGAGACCAAATTGATTTGGTCCAAAAGCATGACTCTCTTCTATTCATCGTCCTCTGTAAGTTTCATGTTCATAGCTGTGTCCCAGAAGCCCTAGATCTCGAGTTATAAGCCATGCATGCAAGGTCGCTGCTTGTTTTACTGTTCTCGATTTGAACGTTGAATCGTGACCGATACAGACGTCGCGTTTCTTCGACTAGTATCACGACAAATGAGACCGTCGCGATTACCTTAAAGGCGACCACCCTTGTCGTCATGTTTTAGTTTGGTTCTGACAAATACTGTTCCATCAAACTATGTGCCCTCTTGTTATCAGTTCATGGCTGACCCGCGACCACCACGGTCGTCTCATCTTTAAGTTGTTTTCCATCTTTTGGGGATTTGTGTTATTTCAAAAAAAAAATAGAGTTTTGCATGAACGCGTCGGACCTTGCCGTCATGATTCTGTTCCAATTTGCCATGAACGCGTCGGACCTGTACATCGCGTTTCTGTCATGAGTCGATGTTCAGGAGTTGTTGTTGAGGAGTCGATGTTCAGAAGTCGATGTTATTAAACACGTCAGTCAACATCATCACGTTTCTGTCCAGAATCGATCTTGTTAAACGTGATCATTAAACCCGTCGCGATTCTACTATGTGATTCTAGTAGCTTTTAAGTTCTATTTAATCTGATTATTTAGACTTTGTAATCATGATTATACTTTGTAATACTGTGTAACGAATAGTAAACAACCATGCTAATGAACTTTTGATATATTTCACATGTTTCTTTAATTAAAAGTCATTGTGCATGACTATCATATTTCCTCTTGATCTCTTTCACATGCACACACCAAACGTTTATCTTTGCCATGAGACCATGCAGAAAATACATCAATAATATATCTGGTAATTTACTTTAATAAGTGTATATTATTAACCCATGATAATAATGGCATTGTCTTCATTTCCCACCTCATTTTGGAATACCGTTATCGATGCTCTACTATTCTGGAATTCCTCTGGAATGTCGAACAACTTGTTTTCTTTACACACTACCCTCTTGACAAGTTGGAACCTCTCTGTTGGACATTCCGTTCTGGCAGACAAGGAACCTTTTGTTAAGACCTCCATAAGACTCCGTACTCTATGGATTCCCTCATAGAGACCGCGCTGGTTGTACCCTAACACCTATAACACCCTTAGGGATCAGCATGATCCAAATAGCCTTAGAAGTTCTCTCTTACCCTGAGATCATGCCGGACCTCTGGACCTATTCATAACATAGCCATTGGAAGGTTAGTGAATTCTACCTGATTGCCAACACCGTTCATGTGTGTTGAGCAACTGTTACTATCATTTGTTTAACTGTCACTTTATGTGCCATGACCCATAGTTCTCATCTATACTCTACTCGCTCATCTATTCACATTCTCTCTACCTTCTCGTCTATTCATCAAGTGCTCTCATCTATTTCTTGGTACTCTCTATTGGCCATTTCACTGATTGTCTAAAGATAAACAATATGACTAATGCTTGGCAATATAAAGGGCCCGGTCTGGTTCTGGGAGGTGCGCCCAAAAGTGCTAGTGCCTGCGAGAGTTAATTGACCAGAGTGTTTGGCATTACGCTCAAGTGCTATTTATCTCTACTATCTAAATGACAATCAAAGTGCTATACTATACTCGACTCGTTGTGCTATTGTGAAACATTGTGCTATTTATGCTATGGCCATCCTGCTCTGTGCTATTTGAAACTTGTGCTATCTTGATCCATGCTATTTTTCTATCTCTTACTTTGCTTGACACACACACTCTCTCTCTCTATCATTAGTGACTCTGCTCTTTAATACATTAATCATGTAAAGTTTGCCCGCACCATGAAATATAAATCCTACTGGGCGTTGTCGCTCACCCTATGTTATTTGTCATTTGTGTTCTTAGGTGTGACCGAGGAAAACGAATACACTCATGAGGAAGGGGAGGACCAGGAGTGAACCACGAGTACCTGGCGCATTAGTGCTATGATAGATGTCCTAGTTTAGTCTTTTACTTTCATTCCATGTAGTAAAGTCATTTGGGTCCTATGTTATGGCTCTGAGTTAGTGGATGTAATAGACATTAGAGAATTATCAATGAACAATATTTAGTTTCATATTATTTAATTGTCCAATGGTTTGTTGTCTATTATATGCTCTATACTCACTTACTTGCAACTGCCTCACGTTCCGATATTCTATGTCAGGGCGTGACAGTTTCCCTACTGAGCCAGTGACTTCTGAGGCCCACCCCTACTCCTTTCAGGTGAAGGAGATCAGGAGGGTTCCCGTCCCTCGTCTAGTTTGGAGCCGCATCGCAACAGAGTTGGGCCTGCACCTCTAGCAGTGTGATTGTACTTTCTATTCACCTCGGGGTATGTCCTAGGTTGTTGTACTTTGTATATTGACTTTAGTTCAGAACTGGCTATGTATATTTGATGTAAATATGTGTGAGATATGCAATCTTATATATGTTTAATGCATTTCTTTTATATTTCCACGGACATGTGTGTTGATATCCCTTGCGAGGCTACGGCCTGTTCGTAGGAGGCAGAGTCGGGTCAAGCTCATTATTGGGTTAACTAGTTTGAACGATGAGGACCGTCACAAATAGCTACTACAAATAAGGCCCATAATGGAATAATCAAATTCTCTTCCTTTATTTATCAAAATTAATATCACATCCTCGAATGTCAAATGAAACACTTCTTGCTCACCAATTTATCTATCTCTCAAAGAAAGAGAAAAATTACAATAATGGCCATTCTCTCATAGATTAACTAGAAATAGGAATGACTCCCTAAGTGTACTCCATGCTTGGCACACAAGTTCCATCATTTAGATTTACCTTCACAACTTGAAATGTTAAAGAGAGCAGGTATGAGCGCACTCGCACAATAGGATTTACATTGTCATTAGCAAATATAGGTAATTAATATTTTCTAGATGTATGCCATGAACTAAAATATGCAAGTAACAATCGGTAAGAAAAATATAACTGGAAATGTAATCAAAAGATGTCCAATAAATTTGTGATATAATGTGAGCAAGATGATCAAGTATAAGAGATTGTCATGCTAGAAAGTAACATGGACAATAGAGCAAGAAAGTCAGTAGTACTAGAGAGAGAACAATCAAGATTGTGCAAGAAAGTTCTTTACACACAAGAAGGTCACTAGAGTAACTTTTGAGATATGAAGATAGCACTAGAACATATGATCATGCAAAACATTTCACTAGCAAGCACTTTGAGTAACCCGCTCCAGGCACTCCATGAGAATATCACGCAGGCTCTACTGGTGCCTCAGGCAAGCACGTCCCTTGACCACTTGGGTTAAGGACCAGCACACAATAGCGAGTAACAAGTCAAGTCAAGCAAGTTTATCACATGTAACAAGTACGTGCCATGCCAAACACCAATCATGATTCCACATCACACCAGGCAACATGACTTTGTTAGAGGATCAATTTAACAATCAACACATGGGGTAACAAACATTTTTAGGAACGGGGCAATCCACACCTTGAGGTAACACAACTTTGTTGGGAGCAAATCTGCCAATCACACCCATAGGCAACATGACTTTGACAGAATCTCTAGGACCAAATGCGGGCCCACAGTCAGGTTTGTATTGTACAACACTAGCATATACCCCCAACAAGCCCGTCAACTCATGGTAACAAGAATGTGTTTTGAGTCCATGACTCCAATCTTCTTCACATCACTAGAAGGCATTTTAAGGACATATCACAAGAAGGTGTGTCCACAAGGATGGACTGGTCGAGAAAGTTCAAAACTATCATGTGAATAGTAATGATTTTCAAGAGTGTCATGCAATAATGAAATAGAGTTTAAGGGTACTTGGAAAATATCAAGTCAACAGTTCAATCAGGCAACATAACGACACATTTACATTAATTATATCTGTGGTGGTGTAATCATGTTTGGGCCGGAGCCAAACGGGCCTCCACTAATGAGAACTGGGAAGACGGATGCCGGTGCGGACGGGAGCCTGCAAGACCAGAAATGGATCAGGGGGCCCGGTGAAGACCGGGGAAACCCTCTGATGCCTAAGTCAATGGAGAGCTTGTAAGGCAGGGGGTTTTGGAGTATGAAAGTATGTTCGTGTGAGAGAGAACGTACCGTTGCATGATCCTGTACCTGTGCTTTTATAGACGAGGATGCAGAGGCAGGCATGCGTAACGCCTAGAGATCGTGCCTGGAAAGGCACCTTGATGGGCGCGCACAACAGAAGGAGTTACGCGCTCCGGTATCCGTGGGGACGCCAGGCAGTCAATGCGCCCCTTGATGGTGGGGTGCGTGGCCTGTGGCGGTTATAACCGTTGCGTATGCCAAGAGACCTTTTCGGCCACTTCTGGATGTGATGTCCGAGCAGGTGTCTCGCGAGGGGGCGAACGGAACTGCTGTTCGGCACTGTCTGCGGCTGTTCGAAACAATCAAGGCAGATGACCCTGCTCGGAAACAAGCAGAGGGGCTTTGGCGAAGTCCGTTCGTGGGGGCGAAAAGGTCTTCGAAGGCCTCTGAACCACCCTGATGAGGACGTGGCACAATGACATAGGGCCACGCCCGTTGATATGACGCGAGCGGGCCGTAACGAGCCATCATGGGCCTAGGTGGCCAGATTTGGCCACCACACTTGCCCCCCACGCCCACGAGTGGCTCGATGAGATGAGCGCTTCGAGGGAGTCGCTTCCGCATTTAATGCAATGGCCCGTTGCAGGGTGCCGCCGCTTAGGGTCCTGTCAAACGGCTAACCCGTCATGATGGGTGCAAAGCCGTGTTGAGCCAGGAGCGTCGTCGTTGCTTTCGAACGGCCGCCGACGCTGCACCCGAGGGGGAATTTTTGAAACTGGAAGGGGCGGCGTTTTGGGGCCCGCCTCGAATTTCGCTCCCTTCCCTTTCCTTATAAGGAGGGGAAGAGGCGAAGGCAGGAGCTACGCCTCCCAGAAACCTTCCAGCATTCCAGCTTTCGCGTTCCCTTGCCTTCCCCACTTTCCATCTTCTCCTTCATCTCCTTGCGTCGCCGCTGCTTCCCACGATTCTTCCAGCGATGGCGAGCAGAGGGAAGGCCGTTTCCGGAGCGAGCGGGGTGACTGTCGTGGCGTCCAGTGGACCACGGTACCGCCATTACAGCGGACTCCGTGAGCGCTTCAGGATCGGTGACGAGTATGAAATCATCGATGCCAAGGAAGGGGAATCGATCCTGGTGAACAAACCAGGCTGCCTCCTTCTCTCCGTGGATCATTTGGAGGCAGGCTTCCGGCTACCGCTGCCGGCAGTGGCGAAGGCGCTCCTGAACTGCTGGGGCGTTTCGCCCATACAACTGACGCCCAACACCTGGAGATACATCTGCATCTTCGGCGTCATCTGCAAGATCAAGGAGATCCGAGGCTCGGCGGATGTTTTCCGAGCTCACTTCAACTTGTCTGCTTCCAGAGCGTCAGGAGCAGACATTTACTACGCAAAGCACCGAACAGACCGGATGCAGATCGGGCTGTCCAACAAGTACTCCAACAGCAAGGGTTGGATGGACAGACTGCTTTTTGTGCGCCACCGGGGTGGTGATGAGTGGGGATTCCCCACTGTCATCCGCTCGGCACGGAAGGACAGCTTTCCGAAGCTGATCCAGGACGAGGCGAGGGCATCAGACAGACTTCTCCGAGCAGGTGTTCGGAATGGAGAATGATACGTGACCGAGTTCTAGCTCGTCAAGTACGGGTTGAGCAAACCGTGGAGTAAGTATACGGACTTTGGTCATTTACTCACTGGTTTGATGACCTTGCTCTAACTCTTCTTCTTTTTGTGTGCAGCTACCGCGGAACTAGAGGCCGGGAGGGATCAGGAGGTGAACGAAAAATTCGCCAAGCAGATCCCTGTCCTGGCGCATATGGTGTACGAGGGCGACGACGTTGCGGCCGTTGTTCGGGTTCCCTCTACCATGAGGGTTAGAACCGCAGTGACAACGGCACTCGTTGCGCCTCCGCCTGCCGAAGAGCGTCCAGCCAAGGCACGGGCTCCTGAAAAGGGGCCTGGAAGGATCCGCCTGAAGAAGAAGGCCACCAAAGAGGTGGTTCCGGCTGGAGCTCGGACTTCTCCGGCGGAGGGTGACGGAGCGAGTCGACCTTCTGCTTCCGCCAAGAAGAGGCCGATTTTGTTTGAAGAGAGCGCGGAGGAGGAGGAACAACTCCGTGCTCAAAAGAGGAAGAAGACAGTCCAAGCTACTCCTCCACGTGACAAGGAGGGGATTGAAGAAGAAGAGGAGGTGCAGTTGCTGCTGCGCAGAAGAAATAAGGCCGTGCAATCGGCCGATCAGGGAGTGCCACGGGTGGCCTCCGTGACGCGCCCAGAGGTCGCACAGAAGATGGCGACCGAGCTGGGACTCGTCTTTGTAAGCGAAGGGTCCGAGAGCCCTTCTAGAGGAGAGGCCAGGGGCTCCACCTGCTCGAAGGATAGGGAGCCCTCTGGTGCTTCCAATGTTGGTGGTGCCGAGCACGGTGCTACCAGCAACACTGCGGGGGCTCTTTCCGGAAGGAGTGAAGAAATTGCGGCATCTCATGTTCGGCGGGAGGAGGACGCTGATGCAGTGGAAGTTTCCGCCCTGCTGAGGTGGCTACTAGCAGCGCGATGGCCCCGGCGCCAAGCGCAACTCCGTCCAAAGGGCAGGAAGTGGCCTCTGCTGCAAGGGCCACTGAAAAAACAGCTGCGACGACGAGGACGTCCGAGGAGGTTGCTGCTACCATCGGGGGTATCCTGCCCCCCATGCCCCCCGCCGAGGTGGTTGCTAATGTAAATGCGACCTCCAAGGTAGTTGATGGTGCTGGGGGGGAGGCTGCGGGTGTTGGGGGCAGTGCTCGGGCTGAAGAGTCCGAAGACGACAGAAGACCCCTCAGCGAAGCGTTGCTGAAGAAGCTTCCTGCAGACCCTTCGGTGGCGGCGCTGGAGGCGACCCTTCGTCGCATGGAGGATGCTCCAAGGGAGCTGCCCGCGAGCCCCACTGCTTCTCGCCTCGACCAGCTGGCAAGGTGCCTGGACCTTCCTTTCGAGCAGACTCCGGAGAGGTCAGTGGAAGGTTACCACCCAGAGGGCCACGGGGAAGATGGGCTGAGCGACGTTGAACTGGAGGCGCTTGTAGGTGGGATGTCCAAGTCGCTGGGCATTCTGAAGGCTCTGGCTGTTTGGGGCCAGAGACAGAAGTATCTCTATAAGGCGCAGACAGCTTTCTGCGAGGACCTCTCTGCGAGGCATAAAGCTCGCGAAGCAATGCTGGAGGAGGAGGTGAAGGACCTCAAAGCTGCCCTCCAGGCTGCGAGGCTGGATGCTACCTTGGCGCGGGCCGAAAAGGACGCCCTGGCCAGGGTAGTAGTGGATGCGAGGGCCCGTGCCGTTGCTGACTGTAAGGCCGGGCCGGAGTACAAGGAAGACTTGGAGCAGTATGGGGCCCGCTGCTACAGGGTGGGCCTCAATGCTGGGAAGGAGTTGGGGGAGCGGCTTTCCTGGGTTGAACGCGCCCGAGAAGCCTTCGAGGCTGCTGTTCGAGAGTGCCGACGTCGCACTCAAGACGTCCGCTTAGATGGTGTGCGCTTCGCACATTTCCAGTCTGGGCGGATGCCCTCTTCGGGTGAACATGCTGGTCCTTCCGAACAAGCTCCTTAATTCCCATGCCTCATGTCTTCTTGTACTTCCCTTTTGTAACCGCGGCCAAGGAGGGCCTGTATGTAAGCAAAAACTTTTTGTAAATGGAATCTTCTGCTCATGAGCTTGTCTTATAGCTTCACTTTCTCTATCTTCTCCCTTTTTGTTGGTTGTTCCTGCTCGGATCGGAATCCGTTAGCTTCATAAGCGTTGCATGTAAGATGCGGATCGTTGGGAACCGTAAAGGAGGTTCCGATCAGGTGTATACGCCAAATGCTTATGAAACAACAGGAGTAGGGAGGAGGGAGGTAGGATGCTGAAAGAAGGCTTTTATAAATGATAAGCCTTAAGATTAGAGACATGCCAAGTCCTGGGTATGGCTTCGCCACTAGGGGTAGTTAGCTTATATGAGCCTTTTCCGAGGACATGGGTGACCTGATAAGGTCCTTCCCATTTGATGGCAAGTTTGCCGACTGCTCTTCGGGGATCCGAAGCCGAACAGCGGCGCAAGACCAAATCTCCCACGTTGAATCGCCTTTCCTTGACTCGCGCATTATAATATTGCGCAAGCCGTTGCTGATAGGAAACGAGGCGAATGCTGGCGTCGTTCTGTCGTTCGCCAAGCATGTCCAAGTTTTCACGAAGAGCACGGTTATTGGCGGCTTCGTCGAAGTGGGTTGTTCGGATGGTTGGAAGGGCTACTTCCAGAGGTACAACTGCTTCCGAGCCGTAGGCCAAGTGGAAAGGTGTTTCCCCTGTAGCTACCCGAGCAGTCGTTCGGTGACACCAAAGGACGTTTGGGAGCTCGTCAATCCATGATCCACCTGCAGCCTCCACTCTTGTGCGGATCCCGTGCAGCAGTGTTTGGTTGGCGTTTTCAACCAATCCGTTAGCCTGGGGATGAGCCACGGAGGTGAAGTGGTTGTAGATCCGGAGCTCGGCGCATTTCTGCTTGAAGAAGGTGCTATCGAACTGCTTCCCGTTGTCAGAGGTGATCACCCTTGGGACGCCAAACCTGCAGAGAAGGTTCTTGCAGACGAACTTCCATGCGGCTTGTTCGGTGATTGTGGCAACGGGTTCGGCCTCGATCCATTTGGTGAAGTAATCGATGGCCACGAACAGAAACTTCTTCCGCCCCTGGGCCTCTGGGAAGGGACCCAGGATATCAATGCCCCATCTGGCGAAAGGGCGTGACTCGAATAGGCTGTGAAGCTGTTCGGCAGGCTGCTTGATGAGTTCTCCGAACTTTTGGCATTCTGGACATTTCTTGACGAAGGACATGCAATCCTTCTGAAGAGAAGGCCACCAGAACCCTGCTCGGATGATGCTGCGTGCTAGTGTTCTGCCCCCCAGGTGGCTTCCGCACAGCCCCTCGTGAACTTCTTCTGTGGCCGCAAGGGCCTCCTCAGGATTGAGGCAACGTAGAAGAGGTCTTGCAAGGGACCGTCGGTACAGCTTGCCTTCTACGAGGGTGAAATGTTGAGAACGCATCCTGACTTTCCGAGCTTCGCCCTGTTCGGGCGGAAGCTCACCCCGGAGTAAGTACACCAAGAGAGGGTCCACCCAACTTGGAGTTGGTGGGCCCGTTTCTATGTCTACTACATCTACCTCCGTGCTCGGTAAGGCGAGCTCTTCAATAAACACGGAGCGGGAAGGGGCGATGTCACCTGAAGATGCCAGTTTGGCCAGTGCATCAGCTCGCGCATTCTGCTCCCGTGGAACATGTATAACTTCGAAGTATTCGAGGCTCTCTGTCTGGCTCTTGACCTGTTGGAGGTATTGAGCCATGCGGGGTTCCCTCGCTCCGAACTGTCCGCTCACCTGGCTGGCAACCAGTTGAGAGTCACTAAAGACTCTAAGCCGAATGGCTCCAAGGTGCCTAGCCATGCGGACACCGGACAGCAAAGCTTCGTATTCGGCCAGGTTGTTGGAGGACGGAAAGCGGAAACGGAGGGTGTATTGGAACTCTAACCCCTCCGGGGAGGTGAGGACCAAACCCGCTCCACTTCCGGTGACACAAGAGGATCCGTCAACGTAAAGCTCCCATGGGGGTTCGTCTACCAACGGTGGATCCTGCTCGGCCGGAAGGGTACATTCCGCCACGAAGTCTTCTAGCGCCTACGCTTTGACCGCCGTCCTCGGTCGAAAGCTAATGTCGAACTCACCAAGCTCTATCTCCCACTTAACCAACCTTCCGGAAGCCTCCGGCCGCTAAAGGATGGATTTCAGCAGTTGATCGGTTAGAATTGTAACGGAATGGGCATGAAAATAGGGCCTAAGCTTCCGAGCAGCCGTGACGAGAGCAAGGGCAAGTGTTTCTACTCTGGGGTACCTCCTTTCAGCTTCTTGGAGGACCCTGCTGATGTAGTATACCAGATGCTGCGCCGCTCCCACTTCTCTGATCAAGACTGCACTGATGGAGTTCTCGGAGGAGCCCAATAGTTCGGCTCTTGACTACGTGATCCTGGATCACGGTCTGCCGTTCTCGGTTCACAGGTCGCCTCCTTTGCTGAACTGGTGGGATCCGGGGATCCAGGCGGAGGCGATGCACCATGACTTCCGGGGGGATGCCTGGAAGCTCATCATCAGACCAGGCGAACACGTCCAAATTGGCCAGCAGGAAGGCTGTGTAGCGCTGCTGCTCGGCCTCTGTCAACAAGGCGCCAATATATAGGACGTGTTCGGGGTCTTCGTCTACCTGGATGGGGATTAAATCTTCAGCAGGGGTTCCTCAGCTTGTGGAAGGTTGATCGGTCGTTGGAGGGGCTGGATCAGCGAGTGGTTGCTTGTCCCTTAAAGAGAGGACATAGCAGCGGCGAGACTCGCGCTGACACCCGAGCACTTCGCCAACCCCGCTCAGAGTAGGAAACTTCATCTTCTGATGGAGCGACGAAGGTACTTCTTTTATACGCCTGATCAGACCTCTGCCGAGGATGGCATTGTATCCAGGCATGTTGTTCATGACTAAAAAGTCAACAATCCTGGTCACAACCCTTGGAGCCGTCCCTAAGGTGATTGGGAGGCGAACCCTTCCCATGCGCTGGACCGAAACTCCCAAAAAGCTGAACAAAGGCAAGTTTACAGGGGTGAGTTGGTCGGTTCTCAGGCCCATGAGGACAAAACAGTCGTAAGCCAAGACATCGGGGGCGCTTCCATTATCCACCAGAATCCGGCGCACATTACAGTGGTTGATGGTGGCCGAAATGACCAACGCATCGGTGTGTGGGGTCGTAACCCCTACAAGATCTTCGTCCGAGAAGGTTATAGCCTCCTCGGGCTGTGCGCGTGCAGGGCTGGTGGGATATGGGGTCGGCTGAGGTGCAAAGGGCCTATCTACGACATGCACTCGCCTTGCGTAGTCGCGTCGGCTTCGAGTGCTTTCGCCGCCTGCGCCGAAGCCTCCCGCGATCACGTTAATCTCCTGCCCATTGGGCTCGTTGTTGATCTGCTGCTCGGGAGTACGCTCTCGGCGTCTGGGGCGCTCTTCATTCCGGCGCACGAACCGTCCAAGATAGCCGCGCTTGATAAGGTCTTCGATTTCATCCTTAAGCTGGCGGCACTCGGAGGTGTCGTGGCTGTGGTCGCGATGAAAGCGACAGTACTTGTTCTGATCGCGCTTCCGGGGGTCGGAGCGCATCCTCTGTGGCCACCGAACAAATGCTTCGTTCCTGATCTCTGCCAGGATCTGTTCGGGTGCTACGGTGAGGGGGGTGTAGTTGGTGAAGGGGCGCGGCCGACGCGGAGAATCACCATTCCATCGTCCCTTCTTCCGATCTCGGTCGGAACCGTTGTCGAAAGGCCGCTTCTTATCCGACTGCTCCCCCTGCTCGGCCCTACTCGCTGCTAGACTCTCCTCGCAAGCCGCGTGGCTCTGTGTGATGGAAAGCAGCTCGACGAGGGTAGCGGGTTGCTGGACGCCGAGGGTCCTCTGCAAAAATCCATCGCGAGTGCCCTGAATAAGGGCACTGGTTGCCAGAGGGACGTCCAGGCGAGAGATGCGAAGCGCCTCTGTTCGGAACCTCTTGACGAAGTCCCAGAGTGCCTCGCCTTTCTTCTGGCGCATGGCCAGGAGAGAAGCCGCCGTTCGCGGCTGCGACCTTCCGCCAAGGAAGTTGTCCCAGAAGGACTTCTTCAGTTGGCGGAAGGAGGTGATGGAGCCCGCAGGGAGGGTTTCGAACCAGGCTCTGGCGGTCTCCTTGAGAGTTGCAGGGAAGGCCCTGCACTTGGCCGCATCTGATGCTCCATGGAACACCATGTGCGACTCAAAGCCGTGAATGTGGTCGGCCGGGTCAGTAGTGCCGTCGTAGGGTGCGATGGTGGGCAGAGGGAGCTTGGAGGAGACCTGAGCTTCCAGGATCTCCCTACTGAAAGGGGAGCGGAAGTCCAAGTCATCCTCCGCCGGAGCTTTCCCCTCCGCGCGCTGAACCATCGCGTCCACACGGCGCTCGAGGTCGACCACACACCTTAAGCGCCTGGCGAGCTCTTGCTCGGAGTTGGCGGGGCCCCCTCGTCCGGACGCGTGGGAGTTGCCTCCCACGACTGATCGTGGCGGACGGGGGGAGGCGACAGAGCGACGGGGCGAACGCCCGCGGCGCTCCGGTGCCCGCTCTTCCGACGGAGCTCGGTGGGAACGGCGCGGCGAATCAGCCTGCTGCTCTTGAGGTGCCGGGGGGGCGCGAGAGCGTCGATGCGACGATTCTGCCTGCCGCTCGCGCTGCAGGGAAACCGCCGGGGCCGCTGCTCCTGCCAGCTGAACCTGCAGGGCGAGGCAGACGCATGTCAACTGCTGCATCTGCCCCCGAAGTTCTGCTACTTCAAGGGCTGTTGCAGGTGCGGCGGCCGCTGGTGCAGGGACGTCGTGGTTAGCGCCGGCAGGGGCGATGGCGACGTCAACAGGGGAGGATCGCCGGCGAGAGTCCCCTCGCGACTGACGGGATCTCTTCGCCCTGCTCCCCACGTTCTGGTATGAGGATCGTCCGCGAGCCATGGCTGCGTCGATTCCCACAAACGGCACCAAATGTGGTAGTGTAATCCTGTTTGGGCCGGAGCCAAACGGGCCTCCACTAATGAGAACTGGGAAGACGGATGCCGGTGCGGACGGGAGCCTGCAAGACCAGAAATGGATCAGGGGGCCCGGTGAAGACCGGGGAAACACTCTGATGCCTAAGTCAATGGAGAGCTTGTAAGGCAGGGGGTTTTGGAGTATGAAAGTATGTTCGTGTGAGAGAGAACGTACCGTTGCATGATCCTGTACCTGTGCTTTTATAGACGAGGATGCAGAGGCAGGCATGCGTAACGCCTAGAGATCGTGCCTGGAAAGGCACCTTGATGGGCGCGCACAACAGAAGGAGTTACGCGCTCCGGTATCCGTGGGGACGCCAGGCAGTCAATGCGCCCCTTGATGGTGGGGTGCATGGCCTGTGGCGGTTATAACCGTTGCGTATGCCAAGAGACCTTTTCGGCCACTTCTGGATGTGATGTCCGAGCAGGTGTCTCGCGAGGGGGCGAACGGAACTGCTGTTCGGCACTGTCTGCGGCTGTTCGAAATAATCAAGGCAGATGACTCTGCTCGGAAACAAGCAGAGGGGCTTTGGCGAAGTCCGTTCGTGGGGGCGAAAAGGTCTTCGAAGGCCTCTGAACCACCCTGATGAGGACGTGGCACAATGACATAGGGCCACGCCCGTTGATATGATGCGAGCGGGCCGTAACGAGCCATCATGGGCCTAGGTGGCCAGATTTGGCCACCACAATATCTTTAATTAATAATTTGGTTTCATGTGTTATGCTAGATCACTCCGAGAAAGTCAAGATGAGAGAGAGAAGGCACACTAACTTCGGAGAACTTCATGGTACAACCTACTCATCAGCCATGTAGGAATACATGGTCAAAGGAGATTTATGGAGGCCTTAGCTAAGAAATCTCTAGTCTGGCAAAAAGAATATCCGATGGAGAGTTCATCCAAGCCTAGAAGGGGTGTCTATCGTGCAAGTGTGTATGTGCATGTCGCGCAACATGAATCACTCGTGTGCATGTGTGAGTGCCTATTAAGTCCATATTTGTTTCATTATAAACATGAACAACTTCAAGATAGACAATAATAATAGCAGATAACATAAGTTTAAATGAGAATTCAACATATGCATGCACAGTTTTAACTTGATGTCATTTGGTATTTTAACAAATTAGATCGCAAGACAAGAGAGAGAGGATAATCGACAAGTAAAGAGTATGATCAAGAATTTAAAGTCAACTAGAATCATCTTAATATATTTAAAATTATTCATGGGTTGATTAGTGCATGAAACATCTCACACATGCGAAGAAACGATGCAGAACAACGAAAACTAGGATGTATGCCCCTTAGAAAGCATATGTAATCCCATCTCTTCACTTTCTCTAATAATAACTCACTGATTTATTATGTGAATATGACATGTGAATATATCATCTTGAATCCCTTTAAATGAGGAATCCAACAAAGAAAACGGCTCATTATTCCGAGCTCTATGGCGAGTTAAGCAGAGACTATGCAATCTGTCCTTAGAAAAGAATAACATGACCATCAGTGTGTCGTGACCTTGTTGCAACTAGGAGGCTGTCGCGTCCTTTATTTTGATGCAACAAGGGTCATGTCGCCTTCTGGTTGTGACATGTCGACCTATCGCGACCTTAATATGACTTCTGGGTTGCCTTTTCCACCTATTTCCAACTCCAACTTGGATTGGGTTTGACATAGGGATCTTTGAAAAAAAAAACTGTATACTGATGCAAACTAGATGAAACCATTTTTGTTAGTTAGGGGACTTCTTAAAAAACCTTCAGTAATGAGAAATTAGAAAATAGTGGTCGTTTAACAAGGTAATAAGAAATAGTGTGATTGTCTACATAAATCTAACATAACAGGCTTCTTTGGGCCAATACTCTTTGTATACTAAAGAAAATTGGGGAAATATGTGTCTATGGAAACTAGACTTAGAGGGGAACAATATTCATGTTGAGTACTTAAGAGTACTTGATCTGAAAATGACTCATATGAGAGGTATAAAACTCGTAAAATAGTGCAAGGGTTTAACATGATAGAAATAACACTATGATGTTACTGGATTTAATTCGATGAATCCACAAGATAAATTTAGGGAAAATAGTACAAATATGATTTAAACATGTGCATGCAAGTATGTACGAGTTTAATTAAGATTAATTTGGCCCAAAGACTACCTACCTTTAAGCAATAAGAACTAGTAGTCCTCCCAGAAAACCCTAGATTGATAGGTCGGAGAAGAATGAATAATACTCACGAAGTACAATGTGAAAACTGGGCAAACTAGTATCATATAAAACTAGACTCGAAGAGCTTTCTAGAGGTAAATGGTTTGCTAGGTTTGGTTGAGGTTTTACTACCCTTTGATGGTGAACAAATCAAGCCTTGTTTGTAGGTCCAAGTTGAAGGAGAGCACGAGTTCTTCTTGCACAAGCCTCCACCTCGGGATTCCCAGCCTCCACAACCTTCAAAGACACCGCCAGCAAACCTAGGGGTCGTCCAATGGAAGAAAGGGGGGTTTATTTATAGAGGTATGGGTCTTTAGGAGTCCTATTTAGATTTGGAAACTCAAGGTATGAGTTTAGGCTATTCCTTCCATCCCTTGGAGATTTCTCTCCCAATTTGTGATGAAAACACATTAGGAAACATATTCTAAGTTGTATCTACAAATTGGGCTCAATTTGGAGTGCAATAAGTGTGGATTGGGTGAGAACTTAACTCATTATTCTCCCTTAGTTAAGATTTCTGAATTTCAAGTTATTTTCCTATATTGAATTTTTTTCGTGTCCCATGAGACATTTTTTGACACGTTTCTCTCATTAGGACATTAATGCCTATTGTTTGAAGTCCAAAAATAATTTTTATTTTGATTTTTGACCTCTTTATGTACATATGATAATGAGTATCTGAGTTATTCCTTAATCACGATAATAAGTTGTAATAATTATTAAACTTGATTCAAATGATTTTTTTTGTCCAAATTTCTTCATGGGTCATTAGAGAATATTATTTAAAGTCTAACTATAATTTTTATGAAATTTTTAGATGTGTGTTTACAGATGCAATAATGATGCGTACGTATTTAACTAATTTTAAATTATTAAATAGTCACATTTTCTATTTATCTCTAATTTTTAATTACTAAAACCGCCGCACCCCAACTGCTGTCGCTGGATGCACATCCAGCGGCAACGTGCAGCGTGGTTTTTTTTTGGCAGCTGCTGGATGTGAATCCAGCAACTGTAGCTGGGGTGCGGCGGTGCCGCACCCCAGCATTTTTCTATATATATATTCAGAACGAATAAATTTTTCACTGATATTTTGATGTTATGTGAAGAAAAGCAATTTTATTGAGGGTTCTCATGATACTGTATATGTGTATATGTATAAAACATAGAGGGATTATGCTGTGTAAAATAATTAGGCACATACATGATGGGGATATGATAAGAGATTGATTGTAGACTCCCCTTGAATCTGGCTTTAATTGCTTACGGCTTATGATAGCGTATTTCAATTAGAATGTGTCTTGTCTTTGGCTTATACATACAGGGCAAAAAACTTCCCCAGAATTAACTAAATGTTTTTTTGATCGCACAAAACACAAAGACTAAGGGATGCTACACAGCCTTCTTGCAGAGCTATATACTAACAGTGTATTCCCTAACCACATCTAAGAATGCACTAGTATTAATGACTGCATCTTGATTGTTTTTCTTAAACTCTTTTTGTTTTCTAAGCAGTGCCTTTTAACTAAAGGATCTGATTATTCTACTTTGTTTTGTGCCTTAACCATGGCATACAGAAACCTAAACATGTGATAAACCTTCTAAATACATGATATGAAGTCATGATGCACTTGATCCTATCTTGATTTTACTCTTGAATCTATCATGTCTAAAACATCCTTCAACTTTTCTTTTCATGAATATGAATTTAATCCATGTAAGTGCAACATGTTCTTGATTTCTAGTTTGAGTGGCCTTTAATTAAACATTTTTAATGAGGCAATCCATGATGATTCATGCTATCTATTGAAACTATGTCACCCTGATGGTGGCATATTCATAAACACTTTGTTACTACGAGTATCCATTGGTGAAGTTAAAACTCTCCGTCGAATATTCTTCCTGTCAAACTAAAACTTCTTCATCTAGATCTTCGTAAGACTTCACTGACCATAGATTTCTACATGGCCACTGACCTAGTTATACCATAAAAATATGAAACACATTTTTTGAAACTATGTCAGACCCTTAAGACATGTTTCTACTGACCTTAAATAGAGTTCTGTCATATCTATATCAAATGTGCTAACTACAACTACTATGACTCTAAACATGCCTATTTCTAGGACTATGTTTAAGAGGTCCTTAGCGTGCCTACACTGCTAGCTGCCACTCTAAACTTGCCATCTAATATGTGCATGTTAACTATCTTCGGCTAGTAACTTGTCTAGACTATGCAGACCTCTTCTACTTGTGTTTTTACACCTGATTAGATTGGTAACGTCCCTATCATGTCCAAATCTTCTTCTCTATCATGAAGTTCTTGAATATCATGTAATCTATACTTGTAATACAATAAGCTTATTTCTAGTAGTTCACTTGACTATTATTGTCATATGAAATTATATAAAAATTTAAATAGAACTTTGGTTCGCTAACCCTAATGTCTGTGCATATGAGGGTCATGTCTGGTCTTGTAAGGAGCATCTAAATTACTCATACCGTAGGAGTCAAATAACTTGTGGTGTGACATTGCATTGAAAAGAATTTCAAGATTGATTTGGATAATTGAACTATTCCATGAATGATTGATATGATTATTATTTCATTTATATGGCCATTCTTGATGTGATAATTTGATATGGTCAATTGTTATACCAAAGTGTTGTTAAATCTATTGTTTACATTAAAATACTTGAATTTCCAAATAGCTTATTTCCAACACATCATGAGTTCTTTGCTTTGATTTATGTCATCATCATTATCATAACCAATTTGTTAATTACTTAAACTTTGCTTTATTTAAGAGATGTAATTTCTAATAAACTTTATGTGCACCCTACACATATTTATAGTTTTCAGGTAAACTGATGAGGACACACAATCTGAAGGGGAAGGGCAAGAGTGGCGAGTTTTCTAGTCAACTTAGAAGTGTGATCGAGTGATCAAGTTATGCTAGAAGAATATGTAGAATCTTTAGTTCCTGCAATGCAATGTAATAGGCATAATGGGTCCTATGTATTGGATAAATGGAAATTTTTAGTTTAATAGAATTAGTGGCTTTTGATATCAATAAAATTATGATTTGATTATTTGACAAATATGTACCCTATGGAATGATGTTGTTCTTTTAGCACTTGCTCTGATCAACACTGTTGATAACTGCACGCTTCGATATTCCACGACGGAATGCGACATCAAGAGTGTCTATCGCTTCCCTACCGATCTAAGCCTCTACATGCTTAGGATTTGGACAGGTAAGAAATCATCTTAGTTAAGTTGCTGGGTGTCACGCCCCGACGCGGAAGATCGGAACGCGAGGCAGTTGTAAGAAAAGGGTATAGAGCGAATACTAGACATCAAACCATTTCAAAATGAATAATGATAAAGCAAATTCATTTCATTAATACTTTTCAATGCCTAGTTACAACCACTAATATCAGAGCCAATCTATGGGGCCCGATTACATTGGAGTAAAGCAAAAGACTAAAACTTCAAACCTAACTACTACAATGCTAAACATAGCAATAGGACACTAGGGTACTCATGACATCACTCCAGGTCGTTCCCATCCTCTTGAGTGTATGGTTCATCCTCGGTCTCACCTAAGAACACAATGACAAATAATGCAGGGTGAGTAAACATCGTCCAGTAGGACTTAAATCTCAGGCTCAAGCAGGCTTTAAGTAATTAATGCATTAAAGGAAGAGTAACTAATGACAGAACGGAAGAGAGTGTCAAGTAAAAATATAGCAGGACAGTACGTGAACGAAATAGCAAGACTTTCCAAATATAGACTTACCAAGAATAGCACAAGTGTCGGGAATAGCACAATAATAGCAAGATAGCACAATGTCAAGTATAGCAAGATGGCCATAGTACAGATAGCACAACGAGTATAGCATAGCACAATGAGTATAGCATAGCACTTTGTTGTCAATGGACAACGAGAGAACATAGCACTTTTGATTGTCATTTAGATAGTCAAGATAGATAGCACTTGTGTGTAATGTCAAACACTCTGATCATTTAACTCCCATGGGCACTAGCACTTTTGGGCGCACATCCCAGGGCCAGATCGGGCCCTTTATATATTGCCAGGCATTAGTTATATTATTGATCTTTAGACAATCAGTAAATGGCCAATATAGAGTATCAATAAGTAGATGAGAGCACTAGATGAATAGAAAAGATAGCAGAGGGAACGTGAATAGATGAGCGAGTAGAGTATAGATGAGAGTTAGTGGACCTTGCACATGAAACGTCGAGTAACGAGCGATAGTAACCGTTGAACAACACGCGCACATGGTGTTGGCAGTCAGGCGGAACTCACGACCTTACCACTGGCCATGTTAAGCACAGGTCCAGAGGTCCGGCATGATTCAAGATGAGAGTGAATTTCTAATAGCCGTTTGGACCATATTGATCCCTAATGGGTGTAACAGGTGTTAGGGTACAACCGGCTCGTCGACCATGTGGGAATCCATGGATAGAGGAGACTTACGGAGGCCTTGAACAAAGACTTACTAGTCCGACAGAAGGAGTATCCGACGGAGAGTTCGTCCAAGTCAAGAGAGAGTGTATATAGAAACAAGTACTCGACGTTCTAGAGGAGTTCTAGAACAGTGGAGCGTCGACATCGGTATTCCCAAAACATCGCGAGAAACGATAGACAAGTATAGGGTAATTTAATTACATAAATTACCAGATGTATTATGAAATAGTTTCATGCCAAATTTTGTCATAATTGGATGGTTCAAAGTGTATGTAAGTGTCATGAAATTGTAGATAGAAAAGATCATGTGCATGTATTTTAATCATACATAAATGTTCAATTTATAACAGGTGTTATTTTATGTATGTATGACTGTTAAACAAGAGTACAAACACTGTAGGTAATCAGGCATTTGCTGAGACAGGGGGTTGTATGCAAAAAGAACCCAGATCGCGACGTACCCTGATGAGGGTCGCGACGGGGTCAACTGAGATCGCGACGGGTGCTTGTACGGTCGCGACAGGCTTAGTCTGGTCGGGCAGCAGATCGCGACGACTGGCCCTGTCGCGATCAGATCGCGATAGAGGGCGCTGTCGCGATGACCCTTGTGAACGCAGCCTATCGGGCCGTCGCGTTCATAGGGTCTGCGCCCGAGTCCGACAGGGAAAGGACATTACATTGGATTGCGGGCCAGAACTTACCCTATTTGACACAGGGTGATTCAAAAAATCATAACTAATTGTATAGTCAACGAAAAATCATGAAAATCAGTTGCAAAACGACCTAGACATGCATGGGTACTTAAAATAAATAGGAATTTGAAAACAATCGGGGTGTAGACATGTTTTAAACATGGGTATCTATGCTGAACATGAAACAATACATAGTTGAGATCAACAATTAAATCCGCAAGATAGGATGAATCAAATTTAGGACTTTTAGGGGCAAAAGATGTCTAACATGCATCAGTTCCTACAGTAAAAATCTCGTGGCATGGGGTTGAGTATACAAGGAGATCAAGAATTAAGAAGAGGGTTCGGGATCATGTAAGTGGCAGAACATGAAAAACCAGAATGAAAGATATGCTCGATGGAAAATTATGAAACTAAAGGGCTTTTGTTCCTGATAGACGAGACATCCTACAGAAAAAGTTTCATGGTTTATGCTTGTGAGAATGCCTACCTTTGATCGTTTTCCACTCCTAGGGTTAAGACTTGAAGAACTCAGGGAAGAACTTGAGAGATCCTTCCTCTTTACAAATTCTCCTCTTGGCCTCTCCTCCTGGTCCAGGAACCTCTTGGCACGAGCTAGGGCCGGCCATGAGGGTTTAAGAGAAGTATTTAAGCTTCTCCCTATTCCCTTTCCTAGTTTAAGCCTAACTCCTATTAAATTCTGAATTTTTTATTTTCTTTCCCCTTTTTAAGCAAGAAATCTCCTATTTGGGTTGGGAGAGTGGGAATTTCATGGCCAATCAATTGGGGTAGGTTTAGGAATCCAATCCTAATTCAAACTAGCTATTTAATGCATTAAATATCTCTTTTCTATTTTAGTAATATTTTAGTTACGAATTTTGGGTATTTCTCTATTATTCTCCTTTTTAAAATCTCTATTTTAGCCCACTAATTTCCAATGGATCCATTTAATAGAGCCCATTACTTATTTTCATTTGATGAGTTTTATTTAATTCTCTTTTCTTTAATTTTTCTAATTACTTTTAATTTTTTATTATTAAACTTTTATTATTATTTTTTTTTGAAAAATTTAGGTTGCTACACTGGGTCATTCGTCAAACTAAGATCTATCGAGGTACGGTAGGCCATGCTGGTATCTTATCATTACACGTTCTGAGACATTTAACTCAGAAGCCATTCTCTATCATCTGGGCTATCCTTCTGGCATCAACATCGAGAGAAGGGGCCCTCCCCTTAGGGCCGACCAATTAGGTGTTTGTTAACACTTCAGGGGCCTTGTTTGATAATTGGGCTTCTATCAGGTAATGAGATTTTTTTTTTTTTACGATATTTCACATGCCCTCTATTTTTCTATTGATTAATAACCGTAACGGGATCTTATAGAAGAGAAATAGAAAGGTATGCACTTGTGGTGGTGTAATCCTGTTTGGGCCGGAGCCAAACGGACCTCCACTAATGAGAACTGGGAAGATGGATGCCGGTGCAGACGGGAGCCTGCAAGACCAGAAATGGATCAGGGGGCCCGGTGAAGACCGGGGAAACCCTCCGATGCCTAAGTCAATGGAGAGCTTGTAAGGCAGGGGGTTTTGGAGTATGAAAGTATGTTCGCGTGAGAGAGAACGTACCGTTGCATGATCCTGTACCTGTGCTTTTATAGACGAGGATGCAGAGGCAGGCATACGTAACGCCTAGAGATCGTGCCTGGAAAGGCACCTTGATGGGCGCGCACAACGGAAAGAGTTACGCGCTCCGGTATCCGTGGGGATGTCAGGCAGTCAATGTGCCCCTTGATGGTGGGGTGCATGGCCTGTGGTGGTTATAACCGTTGCGTATGCCAAGAGACATGTTCGGCCACTTCTGGATGTGATGTCCGAGTAGGTGTCTCGCGAGGGGGCGAACGGAACTGCTGTTCGGCACTGTCTGCGGCTGTTCGAAACAATGAAGGAAGATGACCCTGCTCGGAAACAAGCAGAGGGGCTTTGGCGAAGTCCGTTCGTGGGGGCGAAAAGGTCTTCGAAGGCCTCTGAACCACCCTGATGACGACGTGGCACAATGACATAGGGCCACGCCCGTTGATATGGCGCGAGCGGGCCGTAACGAGCCATCATGGGCCTAGGTGGCCAGATTTGGCCACCACACTTGCCCCCCACGCCCTCGAGTGGCTCGATGAGACGAGCTCTTCGAGGGAGTCGCTTCCGCATTTAATGCGATGGCCCGTTGCGGGGTGCCACCGCTTAGGGTCCTGTCAAATGGCTAACCCGTCATGATGGGTGCAAATCTGTGTCGAGCCAGGAGCGTCGTCGTTGCGTTTGAACGGCCGCCGACGCTGCACCCGAGGGGGAATTTTCGAAACTGGAAGGGGCGGCGTTTCAGGGCCTGCCTCGAATTTCGCTCCCTTCCCTTTCCTTATAAGGAGGGGAAGAGGCGAAGGCGGGAGCTACGCCTCCCAAAAACCTTCCAGCATTCCAGCTTTCGCGTTCCCTTGCCTTCCCCGCTTTCCATCTTCTCCTTCGTCTCCTTGCGTCGCCGCTGCTTCCCACGATTCTTCCAGCGATGGCGAGCAGAGGGAAGGCCATTGCCGGAGCGAGCAGGGTGACTGTCGCGGCGTCCAGCAGACCACGGTACCGCCATTACAGCAGGCTCCGTGAGCGCTTCAGGATCGGCGACGAGTACGAAATCATCGATGCCAAGGAAGGGGAATCGATCCTGGTGAACAAACCAGGCTGCCTCCTTCTCTCCGTGGATCATTTGGAGGCAGGCTTCCGGCTACCGCTGCCGGCAGTGGCGAAGGCGGTCCTGAACTGCTGGGGCATTTCGCCCATACAACTGACGCCTAACACCTGGAGATACATCTACATCTTCGGCGTCATCTGCAAGATCAAGGAGATCCGAGGCTCGGCGGATGTTTTCCGAGCTCACTTCAAGTTGTCTGCTTCCAGAGCGTCAGGAGCAGACATTTACTACGCAAAGCACCAAACAGACCGGATGCACATCGGGCTGTCCAACAAGTACTCCAACAACAAGGGTTGGATGGACAAACTGCTTTTTGTGCGCCACCGGGGTGGTGATGAGTGGGGATTCCCCACTGTCATCCGCTCGGCACGGAAGGACAGCTTTCCGAAGCTGATCCAAGACGAGGCGAGGGCATCGGACAGACTTCTCCGAGCAGGTGTTCGGAATGGAGAAGGATACGTGACCGAGTTCCAGCTCGTCAAGTACGGGTTGAGCAAACCATGGAGTAAGTATACGGACTTTGGTCGTTTACTCACTGGTTTGGTGACCTTGCTCTAACTCTTCTTCTTTTTGTGTGCAGCTGCCGCGGAACTGGAGGCCGGGAGGGATCAGGAGGCGAACGAAAACTTCGCCGAGCAGATCCCTGTCTTGGCGCATATGGTGTACGAGGGCGACGACGTTGCGGCCGTTGTTTGGGTTCCCTCTGCCATGAGGGTTAGCACCGCAGTGACAACGGTGCTTGTTGCGCCTCCGCCTGCCGAAGAGCGTCCAGCCAAGGCACGGGCTCCTGAAAAGGGGCCTGGAAGGATCCGCCTGAAGAAGAAGGCAACCAAAGAGGTGGTTCCGGCTGGAGCTCAGACTTCTCCGGTGGAGGGCGACGGAGCGAGTCGGCCTTCTGCTTCCACCAAAAAGAGGCCGGTTTTGTTTGAAGAGAGCGCGGAGGAGGAGGAACAACTCCGTGCTCAGAAGAGGAAGAAGACAGTCCAAGCTACTCCTCCACGTGACAAGGAGGGGATTGAAGAAGAAGAGGAGGTGCAGTTGCTGCTGCGCAGAAGAAATAAGGTCGTGCAATCGGCCGATCAGGGAGTGCCACGGGTGGCCTCCGTGACGCGCCCAGAGGTCGCACAGAAGATGGCGACCGAGCTGGGACTCGTCTTTGTAAGCGAAGGGTCCGAGAGTCCTGCTGGAGGAGAGGCCAGGGGCTCCACCTGCCCGAAGGATAGGGAGCCCTCTGGTGCTTCCAATGTTGGTGGTGCCGAGCACGGTGCTACCAGCAACACTGCGGGGGCTCCTTCCGGAAGGAGTGAAGAAATTGCGGCGTCTCCTGTTCGGCGGGAGGAGGACGCTGATGCAGTGGAAGTTTCCGCCCCTGCTGAGGTGGCTGCTAGCAGCGCGATGGCCCCGGCGCCAAGCGCAACTCCGTCCAAAGGGCAGGAAGTGGCCTCTGCTGCAAGGGCCACTGAAAAAATAGCTGCGACGACGGGGACGTCCGAGGAGGTTGCTGCTACCATCGGGGGTATCCTGCCCCCCATTCCCCCCACCGAGGTGGTTGCTAATGTAAATGCGACCTCCAAGGTAGTTGATGGTGCTGGGGGGGAGGCTGCGGGTGTTGGGGGCAGTGCTCGGGCTGAAGAGTCCGAAGACAACAGAAGACCCCTCAGCGAAGCGTTGCTGAAGAAGCTTCCTGCAGACCCTTCGGTGGCGGCGCTGGAGGCGACCCTTCGTCGCATGGAGGATGCTCCAAGGGAGCTGCCCGCGAGCCCCACTGCTTCTCGCCTCGACCAGCTGGCAAGGTGCCTGGACCTTCCTTCCGAGCAGACTCCGGAGAGGTCAGTGGAAGGTTACCACCCAGAGGGCCACGGGGAAGATGGGCTGAGCGACGTTGAACTGGAGGCGCTTGTAGGTGGGATGTCCAAGTCGCTGGGCATTCTGAAGGCTCTGGCTGTTTGGGGCCAGAGACAGAAGTATCTCTATAAGGCGCAGACAGCTTTCTGCGAGGACCTCTCTGCGAGGCATAAAGCTCGCGAAGCAATGCTGGAGGAGGAGGTGAAGGACCTCAAAGCTGCCCTCCAGGCTGCGAGGCTGGATGCTACCTTGGCGCGGGCCGAAAAGGACGCCCTGGCCAGGGTAGTAGTGGATGCGAGGGCCCGTGCCGTTGCTGACTGTAAGGCCGGGCCGGAGTACAAGGAAGACTTGGAGCAGTATGGGGCCCGCTGCTACAGGGTGGGCCTCAATGCTGGGAAGGAGTTGGGGGAGCGGCTTTCCTGGGTTGAACGCACCCGAGAAGCCTTCGAGGCTGCTGTTCGAGAGTGCCGACATCGAACTCAAGACGTCTGCTTAGATGGTGTGTGCTTCACACAATTCCAGTCTGGGCGGATGCCCTCTTCGGGTGAAGATGCTGGTCCTTCCGAACAAGCTCCTTAATTCCCATGCCTCATGTCTTCTTGTACTTTCCTTTTGTAACCGCGGCCAAGGAGGGCCTGTATGTAAGCAAAAACGTTTTGTAAATGGAATCTTCTGCTCATGAGCTTGTCTTATAGCTTCACTTTCTCTATCTTCTCCCTTTTTGTTGGTTGTTCCTGCTCGGATCGGAATCCGTTAGCTTCATAAGCGTTGCATGTAAGATGCGGATCGTTGGGAACCGTAAAGGAGGTTCCGATCAGGCGTATACGCCAAATGCTTATGAAACAACAGGAGTAGGGAGGAGGGAGGTAGGATGCTGAAAGAAGGCTTTTATAAATGATAAGCCTTAAGATTAGAGACATGCCAAGTCCTGGGTATGGCTTCGCCACTAGGGGTAGTTAGCTTATATGAGCCTTTTCCGAGGACATGGGTGACCTGATAAGGTCCTTCCCATTTGATGGCAAGTTTTCCGACTGCTCTTCGGGGATCCGAAGCCGAACAGCGGCGCAAGACCAAATCTCCCACGTTGAACCGCCTTTCTTTGACTCGCGCATTATAATATTGCGCAAGCCGTTGCTGATAGGAAACGAGGCGAATGCTGGCGTCGTTCTGTCGTTCGCCAAGCATGTCCAAGTTTTCACGAAGAGCACGGTTATTGGCGGCTTCGTCAAAGTGGGTTGTTCGGATGGTTGGAAGGGCTACTTCCAGAGGTACAACTGCTTCCGAGCCGTAAGCCAAGTGGAAAGGTGTTTCCCCTGTAGCTACCCGAGCAGTCGTTCGGTGACACCAAAGGACGTTTGGGAGCTCGTCAATCCATGATCCACCTGCAGCCTCCACTCTTGTGCGGATCCCGTGCAGCAGTGTTCGGTTGGTGTTTTCAACCAAACCGTTAGCCTGGGGATGAGCCACGGAGGTGAAGTGGTTGTAGATCCCGAGCTCGGCGCATTTCTGCTTGAAGAAGGTGCTGTCGAACTGCTTCCCATTGTCAGAGGTGATCACCCTTAGGACGCCAAACCTGCAGAGAAGGTTCTTCCAGACGAACTTCCATGCGGCTTGTACGGTGATTGTGGCAATGGGTTCGGCCTCGATCCATTTAGTGAAGTAATCGATGGCCACGAACAGAAACTTCTTCCGCCCCTGGGCCTCTGAGAAGGGACCCAGGATATCAATGTCCCATCTGGCGAAAGGGCGCGGCTCGAACAGGCTGTAAAGCTGTTCGGCAGGCTGCTTGATGAGTTCTCCGAACTTTTGGCATTCTGGACATTTCCTGACAAAGGACATGCAATCCTTCTGAAGAGAAGGCCACCAGAACCCTGCTCGGATGATGCTGCGTGCTAGCGTTCTGCCCCCCAGGTGGCTTCCACACAGCCCCTCGTGAACTTCTTCTGTGGCCGCAAGGGCCTCCTCAGGATTGAGGCAACGTAGAAGAGGTCTTGCAAGGGACCGTCGGTACAGCTTGCCTTCTACGAGGGTGAAATGTTGAGAACGCATCCTGACTTTCCGAGCTTCGCCCTGTTCGGGCGGAAGCTCACCCCGGAGTAAGTACGCCAAGAGAGGGTCCACCCAACTTGGAGTTGGTGGGCCCGTTTCTATGGCTGCTACATCTACCTCCGTGCTCGGTAAGGCAAGCTCTTCAATAAACAAGGAGCGGGAAGGGGCGATGTCACCTGAAGATGCCAGTTTGGCCAGTGCATCAGCTCGCGCATTCTGCTCCCGTGGAACATGTATAACTTTGAAGTATTCGAGGCTCTCTGTCTGGCTCTTGACCTGTTGGAGGTATTGAGCCATGTGGGGTTCCCTCGCTCCGAACTGTCCGCTCACCTGGTTGGCAACCAGTTGAGAGTCACTAAAGACTCTAAGCCGAATGGCTCCAAGGTGCCTAGCCATGTGGATACCGGACAGCAAAGCTTCGTATTCGGCCACGTTGTTGGAGGCCAGAAAGCGGAAACGGAGGGCATATTGGAACTCTAACCCCTCCGGGGAGGTGAGGACCAAACCCGCTCCACTTCCAGTGACACAAGAGGATCCGTCAACATAAAGCTCCCATGGGGGTTCGTCTGCCAACGGTGGATCCTGCTCGGCCGGAAGGGTACATTCCGCCACGAAGTTTGCTAGCGCCTGCGCTTTGACTGCCGTCCTCGGTCGAAAACTAATGTCGAACTCACCAAGCTCTATCGCCCACTTAACCAACCTGCTGGAAGCCTCCGGCCGCTGAAGGATGGATTTGAGTGGCTGATCGGTTAGAATTGTAACGGAATGGGCCTGAAAATAGGGCCTAAGCTTCCGAGCAGCCGTGACGAGAGCAAGGGTGAGTTTTTCTGCTCTGGGTACCTCCTTTCAGCTTCTTGGAGGACCCTGCTGATGTAGTATACTGGATGTTGCGCCGCTCCCACTTCTCTGATCAAGACTGCACTGATGGAGTGTTCGGTGACCGAAAGGTACACGAACAGAGGTTCCCCGAGCACAGGCTTTGAGAGAACAGGAGGGGCTGCCAAGTATGCCTTCAGCTCAGTGAAGGCAGCCTCGCATTCTTCAGTCCACCGTACTTGCCCCCCTTTCTTCGAGGCGCTTTTAGGGCCTCGGAGCAACTTGAAGAAGTTAAAACTTCTTTCCGCTGCTCGGGACATGAACCGGTTCAGTGCCGCAAGATGCCCTGTCAGACGTTGGACGTCGCGCACTGTCTTTGGACTGCTCATCTCAAGCATGGCTTGAATTTTCTCCAGGTTTGCCTCTATTCCTCTATTTGACACGAGGAAACCGAGGAACTTGCCCGACCGAACACTAAACGTGCACTTGGCAGGGTTGAGCTTCATATTGTACTTTCGCAGAGTTGCAAAAGTTTCCTGGAGGTCGGAAATGGGGTCAATGCTCGGAAGCGTTTTGACCAACATGTCATCCACATAGACTTCCATGTTGCGCCCGATCTACTGTTCGAACATCTTGTTGACCAGCCGCTGGTAAATCGCGCCCGCGTTCTTTAGACCGAAAGGCATTCTGGTAAAACAGTATAAGCCTAGGTCTGTGACGAACGTCGTGGCGTCTTGATCCGGGGGATGCATACTGATATGGTGGTAACCAGAGTAGGCATCCAAAAAGTTGAGAAGCTCGTGTCCGGAAGTAGCATCCACCAGCTGGTCAATGCGCGGCAGAGGGAAGTTGTCCTTGGGCGTTGCTTTATTGAGATCTTTGTAATCTACGCACACATGCCATTTACCGTTGGCCTTGCGTACGAGGACCACGTTGGAGATCCGTCTTGGATATTGGGCTTCTCGGAGGAGCCCAACAGTTCGGCTCTTGACTACGTGATCCTAGATCACGGTCTGTCGTTCTCGGTTCACAGGTCGCCTCCTTTGCTGAACTGGTGGGATCCGGGGATCCAGGCGGAGGCGATGCACCATGACTTCCGGGGGGATGCCTGGAAGCTCATCATCAGACCAGGCGAACACGTCCAAATTGACCAGCAGGAAGGCTGTGTAGCGCTGCTGCTCGGCCTCTGTCAACAAGGCGCCAATATATAGGACGTGTTCGGGGTCTTCGTCTACCTGGATGGGGATTAAATCTTCAGCAGGGGTTCCTCGGCTGGTGGAAGGTTGATCGGTCGTTGGAGGGGCTGGATCAGCGAGTGGTTGCTTGTCCCTTAAAGAGAGGACATAGCAGCGGCGAGACTCGCGCTGACACCCGAGCACTTCACCAACCCCGCTCGGAGTAGGAAACTTCATCTTCTGATGGAGCGACGAAGGTACTGCTTTTATACGCCCGATCAGACCTCTGCCGAGGATGGCGTTGTATCCAGGCATGTTGTTGATGACTAAAAAGTCAACAATCCTGGTCACAACCCTTGGAGCTGTCCCTAAGGTGATTGGGAGGCGAACCCTTCCCATGGGATGGACCGAAACTCCCGAAAATCCGAACAAAGGCGAGTTTACAGGGGTGAGTTGGTCGGTTCTCAGGCCCATGAGGACAAAACAGTCGTAAGCCAAGACATCGGGGGCACTTCCATTATCCACCAGAATCCGGCGCACATTATAGTGGTTGATGGTGGCCGAAATGACCAACGCATCGGTGTGCGGGGTCGTAACCCCTACAAGATCTTCGTCCGAGAAGGTTATAGCCTCCTCGGGCTGTGCGCGTGCAGGGCTGGTGGGATATGGGGCCGTCTGAGGTGCAGAGGGCCTATCTACGACATGCACTCGCCTTGCGTAGTCGCGTCAGCTTCGAGTACTTTCGCCACCTGCGCCGAAGCCTCCCGCGATCACGTTGATCTTCTGCCCATTGGGCTCGTTGTTGATCTGCTGCTCAGGAGTACGCTCTCGGCGTCTGGGGCGCTCTTCATTCCGGCGCACGAACCGTCCAAGATAGCCGCGCTTGATAAGGTCTTCGATTTCGTCCTTAAGCTGGTGGCACTCGGAGGTGTCATGGCCGTGGTCGCGATGAAAGCGACAGTACTTGTTCTGATCGCGCTTCCGGGGGTCGGAGCGCATCCTCTGTGGCCACCGAACAAATGCTTCGTTCCTGATCTCTGCCAGAATCTGTTCGGGTGCTACGGTGAGGGGGTGTAGTTGGTGAAGGGGCGCGGCCGACGCGGAGAATCACCATTGCGTCGTCCCTTCTTCCGATCTCGGTCGGAACCGTTGTCGGAAGGCCGCTTCTTATCCGACTGCTCCCCCTGCTCGGCCCTACTCGCTACTAGACTCTCCTCGCAAGCCGCGTGGCGCTGTGTGATGGAAAGCAGCTCGGCGAGGGTAGCGGGTTGATGGACGTCGAGGGTCCTCTGCAAAAATCTATCGCGAGTGCCCTGAATAAGGACACTGGTTGCCAGAGGGACGTCCAGGCGAGAGATGCGAAGTGCCTCTGTTCGGAACCTCTTGACGAAGTCCCAGAGTGCCTCGCCTTTCTTTTGGCGCACGGCCAGGAGAGAAGCCGCCGTTCGCGGCTGCGACCTTCCGCCAAGGAAGTTGTCCCGGAAGGACTTCTTCAGTTGGCGGAAGGAGGTGATGGAGCCCACAGGGAGGGTTTCGAACCAGGCCCTGGCGGTCTCCTTGAGAGTTGCAGGGAAGGCCCTGCACTTGGCCGCATCTGATGCTCCATGGAACACCATGTGCGACTCAAAGCCGTGGATGTGGTCGGTCGGGTCGGTAGTGCCGTCGTAGGGTGCGATGGTGGGCAGAGGGAGCTTGGAGGAGACCTGAGCTTCCAGGATCTCCCTACTGAAAGGGGAGCGGAAGTCCAAGTCATCCTCCACCGGAGCTTTCCCCTCCGCGCGCTGAACCATTGCGTCCACGCGGCGCTCGAGGTCGACCACACGCCTTAAGCGCCTGGCGAGCTCTTGCTCGGAGTTGGCAGGGCCCCCTCGTCCGGACGCGTGGGAGTTGCCTCCCACGACTGATCGTGGCGGACGGGGGGAGGCGACAGAGCGACGGGGCGAACGCCCGCGGCGCTCCGGTGCCCGCTCTTCCGACGGAGCTCGGTGGGAACGGCGCGACGAATCAGCCTGCTGCTCTTGAGGCGCCGGGGGGGCGCGAGAGCGTCGATGCGACGATTCCGCCTGCCGCTCACACTGCAGGGAATCCGCCGGGGCTGCTGCTCCTGCCAGCTGAACCTGCAGGGCGAGGCAGACGCCTGTCAACTGCTGCATCTGCCCCCGAAGTTCTGCTACTTCAAGGGTAGTTGTAGGTGCGGCGGCCGCTGGTGCAGGGACGTCGTGGTTAGCGCCGGCAGGGGCGATGGCGACGTCAACAGGGGGGGATTGCCGGCGAGAGTCCCCTCGCGACTGACGGGATCTCGTCACCCTGCTCCCCACGTTCTAGTATGAGGATCGTCCGCGAGCCATGGCTGCGTCGATTCCCACAGACAGCGCCAAATGTGGTGGTGTAATCCTGTTTGGGCCGGAGCCAAACGGGCCTCCACTAATGAGAACTGGGAAGACGGATGCCGGTGCGGACGGGAGCCTGCAAGACCAGAAATGGATCAGGGGGCCCGGTGAAGACCGGGGAAACCCTCCGATGCCTAAGTCAATGGAGAGCTTGTAAGGCAGGGGGTTTTGGAGTATGAAAGTATGTTCGCGTGAGAGAGAACGTACCGTTGCATGATCCTGTACCTGTGCTTTTATAGACGAGGATGCAGAGGCAGGCATGCGTAACGCCTAGAGATCGTGCCTGGAAAGGCGCCTTGATGGGCGCGCACAACGGAAGGAGTTACGCGCTCCGGTATCCGTGGGGATGTCAGGCAGTCAATGCGCCCCTTGATGGTGGGGTGCGTGGCCTGTGGCGGTTATAACCGTTGCGTATGCCAAGAGACCTGTTCGGCCACTTCTGGATGTGATGTCCGAGCAGGTGTCTCGCGAGGGGGCGAACGGAACTGCTGTTCGGCACTGTCTGCGGCTGTTCGAAACAATGAAGGCAGATGACCCTGCTCGGAAACAAGCAGAGGGGCTTTGGCGAAGTCCGTTCATGGGGGCGAAAAGGTCTTCGAAGGCCTCTGAACCACCCTGATGAGGACGTGGCACAATGACATAGGGCCACGCCCGTTGATATGGCGCGAGCGGGCCGTAACGAGCATCATGGGCCTAGGTGGCCAGATTTGGCCACCACAGCACTAAACATGACACACCTATTAGGATTGAACCGTATATCTTAGAGGCTTTAATTGTCTCCTCATACCTCTATTTTTTTAAGAGTTTTAAGACACAGCACAATCTTAGTGAGCATGCCATATTTGGTCTACATGATTGATGTGCACAAAGTATTTCTCCTCACAAGAATACGAATGGTCCACTGTGCCCAATCCAAGTCATCACAACTGTCATCATATTTTATAGTTGAGAAATATTTATTACACTTGTGATTACATTCAAGTATAGTACTTACTTTTATTGGATAAGTATAACGTGCTCTCATTGAGTTGACTGATGAAAAAGGTCAAAAATATATTTCTCTTAGTAGAGAAGGGAATGTTTTATTATGGAGTCTTGGAAGAGTAGTAACATGCCGGTAAAGGTGGGGCTCAACGTGCCTCACCCCATATGTTTGAGACAAATAGTATGCATCCGTGGTCCTAGGTCAGATGGCAATGTTTTCTCATTTAGTAGAGCTAACGAAATAGATGAGTACGAGATTATGATTGGAATTTTTTTACAAATTTTAATGTAATCTTGACTTAAAAGTACATGAAAATAGTGACTGCAAAAGAGTATGAATGGCATAAAAATCACCCAGCATATGATAAGATTTGAATATTAAAATTTTGATTTCTCGGTCATATTTGTAAATTAGTCGTGAGGATAAACATAAAAAAAAATTGTTTAAAAAACTTTTTTTAAAAAAAAAGTTAATAATTTTAACAAGAGGATAAGTACGAGACGCATGGATCCGCGCGGTGCCGACCGCTGACGTTGGAACGATTTGCGGCGAGAAAGGCCCCACATGGCTAGCAGAACTTTGATTAGCTTCTGCCGTAGCTCCGCTTGGCGGGCGCCTGATGCGCCCAAGGCCGTGCGGCCTCCGCCGCCAAAACCTGTTGGGTGGTTCACGGCTGTGGCTGTTGCAGGTGTGTTAAGCCTGGGCAGACTACTCCACCTCTTCCCCTTCTCTCCTGTTATCTGTGAATCTATCTGGTAAAGAGCAACGACAGAAAAATTATGTTTATTTGGGTTAAACAGTAAATTTTAAGATTTTTTTTACTGGCAAAAGAAGAGCTGGCGCGAAGCAATGACGCCGGGCGTTCATGGAGTTTCGTCCATGGGATGGGTGGGGGCTCTTATCAAGCTTTCAAAAACTCCTCAAAAAATCTCCTCACAGACAGGGACTGGGACAGTTGAGCGCTACCCATCGGGCTGATAAGCCCACCATGCACACCCCCTTCCCCACTTCTCTCTGCTCCGTCCGCTAGCTGATGAGCTGTTCGTCCTCAGCGGCTCCAGCTCCTTCCCCTTGAAGCCCGGGGAACAGCACAGCAACTGGACGAGGCCAGACCCCATAATTAGGCCATCGATCGGCGGCCCTGCCTCCGCGGCCGTCTCTCTCTCTGGAGGCGCGAGAGCAGGAAAGAGGAGACAAAAACCTGGCGCTGTCGGTCCTCCTCCTCGCAAACTGTGCTGCGGGAAGAGGCGCAAGAAGGGTGTTCCGCACTGGGCTAGATCGTTTTCTGTTTGCTGTTCGGACGTGCAAAGACCTTTTTTTTTGGGTTTCTCCCGATAGCGTCCCTCTGAAGAAGAAAACAGGCCATTTGGTTGCTTGGTGGGATCAAGACGGAGTTTGTGCGTGTGGAAAAGGAAGCTTATTTCAGGAAGCAATTCCTCCCCATCTGGGTTCTTATCCTTTCCGTTCATTTTGATCCACCCATCCTTGCGGCATTAAGATCAAGAGAAAGTGGGGGTCAAACTGATCGGGCATAGTGCGTTGTGCCGATAGGAGCAACGGGGAGGTTCATGGATAAGTTCCAGGCATTCCTAGGCAACAGATGGCTGGTGTTCGTGGCGGCAATGTGGGTGCAGTCGTGTGCGGGCATTGGCTACCTGTTCGGGAGCCTGTCGCCGATCATAAAGAGTTCCCTCGGCTACAACCAGCGCCAGGTGGCCAGCCTCGGTGTGGCCAAGGATCTCGGCGACAGCGTCGGGTTCCTCGCGGGGACCCTGTCTGAGGTCCTGCCGCTTTGGGGAACATTGCTGATAGGGGCGGTGCAGAATTTCGTCGGCTACGGTTGGGTCTGGCTCATTGTGACGGGGAGGGCTCCCACTCTACCTCTCTGGGCTGTAAGTGCTCTTCCCCGCACCCATCTTGTCTTTTCTCTTCCCCCCTTCTACTCGATCCCATTGTATTCTACCCGGTGTTTGATTTGGATGTTTTGCGACTGCTCTTTTTTTCTTCTTCTTCTTTCCCCTATGTTGCACGTTTTTGCTTCCTAGATGTTGTGATCGTGTGCTTGTTCTTTGATCTGAACAATCAGTTTACATTTCTTTCTTCTTTCTTTCGTTTCTGATCAGGTTATAGCTGTGCTCATTATCACTTTTTCTAGAATGAAACTGTGATACATTAATTATTTAGATGTGGGTAATGAGTTCAGAACTTTGTTGATCGCTCTTCCACTATCATTTGAAAATCTTCCATATTTTGGTAATTTAACATTTTCATGTGATGTGCTTTAATTTGCTTGTCTGTGGTTGTTCCGTTCTCACAATTAATTCCGAGTGCTTCTGGTTGCTTCTGATTCGGAGCTTGACTCTTTCCATGTCTTTCTGCGCTATGCACTATCGCTACAGTTGAAATTGCGGAGTATAGAACCGAAACGTGATCTGGTGTCTGTGATTCTGAGTAGTCATGTTTATGTCATGGGCTGATTCCCATGGGTAGCGACTGGAATAATGTCTGCTTGAAAGACACTGGACATTTTACTGCTTGGAGTTTACCGGAGAGATTTGTGAGCCTTGTAATTTAATGGTTAAAAGTTACCAATCAAACTTGTAGTACTGTCTTTATCAATTTTTGACTGTTTTCAATATGATTGAATGTTTGATTTTCTATATTTGTTTTTGAAGCCAACTTTTCCTGGCAGTGATTCTTTGTTGTTTCTTCTCTGTCTTTCTGGGTTGATCGACTTATTATGAGCTTGCACAGTGGTAGTTGATTAAATCATAGCTCCGCTCTTGCATAACAAGGCAAATGACAGAACAAAACACATGTATGCCATGATGTATTTTCCTTCTGCAGTGATGATAAAAATTTTAGTTGATCTTCTGTTTCTCAATGTCAATGTCTTGTTTACTTTTGGTGGGTTGAGGATACATAAATTCTCATCTTTGATTTTTATGCTAGTTGTTGATAGGATGTCGTTCACAGCTTTTGCCCTTTTATCTATTCTCCTGCTTTACATGAACCTTTGATGTACAAAAATGAGGACAACTGGGAGAATTCTTTATTGATGAGCTTTCTTGGTGTATACATACTGGCCAATTCTGCATCTCAATCAGTTCCATGTCATCTGGGATCAATAAAGATTTAAGTCTAACTGTCAATCCAGCGTCTCATGAAATTGCACACTTTTATTGGAACTTGTTTGCAATGTTTTCTGAACACTTAGATTGAACTGTTTTTTCTACATGGCTTTAATAGGTGGTTGTTAGAAAATGATAGTCTGGTATGTTCTTCATAAGAATGTCAACAGCCAATATGCTTCAAGTATGTGCCACCAGCTTACCCAGTTCTGTATGAAGTCTCATGTGATGATTGCTATTGACAGTATCTCTTTCTGGTGTTATTGGATCTTTACTGGTTAAATCAGTCAGTTCTGCCAGTTGTCATTCTATTTGAGTATTTAGACTTGATGACTATTTTTATATGTTTCACATAGTTGAGGAGATGTAAAATGCAGATCTTTAAAGTTAGAATCGCTGCTGCAGCATATAGAAGTATCTTATGGTGAACAAAAAGTGAAGAATGGTTGAGCATAGATCAAGATTGTTTGCAAAAAGCACGGATAGGGGCATGATTTCAAATCAGAGCAGGAAACTATGAGAACATGATAACAATACAAAATTGTGGTTCAGCTATAGAACATAGGGTAACGGTGAATGCTTTTCAATATTTCCCAGCAACTATTCACCCAAAGCCTGATTGTTCAATGGTGAAACAACAAAGAATAATTTGTTTGTACCTAATATTGATAGCTTATGTAATATATGTTTCAAAGTGTTACAAAGGAAGAAGAAAGTATAAAGATGATTGAACCACATAATTGGCAGCAACTTGCTAGGATTCATAGGAATACATTAGCCAGCACAATTTGTTGAGCAACTTTTTTTTTCTATCTCTTTGTTTACTAAAACATCTATCACAATATTTTTGTTATGACAAAACTTTTTTAATATTTTCGTCTTTACTATTTATGAAAATTAAAAAGATATTACATATATACAAACAAACCTTCAGTCAAAAACTATGCCTACACAGAACCTAAGCATCATCACAGCGAAATGTTTCTTAGTCCACAGCGTATACTGTATATCATACTAACTCTGACTCCTGACTCCGACTCATACAAAGTCTGGCAGTACTCCGACTCTTGAGAAGAAGTCGAAGTCTGTTCATACTCCGACTCTTGAGAAGTCGAAGTATGACAAAACTTCGACTCTTTGAAAGTCGAAGTCTTTGTATTGATTGATTATCGAAGTCTGAGGAAACTCCGACTTCTGAAAAGTCGAAGTTGGACGTACTCCGACTTCATATAAGTCGAAGTCCGCTATCTATTTATTGGCACTCTGACTTCCCAAAGAAGTCGAAGTCATTACTTTCTCACTCCGACTTCAATGAAGTCGAAGTAGTTATATTCCTCCTGAAATCGAAGTTTATTGTCTCTATCACTATCTTACTCCGACTTCTTAAAAGTCGAAGTATCTATTATCAATTGTTATATATTTGTACTTACCTGTAAATTCAAGCCTCTATTAGTAAGTACAATTAACATACATTATTACATAAGCTCTGCATTGAAATATCTTTCACTTTGAGTCAGTTTCCTTAAAATCCTTTTCCTCAGTAAAAAATTCAATTATCCTTTTGGTGGGAGAAAATATTCAAAACTATTTTATCTGAGCAGCATCTCTTTTGGGATCTGTAATATCTATAGATATATAAGATATATTTGCTATCTCTTTTACTGACAGGAAGATAAGCTGATCTCTGATAGGTCAAAAAATTGAATGCTTGATAAGTCTAATGGGTTATCTGTCAGAACCTACCTGCTACTGTCAGAAATACCATGACTTTCAGAAGAAAAACGTGTGCATCTATCTGCTCATTCTTAAATGTTCTGAACTTCTGTCTGAATATTTTTATATTTTATCCCTTATCTTACCTACCTCCGAAGGCATGTATGGTGGCATTTGCTCTTATCTTGTCTTTTCGGGTTTGCAGAACATTTAATGAAGAATGGCTAGATCACTGCACTGAGCATGAAACCTACAGAACAATCATGAGAAAGTCCTTCAAGCATGAAGCTACAATATATAACCTAAAGACGTTGGGACTCATGGACCTAAAGATATGATAAACAAACCTAAGAAGATCAAAGCTTTCTTTCAAACGGCTATCTCTTTCAAACGGCTAGCTTCCAACGGCAAAAAATTTGAAGCTTATATATGAAGCCGGAGCTTGAAGACACATATACATAGAGAATAGAAGATGATGCGGGATAGGCGACACATCTAATAAAATTTTCAGCAATTTAATTTATTTTCAGTAGGCAGATCAACATGATTAGACAACTGACATTCAAGTAGGAGCAAGTGGTATGGCAAGCGCTCGTTTCGCCTATCCTTCTCAATTTAAACGGCGGATCTTGGCCAAGTGAGGACCGGCCTCTAGATAGGGCACAGTTCGACGGTTAACAAATCAATCAGCAGTTTATAAAGCACAAGGATCTCACACCCACATCAATTTAAAATCCGACAATAAACCCTTTAAGTGGAAGGAAACTCTCTCTCACTCAGACACTGCAAACTCGAAGCAAATACTAAATAAACAGGGTAATTTAGGAGAGTAACCAAATACCTAATTGCTGGTCGGATCCGCTGAGTCGGAGGGCGTGTGTCCGGTGCTGCTAGCGGGACCCAACAAGAGTGCTGCAAATTTGGCCAAAATTGAACCGGGACAACGATCTCGTGGAGAAGAAGTGGAGGGACGCTCGGGGTGCTGCCTTGGCGGCGTTCTCGGCCGGCACGGTTGAACGAACTTGTGGGGCAACGCTGGCGGGTACACGTAAATCTACTCAGCGTCGTCGGGGTTCATCCAAGCGAGTGGAGGCGCAACTGGCTGGTGTTGGGGTGCTATCAGCATGCAGTTGGGGCCCCACGTGCAGACGAGGCGCTGGCGTGCGAGAGGCTCGGGCGTGTGCGCGCTCTGGCGCGGGCAGGGGAAAGACTGAGGTGAGGCGGCAAGCTTTCTCGCGCCCCGGCGGGTAGTGCGGGTGACGGCGTGAAAATGCTGCGCAAGGGTCGCGCGGCGCAGCCTGGTGGCGTGCTACGTCGGGCGCATGCAGGGGGGGTGCGGTCGGCGAGGTCGGCGTCTCGGCTCTCACGGGCGATGCGGTACTGGCGGCTGCCTGGCGCGATGTTGGTGAGGAGGAAGCTGGGCACGTCGTGGGGGCGGCGAGGACGAGTGCATGCAAAAGGGGGGGGTGGCGCTGGCGGACGTGGCGGGGCGAATCTGGGGTGGCGGTGGCTAGCTCGAAGAGGCGCATGCAGAAAAAAATAAACAGGGAGGGGCGCTTTTACGGTGGGAACAGGGAGGAGGAAAGAGAGAATGGAGAGAGAGAGAAAGAGTTAAAGAAGAGAGAAGAGAGAGGAGAGAGATGAGGTGGCGGCGGCACCTTCCAGCCGCAAGAAACAAGGAGGAGGGAGGGGGAAGAAGACAAGCGGCTGCAGCAACTCACATTTAGGGTAAAAATCCTCCAAAATTTCATCATCCCATTTTTGAGCTTACAACGTAGTATTTATAGGAAAAAGAAAAACATAATTTGTAAGTATATCCTATAACAATAAAATTTACCTAAGACCTCATAATCAAGACTTTAACAAAATCACACTAAACAACTCTTAATTTATTGAAAGAAATAACCCTAACTAAGAGAGCAATCTATCATCGTCTCCCAGCCACAAGGAGATCGGCTCGGCGGGTACGTGGCTCCGGAGTCGCATGTGTCTCGTGTCCGCACCAGAAGATACATAAACATTGATATACACAAGAGAAGAGACAGAGAGTGACATATATAGAAGACTTAGAAGCCTACACTTCACTCCCATTCGAAAAGCTAGAAGAGCCACTCCTCAGTCTTAGACTTCTGCTCTCCTTCTGCAATTTGAAGTCTTCTTCGCTTGGTGGACTACTTCACCTTAGATCTTCTTCAGTCCACTTCTGAGTTTCAGAAAGAACTTGAGTTCCACTCTCATCTGCTTTTCTTTCTGAATTTCTGTGTTTGCTCATTGTTTTTGAGCAGACACTCAAGCTTTTATACTTCTGTGAAAGGAAACCCGCAGGAGGTTTGTATCCTGTTGTACCCCTCTTGTGAAGGGAAGATCTACAAGTGTAGATAGTCTTTGTACCTCTTGATTAAGGGAAGACTTGCTGGGAGCAAGTGGGTTTGTAATTCTTCTCGGGTTTGAGAGGAGGCCAAGTATTTATTGGTAGTTAGTGAAATCCCAAGTGGTTTCTTAGGGATTACGCGTAGGACTTCTATGTGGGAAGGGACGAACCAGGATAAAATTCTTGTGCCCTCTTATGTGATTGATTCCGCCAAGTTTTCACTTGTTTCACACACATCACATTGAGTACTAACAAAATTATTTAGTGTTGTTTATCTTTTAGATAAAAATTTTAAGGCGCAAAGAAGTCCTATTCACCCCCCCCCCCTCTAGGACATCTATAGTGTCATCTCGATCCAACACAATTGTGTAGGTCTTTGGGCCAGCATGCTTTTAATCTGCACATTTTCACAGGTTTTTGTAATCACTAACCTGAAGATCTTCTACGCTTAGACATTCTACAGCCAACTCATTGGGCCTGTCACCCTTATTTAATTAAATGGAAATAAAAATCTTTGACATTGCACCTTGATTATCTCTGTCTGCAGAAAATCTAGCTAGATCTTACTTTATATATGTGAGTTTTTAAGGATAAACTAGAGCTAGCCTGAATCTGAATGAGGTTTCTACAGAAAGGGGTAGTTTTGCTTGGTTCAAGCTTTTTTGAGCATGAGCTGTTAGGTTACTTTTGTGTTCAGCTGCTTGGTTGTCAGCTTGATATCCCACCTTTATCTGGCTGCTACCATTTTTATGTAAAACACATTGCTTTCTTCATAACTGTGATAGAATCTTGTTATTTTTATTAAGATTTTCTTATGAGCATGCTTGGGGACATTGTAAATGGATTTCCTTCCACTCATGATAGGTTTAACTTTGGAATTGTTTTCTTTTGTTCTTGCCATCTTGTGGCTTGATTTTACCCATGACTGCATTAACCTTTTATTGTTCATATAGTGTCCCGTGGGTGCTTTGTTGCTGCACAATATGTTTCATTCTCTGTTATTTAGCTGGATTTAATAATTCATTTCCAGTTGTGCAGATGTGGGTTCTTATATTCGTTGGAACAAATGGAGAGACCTACTTCAACACTGCAGCATTGGTTTCATGTGTCCAGAACTTTCCTAAGAGCAGGGGTCCTGTAGTAGGAATTCTCAAAGGCTTTGCTGGTCTAAGTGGTGCAATCTTGACTCAAGTTTATGCATTAATTCATTCACCTGATCATGCAGCTATGCTCTTTATGGTCGCAGTTGGACCATCAATGGTAGTCATTTCCTTGATGTTTATTGTTAGACCTGTTGGGGGTCACAGACAAGTGAGGCCTTCTGATTCCTACAGTTTCACATTCATTTATAGTGTATGTCTGCTTCTGGCGGCTTACTTGATGGGTATCATGCTCGTGGAAGATCTAGTTGACTTGAGCCACACTGTGATTGTGGTCTTGACAGTAATATTGTTTGTTCTTCTACTTGCTCCCATTTTAATCCCATTTCTCTTGACGTTTTACTTGGATCCAAGCTCCCCAATGGAAGAGCTTCTCTTACCTGAGCCCCAGAAAAAGGACCCAGGCAAATCAGGTCAATCTTCAGAAACAAATGAAATAATTTTCAGTGAGGTTGAGGATGAGAAACCACATGAAGTAGATTTACTTCCTGCATTGGAGAGGAAGAAGCGAATTGCCCATTTGCAGGCAAAATTGTTTCAAGCAGCAGCTGAAGGAGCTGTCAGGGTCAAAAGAAGGAGAGGCCCACATAGGGGAGAGAATTTCACCTTGATGCAGGCTCTGATAAAGGCAGATTTTTGGCTTATATTTGTATCTCTTTTACTGGGTTCAGGATCTGGTTTAACAGTCATTGATAATCTGGGACAGATGAGTGAATCTCTGGGTTATGATGAGACTCACATTTTTGTATCCATGATCAGCATTTGGAACTTTTTGGGTCGTGTTGGTGGAGGCTACTTCTCTGAGATTGTTGTAAGGTATGACCATTGTCCTTCCCCTTATCTTCTAGCCTTGCTTAATATTGACATTATTCTTTCGTAGCTTAGAGGCAGATTACATCATATTTTTCTGTCTCTATGCGACTTATGTTCGTGCTTTCTTCTGTTGCATCAGTCCTGCTATTCTCAGATCTTTGATTATTCACGCTGGTGTATTCCAGGGCTGATGTGTTGGATAGCTCTAGCATCTTAGGCCTATGTGCTCGTACTATTGACTTTTATTTATAGAGTGGTTCTACGTCTCTTGGGATTTTCAATTTTGATTACTGCTGTCAGGATAATAACCCAAGGGTGCTAATTTAGCTACTATTCTGTCCTCTGATCTCATTCTGTTGACCAACCGTTCATGTAACATTCTCAACTGTGCCTCTGAACAGGGATTATGCATATCCAAGACCGATAGCTTTGGCGATTGCTCAGGTTGCTATGGCTCTAGGGCACTTCTTCTTAGCTTTGGCGTGGCCTGGGGCAATGTATGTTGCCACTTTATTGATTGGACTCGGTTATGGAGCTCATTGGGCTATTGTACCAGCTGCTGCTTCTGAGTTATTTGGCTTGAAAAACTTTGGAGCATTGTATAATTTCTTGACAGTGGCAAATCCTGCTGGCTCGTTGGTATTCTCTGGTCTCATTGCCAGCTCTATATATGACTACGAGGCTGAGAAACAAGCACATGAGCACCGGAACCCAGCTTCCTTCCTCAGATGGTTCTTCAATGGATCGCGGCATGTGGAACAATCATTGAAATGTGAAGGAGCTGTATGCTTTTTTCTCACTTCTATGATAATGTCTGGATTTTGCATCGTCGCAGCAATATTATGCATGATTCTCGTGTATAGAACCAAAATTGTTTATGCCAATCTTTATGGAAAGTCTCAGAGATGAATCATGGCCTTTAGATGTATGGTGGAATACGTCAATGCCGACCTTTTCTGGTTCCTCTGGTCATGTTTTGATCATTGCTCTCCCTCAGCGGACTTTCCTCGAAGATTCCTGCAGACAGGTGTTGCAGAGGTTCCCGGTTTGGGTCATCAGAGGCTAGAAAAAGCATTATATACATATATATCCGCATCTCAAGGGATAGCGGTGCTGATAATTTTGAGTTGTCTGCCCCCAGTGACGTTCATACACTGGGAAGATTCCACGTCTATGTTCCTTTATTATTATTATTATTATTATTTTATTTCCCCCCCCCCCCTTTGTGGGTCAGTGGCGGTTGTTGGTTCTATGTGTAGTGGCTACTGATATGTTTATTTCCAGTGTTCTATGATGTTGTGCCATAAAGAACATAAAACATTTGTTGGGTTCAAATATTGATTCACTATTTTATTGTTGCTTTCTGGGTGCTCAATTGTTTGATTCTTCAGATTTCGTATGCCTGGGACATTGGAAGGGAAGCTTTGAACGCAAGAGACTCTTTAATGAGTAGTGCATACTCCTTTGGTTGATTGACCGGGTCCTGCAATAACCTGGTCGTTGGCGTGCGGCGGTGTCTTTCCTGAAAGCAAAAAGCAAACCATTTTAAACGTACAGATAACATCCAGATCAATCGACCAGTCATGCCGGAATCTAATGTTTTCGATGCCCTGCTGATAGTGGACAAGCTAAAGCTGGTATAATACGCCTCCTTCGAGTGATGATGAGCAAAATCTCTCTCTCTCTTTTGTCGTTAATGACAACAAATCATCTCCAGAAAACTTAAGAAATTAATGGCATTGGTCACTGGTTGGTGATATGTTGCATGGTGTCTACCTAATATATTATGGGAATTTGCAATCTGTAACAACCTGATTCAGTGGTGGGAATTTGTAATGAGAAACAGTTTTGTAACACCATTTGGTAACATCATTTGGTAATATTACCATTAAAATTGTGTCACATCAGCAACTGAAATAAAAAAAATAAAAACACCTCATAAATGATGAAATTGTGGTACATTTTGATTGGTGTGTTACTTTAATATGTTGTCAAATGATGTTACTAAACCATTTTCCATTTGTAATTAAACACAGACTCTGCAACTACTTCTCGTGTTGACATTTGCTAGTGTTGCATATATCCATATGGATATGAAAGCAGGGTCTAGGTTATCATTTTCCCAGTTAGGATTCTCTACAGCACCACCACACCAGTTCGGACAACAAAACTGGGGTATTAGAAAGTCTGTGTGGAAAATTCCCGCAGCAGACAAGGAAGCGGGGTCCAGCATCCAAGTTTCACACATCAGCACCCCCTCTCGTCCTCATCCAAAGGTCGGGGACTCCACCCTTATCATGGGTGTGGGCTGCCTTGACCTCTTCTGTGTTACCAACTGCATGCAGTACTGGTGGTGGTGGGACTGATCAATCATATACATGCCTCCTCGATTTGAACTCTTTATTATGTACATGTGCAAATGTTCACTGATCACATGCCTCCTCTCCTCCCCCATTGGACCGCCACCGTAAAGATGCAAAGTCCAGACATTGAAAAACCACATTTTTTGTTCCAACATTCACAGTCCACGGTTCATCTCTAGGATGGCAGTATCACTTGTCTATAGATCTCAATTGTGAGGTCCCATTCTACTCCAATTATCTCCATTAAATCAGAGAGCCTTCAAAACAGCCCACATCTACTTCATATTCCCTAATATTTAATGAAATCAAGATTAATGTGGACCGAAGAACTGACCAAGGTTAATATGGATGTAGAAACCACCTCATTAGGTTGCCATTTGTAGAGATCACCACCACTCTAGCATGTCACCGCTTGTAGAATCCTCTTTTGTAATATCCTAATAGTGAAAACTTTGGTTTTCAAGTAAGCTTCGGACTAGCCATTGACACCAAACAAATGAACCATCATCAAGGGTCATGCTCAACTTGCCACCCACTTTATCCAACGTCTCAAGACGCTATGGAAAATCTAAAGCCATCATTATGGAACTCAAAAGACTGATATATCATTTTTCTCTTGATGAAAAATTCTTGATATATGTCGGACATGTCACGCCAGTGTACACCAAGTCTTTGTGAGTGGCCAATGCACAAGTGACACACCTTGTGCTCGTCATTCACATCATCGTGTATGACACATCCAACGTCTAACAAGCATTTCCCTTTCTTTAATATCATATGCCTTACACCAAGGGAAGTCAATCATGCTTCCCAAATCCAAGTAGATTTTCTTAAAAACTTCCATTTACAACTTGTATAGTATTGGATATAGTGTCGTCATTGTAGTTGAAGGAGTTTAATAAAAATTGTGAACATCTAATCTTCCCACCAAAAAAAGAATGGGAGAAAATAGGCCATATCTCAACATTAGTATTTTATCGACACTTCTCCTCATTATAATCTGGTCTTCTAATTTCAAACTAAAAGAAGTTATATTCTACCACACCCCAATTTTAGCAGTGGAATTAATCGTGAAACACGACGAACAAGTTTGCACTAATCAGAAGCCATAGATAAATGACTAATACAAGTAGAGCTCACAATTCAATAATCAAAACCTCTTCATTTACTCATCATAAATTAATATTACATTCTCCAATGTCAAAATAAGAATAACTCTCTACTTACTAGTCTATATATCTCTCAAAGAAAAGTAAAAATTACAATAATGATCATTCTCTCACTGACTAACCAAATGGTGACTCTCTATGGTGTACTACACTCTCAACGCTCAAATCTCATCACTAAGCTTTATTCTCCATCTTCACTACCTAAAAATGTTTGGAAAAATAGGTATGAACACACTCGCCCAGTAACATTTATATCTCGATGTGTGGGCAATGATATAAATGATTAACGTTTTATTCAAGGAGACACAAGTATAACAAACTAAATCACAAGCATGATAAAACCTATGACAAAGTGTTAGAAGGATATCATGAAGATAGGAATGTAACAGGACAGTAGATCCAGACTATTGTTGTGTAATTAGCAATACAAGAACATGAACTATTCAAATCAAGCATGGATCAAGAATGTGCTTTTCACTAGATGAGCTTGTACTTTATTTCAGTCACAGATCCACAAATAACAGATTGACAGTAACAAAATATATGGTATGGATTAGCATACTTACAATGTCACAAAATAACAGTCAGATATCTAGCTAAATCAGAACAAATAGAACCAGTGAAAATACAAACACCGTCATTAGCTCCTGCAAGTATTTTCGGGTGGCTCTCTACCCCTAGGACTAGATTAGAGCCCTTTGGACATTCTCTATGTCCAATTGCATAAAGCAGTCAGTATGCATTTTTGTCTAGTATGAGTCGTAAGACCCGTTTAGCGCTAGATAGAATAGAACAGTACGAGTAATAGTAGATCAATGGTAGCCAATAATGTACTTTCAAGAATTTGAGAATGTCACGTCAACATGTTCAAGAAAATTAGTAAGATCATGTCAAGAATAGTTTTCACTAGTAGTTTGAGACTATCATATCAAAAGCAAGTTTCAAGAGCAAGGTATCACGAACATGATTGTTAAGGAGACAACCGGGCAGCATAACGAAGTGTTTTTAGTTCAATTCCATATTTCATTTAACAACTTGTATATGTATATATTCTCTGAGTATAATCAAGAAAGCAAGATGAGAAGGAAAGTGCATACTAACTTTAGGGAATTTCAATGGTACAACTTGCTCATCGGCCATGTAAGAATCCATGGTCAGAGGAGACTTACGGAGCCCTTGGTCAAGGAATCCCTAGTCCATCAGAAGGAATATCCGACGGAGATTTCATCCAAGCCAAGAAAGGTTACTCATAGTGCAATCGTGTAAAGCATGTGTTGCGCCGCGTGAATCACTCGTGTATGTGTGAGTGTCTTTTAAATCCATATTTGATTCAAGGAAACATGGAAACTTTAATAGTAGGCAAGTCTAACATTAGAAATCAAATGTTCAAATAGGAAATAACATCATGCATGAAAAAGTTTCATCAAGTTGTCATTCACCAATTTTAGCAAGATTGATAACTAGGCAAGAGAGAGCATTCGGCAGGTAGAGAGCATGATCAAGACTTTAAGAGCAATTCGAATCATGTCAAAATATTTAAAATTTATTCATGGGTTGAATTAATGCATGACAAGACCTTCTAAAATCTTCCTAAAATAGATCAAAACTCACACATGAGAAGAAACATGCAGAACGATGAAAATCGAAATGTATGTCCCTTAGAAGACACATGTAGTCCCATCCCTTCAACTTAGTGGGTCACAACTCACCGATTTCTTATGCAAATCTCACATATGAATATACCATCTTGAATACTATCACTTACATTCTTTAAACTAGAAGATGTCTTTAGAGCAATTGGTTTCTTTTGACTAGTTTCATATTCAATTCTTTTCAGATTTATTTCATATTGTTGGCCCATTTACGGTTGGCAGCAAGAATAGCCTAGAGGGAGGGTGAATAGGAAATCTGAAAACACAAATAAAAATCACCATTTGAAAACTTTGGTTAGTGAATGTAGTTGTGTGCAGTAGAGAGTGGCAGTGTGGAACGAAGCTAATAAAGAAACAATCACACAAGAACACAAAATTTTTATCCTGGTTCGGTACTTCTCAAATGGAAGACCTACATCTAGTCCCCAAGCAAATCCTAGGATTTCACTAACCAGGGTACAATCCCCCTAAGGATATACAAACCCCCAGCTCCCAGCTAGTCCTCTTCCTTTCCGAGTAGGAAGGAAACTCACTTCTATTACAGGTCAAGAAGCCACCCTCCTAGAAACAAACCCCAGTGTGGTTCTACTAGACTTAAACCCCTAGCTAAGTTCTGCTGACACCAACGCTAGCTAGGTTCTTCCCTTAAGCTAAGGAGAACACTGAGTACAGTCCCTCAACTGGACAGAATCCACCAGCACCCCACTGGCCTTCTCTTCACACAGGAAGAGGAACACTGTATACAGTCCTACAACTGGACACAAGTCTTTCTTAGAAAAGAAAGAATAAACTAAGAGCTATATTAGATGATCACTAAGGAACTCAAACTCTTAGCTCACAGACTCTCCCATAAATTTACAATGATGCACAAAGAGAGTGAAGAGAGAAAAGAAGCTTGAATGTGAAGACTTCAGATTGTTGCTTGCGCGCACACTTCTTCTTGGGCTCGAGCTCTTTCTCTCTTGCTTTAAGTGTGTATGACGTTGATGCTCCTCATTGGATGGACACTCTTTTAGAAGGATTTTCAGGAAGGCTCTTCGTCTTCTTCTACTTTGCTTCATCCTTTTAAAGAGCAGCTTGAATAGATCCGTTGAAGTATAGTCGTTGGAGTTCTTAGATCTGTTGAGACTCATCATCCCCTACTCTTCTTCTGCTTCTGTCTAACGGACACTTAGTGTAGAGGGAAGTCTAGATATACTTTTTATCTTACTTCCATGTTTTCTGCTGACAACTATAGATTCCAACTCTCGTCTAAAAAAGACTCAAGTCTACACAAAGAAAATATGAAGAAAAATAAAGAGGAAGATGGAGCACAACTCCTTTATGTGTACGTGATCGTCAACTATACGTGGGTGTCGAAAGAGTACAAACAATAATAAAGGAGTGATCGTGAGAAATACCTTATGAGCGAGGAGATTGTGTGGGAGAGAGCGGGTTCGCTTCTTCTTCTACAAGCACGGCCGGCCGTGGTAGAAGGCTTCTTCTCGTTTGATTACCCTTGCAAAACACATATAGAAAAGAGAGGATTATCCAACGAACGTGTAGTATCAACTCTTAAAATAATGAAATAGGCATGAAGAACATGGAGAAGAACACGCCTTTTGTGGCTTTTAAAACCCCTCAAAAAATAGGTATGTGTGTGCATGCATGAAAAGTGTCGATATGTGTATTGGTTGGTGATGTGTTGATTGGAGATGATAATTAAAAGTAGAATAAAAAAGGAGATTGGCAGCCACGTTAGGCTGTGATGGGAGTATGATGATGATGAATAAACAAATAGAATAAACAAAAGAAGGAGGTGCTTCCTCTTTGATAATAGCGCAGAGAGCTTGATGAAGAGAGGACTTGCAGAAGATTGAATGGAGGAGGAGGAGGCACTAAAGAGCTGCTCCTGCTGCTAGTTCAGATGTGGGGATGGAGAGGCGATGTTGAAGCTTGAGGTGACAGTCCTGCAGAGCTTCACCTTGAATTGCTCTTTTTCAAACCCAATCGACATGGGGGTTCTTTGGAGTCTCCAACCTTTGGGAATAACAAGACATGAAGAGTATATATAGGAGAGGGGCTCAAAGTCGAGGTGAAAAATAGATGTAAAACGCGACGGACACAGTGGTCGCTTTTAAAGTTGAATCGCGATGATATAGGTGGACGCGTTCATGAATTTCCAAGCATAATCGGATTCTGACCAAAACAACAATCTTAATCGCGACAGGAATGATCGACACGTATATGAATTTCTGAATTTTGTTTATAGAAACTTGCCAAAAGTCAAATATAGAATGTTGATTCACGATGGTTTGACCGAACACATTTCAAGAAAAGGCAACAAGTATTTCCAAAACAAAAAAGGAAATTGCTGGGAAATATGGAAGTTCCAAATCGCGAAGTACATACCCGACGCGTTTAAGAATGTTCATCAATCGATATGGAGGCCAATCGATGTTGAATCACCAATCGATATGAATTGAGACGTATTGACTCGATGCGTTTATAATAGCATCAATGGAATAAGACTGAAAATCGCATCTGACAGACACGTCGTGTATTACACCAATAGATATTCAAACTATCAATCGATACCAGCTTCAATCGGAACAAGCACCAATCGGAATAAGAAATGTGACAAAAATATCCGTCGCGAATCAGTGTTCAGCAATCGATGTTGTTCACCAATCGATATAGAATCACGACGTATTGCCATGACGCGTTTAAGATCAATTGATTGTTGGTTTCGGCAATCGATGTTTGGCCACCAATCGATGGAGAATCACGACAGTTTGACCTGACGCATTTTAATTGTTCTCCATCAGTCGATGTGAGATGCGACCACTATGTCCATTGCGAATTAGAATTTCTGTCAGACCTCCAGCAACCTAAGAAAATAAAGGGGAAGCACCAAAAATAGGGGGAAGATTGGGGGAGACCCTGAATGATGGGGAAAAAATACTCTCACAAGGCAAATAGGGAGCCATTTGTGGCATTATGGCGTAATTTGATATTTACCCTCAATGGTGTCATTTTTACCGTGTCTATAGCTGCCACGCCTTGGCGTCTGCTTTGCAGGGGAGCGAAGCAAAGGGACACAAAATGGAGAGAAATGGAATGAAAAGAAATGAAGCATAGTATAGTGAAGTGAAGTGGAGAGAACTGATAAGTAGACGTCAAGGTGAAAAATAGACATGTGTTCAATTGTGGTGACGCCACCTGATGAGAGTCTTTCACCAACTACCAAGGAAGCCCCCTCTGGAGGAGAAGACCAAGAAAACACAATGTTTGGATGGAAGAAATGGTGTGCGCGAGGGCACGAAGGGAGATGTGTACATGAAGGAGAGGTGCCACATGGGGCACGAAGGAGAGATCAACTTCCAGCATAGGGGAAGTACCTAAGGACACAATCCATTAGGTTGCACCATTGAGGGGCGTTTACTAGCTTGTGGATGTGCCGCTACCAAGGTGGATCTATAGGAGATAAAGACAAATGTAGAGGGATAAATCCAAACAAGGGAGTTCAAGAAAATCAGCCTGGAGGCGACAACAAAGGGAGTTGGATACTTAACTCGAAATTGAATATTTCAAATTTACTTGGAGTTGAAGTGAGAATGGCTCTCAAGTTGCATTGGGAGAGTGGTTTTCACAGTGATTTCAAAATATGCATGTATGCTTGGATAAAGGGAAAAATAAGGGTTAAAAAGATAGAAAATAATCAAGGATATTATTGTTGCAATGCTGAGTTAAGTCAGGACACCAGGTTTTCCAGGCATGGGTCTGTCGTCCTCATGGGCAAAGCGTAACGGCCTATCTGTGCAGCTAAGGATCCTTTGGAATAATCATTGTTTTTGATAAAGGAGAACTCAAATCCCAGATTCCTCATAGCCATAAAGTCTTAGATATGCTCTAAAGGTAATAACATATAATAAGCTGCAAATAAGTGATGGTAAGGACGACAATTGCAGCCTGATTGCCTATTGGTAGTGCCAGATGAGGCAACTAGAACCTGCACTAAAAAATTCATTAGCCAAAAAATAATAACAAATATCATGCAATAAAATCATTCAAGCATGGAGGTCATGGATAAAGCATTCAATAGCAAACATAACTCACTCAATTGCGTATTTAAACCATGAGGATAAGTGTATTGGCCAAATGAGAGATTGGAGTTTGATGGTAGAAGGAACCAATGATTGGATGAATTGGGTTGATCTGACCTAAGAAGAGGCACAATGTGCTTGCCTTATGCAAGACCATCAATATTTTTTTAGATTTTATTAAGATATTCAAATTTTTATGGAGATATTGAAAATATTTGATTTTTATGGAGTTTTGAAAATTTTTGAATTTTTATGGAGTTTGAAAATATTCATCTTTTTTGTGGGTTTTGAAAATATTCTTCTTTTTTGTTGGTTTTGAAAACATTATGATGTCATGGCGGCACCAAAGTTATGACAACTAACTGGCAAGGGGTCATCCTTACCACCCTTTTCATTAAAGAGTGCCCAGAGTAAGGCGTGGATTTAAAGTGGTGCCCAGTGGTTGACTGTCAAAGTTAACTGTGTCACTACCAAAGCCATACCTAATAAGGCGACTTGGTCTGGTAGGGAGAAGGGAAGAAAATTTGGAGATAAGCTTGATGTGGGTTTTGAAGAGCTGGGTTTGACTTCCTTCCTTGGCACAACCGTCAGAAGATTCAGTATCATCAAAATATTGGGGAGTTTTGGAATTGATTGATGGACCATTTATTTGTGAGGACATGCGTACGATCGGGTTCATTTTGAAACCTGCGGGGACTTTGCCACTCTTTGCCCTGCCCTGTTATATTGATTGATTTATTTGATTTTACATGCATACGACCAGGTTCGTTTTGAATCCTGCGGGGACTTTGCCACTCTTGACATGCATTTGACTTTGGAGTTCATTGTTCATTTAATTGATTGCCCTTTTTGAGTCATCCTCTCATCAGGGAAGTGCTTCAGGTTAGTTGTCTCACCCAAACTACCTCTACTACCCATACTTTGGCCGAATAAGAGGAGAGACAGTGTCTTCCAAAGTAGTCGGCTTAGGGTGCCGTGAAGTGTGTGTAAAGTGCCCAAGCCAAGGGCAAACTTTAATAAAAATGGAGGAAACTTAGGACTCCTGGCGCGGAGCTCTCATAACAAGAGTGTTGTGGTAGCATGACAATATTGAATATTCATCTTTTTATTAATTTTTGACACTAATAAGTAATATAAATAAATAGTTTTTCAAAATAAGAATTCAGAGGGTAAAAGGAGGACAAATGCCCTATGTTGGGGTGAGACTCGGAAGATTTGAAGAATGTATAGAATTACACAAAAATTAAAAAGATACATGGGGACTAAAACCCCAAAAACAGTGTGAGAAAGGGTGAATGCTCTAATCAAATATGGAAAGGAGAGATTGGCGGAATGAATTTGGAGACTCCGGGGGGACTGAAGGGAGTAAAAGAGGAGGGGCGTGGGGCCCCATAAAAAGAAAAGAATCCGGATGGTCCAGAGTAGAGAAAGGTAAAAATGGGCCATGAGGGGACGAAAAGGAGAGTGTGTCGTGTGGGGCACGGTGTGGAGATGTGCCACAAGGGGCACGATAAGGAGGTGTGCCATGAGGGGCACTGCAAGGAGATGTGCCACGAGGGGCACTAGAGGGAATTGTGCCACGAGGGGCACGGTAAGGAGGGTGAAAACAATGGGGTGTGCCATGTGGGGCACGGAGGGGAGAATGGCGTGAACATAACATTGTTCCACGAGGGGCATGAGGCGGAGAATATGGAGTACAAATAGGGGCGCAATGCCTAATACATAAGAGTGAATCATAAAAAAGGTGAAAATAAAATGCTTCCCGTGGGGAGGGTATGTGGAGAACCCACGGGAAAGTGCTGATGAGCACAAAGGAGGATTGCAAATGATGAGATGAGGGAGGTGGAGATGGTCCCCTGATTTTTAGCCTTGCTCTGCGTTTGAGTATCCGCTAAAGAATCGGCTGTCTGACCCTCATATACTTTCTCATATAACGTGCTCAGCGGGTGGATGGTCTAGCTCTTCTCACATGCCTTGAACAACTCTCATTGATTGGAGGAGTGTTGACTTCCATCAAAAATTCAAGTGACAATGGTAACTCCCTGGGAATGTAGTTAAAGGAAAGAGTGGGGAGTTCCACTGGTAGTGTTGGAAGTAACAATAGAGGGACCATGCCCAAAGAGTGTATTATGTTCTGCAGGGAAAGGGGCACGTGCCCTTGGGTAACTGAATTCACCAATGATTTGAAGATGGAATGGGTGAAAACAATTTTTGTGGTTGACCCCTTCACTTGAGTAGGAAGGTTCACAACAAATGTGTGAGGGGTCATGAGAGCACGGAGGGAGAATTCCCTATGAGTATTTGGAATTTAACATAGCTCGCAACTTGGATGATTGGCATATTTTTAGGTAGCCTCTTGATGGCCAATAATGGAGGTGAGGAATTCCTCTCAGTGAATATGCCCAATATATTGACAATTACCGGCATGCATGGGATATATTTTTGAATTTTAAAAAGTATGCCGGTCCTGGGGCTTCCTTCTTCTGTTAACATGGCTCGTTGCTCTTCAGTTGTTTACACCTGCTCTGTTGGATGGGGGTGGATGTGGTGCATGTAGTGGAAGGCCGTATGGCTGGTGGAGGTGTAATAGATGTGGAAGGGAGTGCTTGCTCAGATTGGGTTGCCAATGGTGTTGGCGTAAAGGGAGGTGTAATTATGGGTTTAATGATTGGTGGAGGTTTAATAATGGAAGGTTTGGTGATAATGGGTGGTAGTGAGTGAGGAGTTGGTAAATGGCTTATGAACATGACCTCAGAAGGTTCACTGTCGTAACACCAATTGGTTTCATGGATGGGTTGGTTATTAACAACGTCAGACTGAGCAATTGGCTATAGTGGACGTGGAGGTTTTTAAGGTATATGAAGGGGTATAGGTGCTGAAGTAGGTGCAATGTTGGGAATAGGAGCTTCTTTAACAATTAGGGCATTGATTGGCCCTGTTGGAGGTTGAGCTGTCCGAGGAGGACGAATCAATGGGCGTCTGGGTGGAGGCATGTTGTGGTAAATGGATGTATATGAAGTGGATGGGTGGCGAGGTGGATGGTGGATGACGTCCACTGATCCGTTGAACCTCGGACCTTGTTGATCAAATAAACCCATGATTGGGGAGTCCATCAAATGTGCCTGTATGTAATGTCCCCGCTCATAGAGCTCTTCCATAGTGTTGATCTTGTTAATGGCCAGAATGTGCTTGAATCTCAGAGTAGAGTTGGAAATAATAATTTTGATTTGCTCTGACTCTGAGAGCACATGTTGCAATTTGTGGCCATTGACCTCCAATGGTCAACAAACTGGACAAATTCCTCATCGGGCCTCATCTTCTCGGATGCTAGATTCGTGATGGAGAGAGATGGGCTGACGTGGTCTTTGTACCTTTGAAGGAATTTCTTGTGTAAAACATGGAAACACTCTACCTCTCTTGGCTCTAGTGAGTAGAACCATTCAACTGTAGGGCCGTCAAGAGATTTCTTGAAAAGGAATGCCAGTGCAATTGGATCTCGCTGCCAACGAGATGACTCATAGAGAAATTTTTTTACATGAATGCAGGGATTGCCTGTGCCATTGTACAGTCGATATGTCGGCATCTTCGAAGGATGAATATGGACTTTAGGGAGAGCCGGCATGGCAGCAACGGGGTCACTTGGGGAGTTAGAGAGCTTGTTCAATTCTTTCTCCATATTGTTCAATTTATGGAGAAGAGCATGTTGGTGTGAAGTATCTTGCCACTGGGAATGTGAGGGAGTACATGAGGGAGGCCGCGAATAAGTGGGCCTTCCCAAGAGTTGGTCCGCAAGGACCAGAGCTCGGGAGCTAAAAAAGCCAGGGGGCGAGGTGAAGGATGTACAGGAGGGGGTGGCAAAGTTGCCTGAAAATACAAGGATGGGTGTCTTTTGGGAGAAGAAGAGAGAGGAGGAGTCACACCCTCAACCAAAGATTGAATGAGAATTAATTGTTGAGGGGTGAGCTAATCTAGTACATTCAGGACATTTTGTACACTTGAATTATGGTGGGGAGAAGGCTCTCTCTAGGTTTTGATTAGCGTTAAATGTGAGGGGATATCAAATTGGTTAGCACGCGGTGTACGCACGTAACCATAAGATGTTGATGTTTGTCGCTTACGGTGGTGAGATGGATGGACATGAGATTGAAAAGATTGGCCATCTAAACTATCCTCATAGTCCATATTGAAATTAACATGATGATGTGTATCCATTTTTAACTAGCAACAAGCAATCAATCAGTGTTGAACAGAGATATAAATCAATTAATATGATTCAAACAAGTTATAATGCTTAGGCTTGTTTCAGGAGTTTCACAATTAATTAAATGAATTTGAGAATAATGTGTCACTTCAGGTGAGATCTAAGTTAAATGGATTTGGCTTCTTTGGAGTACAACTAAACTCACAAACTCACCAAAAAATGGGATATCTAAACTTGGGTCTTCAGTATAATACAACCTGCTCGATCCGCCATAAGGGAATCCATGGGGTACAGAGACTTACCGAGGTCTTGGTAAAGGTCCCCTAGTCCAATGAGATGGAATGCGCAAATGAGAGGTCGCCCTTACCAAGAAGGTGTGTGGAAACTAAGAGATGAGGGAAGGAGGTTCCTTGACCAAAAGAGAATGCCATGTATGCAATAGTTATAATACAAATGTTCTGGACAGCACAGAAGGTCGCGCTCTGTCTACAGTGAGAATCGCGACAGACACAACCGTCGCGTATCCATATGTGAATCACATCCAGTCACCTGGTCGCGGATCTGAAAGCCCCAGAATGCTGTCAAAGCTCCATCCGGTCCCTGTGGATAGGCAGCAGACAGAAACATGACGGCTCAGGCTATCGCAGAACATAATAAGACGCAACCGGCTAACTGGCCATGGGTAAAACAGTGAATCGTGACCACTATGTCGGTCGCGATTCAAAAGGCAACCCGGGAACTTAAAAAAAAAACAAAAATCAAAGATATGTATACAAATCAACACACAAGCATGCTTTTCAAGGTATTGCAGTAAGCAAAAGGCAATAAACACAATCTCACATTAAGAACATGGATCAACTCCTCATATTGTTTCCTTTTTCCTCAAATTTTTTTTGGGAACCCACAAGTTGGCTAACCACATGGAGAAAAGAAAAGGAGGAAAAGAAGGAGGGGCACACAAGGGTGCCAAAAGGAGAGGGTCATGTGGGTTACGGTGGAGGGGTAATCAAAAGAAGAGGCGGAAAGATGTCCCACCATGATAGCCAATTTGTAGATTTTAACTCTTGTCTAAAAAATACTCAAGTCTCCACAAAGAAAATATGAAGAAAAATAAAGAGGAAGATGGAGCACAACTCCTTGATGTGTACATAATCACTAGACACACGTGGGTGTTGAAGGAGTATAAACAATAATAAAGGAGTGATCGCGAGAAATACCTTATGAGCGGGGAGATTGCGTGGGAGAGAGCGGGTTCGCTTCTTCATCTACAAGCATGGCCGGTCGTGGTCGAAGGCTTCTTCTTGTTTGATTACCCTTGCAAAACACATAAAGAAAAGAGAGGATTAGCCAAAGAACGTGTAGTATCAACTCTTAAAATAATGAAATAAGTTTGAAGAACATGGAGAAGAACACACCTTTTGTGGCTTTTAAAACCCCTAGAAAAATAGGTATGTGTGTGCATGCATGAGAAGTGTTGATATGTGTGTTGATTGGAGATGATAATTAAAAGTAGAATAAAAAAGGAGATTGGCAGCCATGTTGGGCTGTGATGGGAGTATGATGATGATGAATAAGCAAATAGAATAAACAAAAGAAGGAGGTGCTTCCTCTTTGATGATGGCACATGGAGCTTGATAAAGAGGGGACTTGCAGAAGCTTCAATGGAGGAGGAGGAGGCGCTAAAGAGCTGCTTCTACTACTAGTTCAGATGTGGAGATGGAGAGGCGATGTTGAAGCTTGAGGCGGTAGTCCGGCAGGGCTTCGCCTTGGATTGCTCTCCCTCAAACTCATTAGATGTGGGGGTTCTCTAGAGTCTCCAACCTATGGAAATGACGAGACATAGACAGTATATACAGGAGAGGTGCTTGAAGTTCGAGGTGGAAAATAAATGTAAATTGCGACGGACACAGTGGTCGCTTTTAAAGTTGAATCGCGACGACATAGGTGGACGCATTCATGAATTTCCAAGCATAATCAGATTTTGACCAAAACAACAATCTTAATTGCAATAGGAATGATCAACGTGTATATGAATTTCTAAATTTTGTTTATGGAAACTTGCCAAAAGTCAAATATAGAATGTTGATTCGCGACGATTTGACCGAACGCGTTTCAAGAAAAGGCGACAAGTATTTCCAAAAATAAAATAAGGAAATTATGTGAAATATGGAAGTTCCAAATCGCGATGTACATACCCGACGTGTTTAAGAATGTTCATCAATTGATATGGAGGCTAACTGATGTTGAATCACCAATCGATATGAATCGCGACGTATTGACCTGATGCGTTTATAATAACATCAATCGGAATAAGACTGAAAATTGCATCTGACAGACACGTCGCGTATTACACCAATCGATATTCAAACCATCAATCGATACCAGCTTCATTCAGAACAGGCACCAATCAGAATAAGAAACACAACGAAAAGAGCCGTTGTGAATCAGTGTTCAATAATCGATGTTGTTCACCAATCGATATAGAATCGTGACATGTTGTCACGACGCATTTTAGATCAATCGATTGTTGGTTTTGGCAATCGATGTTTGGTCACCAATCAATGGAGAATCGCGATGGTTTGACCTGACATGTTTTAATTGTTCTCCATTAGTCGATGTGAAACACGTCCACTATGTCCGTCGCGAATTAGAATTTTTGCCAGACCTCTAGCAAGCTCAAAAAATAAAGGGGAAGCACCAGAAAATAGGGGGAAGATTGGGGGAGACCCTGAATAATGGGAAAAAAATGCTCTCACAAGCCAAAAGGGAGCCATTTGTGGCATTATGGTATAATTTGAAATTTGCCCGCGATGGTGTCATTTTTAGCATGTCTATAACAATATCTCACCTACCCTCTTTTTGCCTGACGTTCATGTTTCTTGCTGACAACATCTCACCTATCCTGAAGGATATAATGATCAGTCCATCTCTATATAATTTTTTATTTAGTATATGTATTTTTGGTGATTAACAAAACTCTTGAAATCATTGACTAACATCATTTTATGAAGTTTGTCAATAGATCTCAAATTAAACAAACTCAGTAAGTTATCTACATTCACTGTTCTTTGAAGTTCATTGCATATGATTTTGTCTAAGTATACATCGACTTCTATTAAAAGCTCACAACGATTACTGTTTTACTACTACATCGATTTCACCTAAGTATCGACTTCATATTTAGAACATCGATTTCGGTTCTAGATCGACCTCATACTTAGAACATCGATTTCGGTTCTACATCGACTTTATATAAGAACATCAATTTTGGTTCTATATCGACTTCATATTCAGAACATCGATTTCAGTTCTACATCGACTTCATATAAGAACATCGATTTCGGTTCTATATCGACTTCATATTTAGAACATCGATTTCGGTTCCACATCGACTTCATATAAGAACATCGATTTCAGTTCTATATCGACTTCATATAAGAACATCGATTTTGGTTCTATATCGACTTTATGTAAGAACATCGATTTCATTAGAACATTGATTTTACTTGAACAATGACTTCGTTTCAAACATCGATTTCACTTGAACAACGATTTCGATTCAACAACGACTTCACTTGAACATCGACTTCAGTTAAACAACGACTTTGTATAGAACATCGATTTCACTCCAAACATCGATTACACTTCACATGGATTGCATTTATACATAGATTATGTTCACATCAATTCCATTTCAACATGGATTACATTTTCACATGGATTATGGTTATATCACAACATCGATTTCTTTCCAACATCGACTTCATTCACAACGATTTCTCTTGAACATAAGTCATGTTTGGACATCGACTCTCATTGTACACAGACTATCTCTAAACATCAACTCTCTCTTAATAACGATTATGTTTTAGACAGTTGATGAATATTTCTATTAAAATCTTTTTAGATATTCTTAAATATATTCCACATAACATTCAAATATACTTTCAAGTCTCTGTGGATTTCAAGTCTTCCCGCGAACCATGTTGTCTCCTGTATACTCAAACATTTATTGTGTGTGGTACAATATCTCTGCACGACATATCTCTTGATTTACCATACTCATGTCACATAAAGTAAAACTTTATAGGATGACAGAATGGAATTTCCCTTTTTGTATATCTTTTTAAAGCACGACTACTAACGTTGACTGACAGTTTAGACAAAGATAAGTTGTCTATGCTTCAGCATTTATTGTGTGCAGGGTTCCGGTGGTCACACACGTTACAACGTTGGACCTGTCACTCTGATAGAAGCAAGAAGAGATTCAAATAATCTTCCTCTGTGTATGTGTCTATCCCAGCATTAAATGGTTGCAGGTTTTTCTTGCTCCCTACATCGAACCAGACACATCTAACATGCTTGAAGATGAGAGACAACAGATACTTCAACGGTTACATTCTTTCAAGAGAAGATAAATAGAAGATTGTTGACTCTGGGAAGACGCACTCACTTAGAACCAAGAACTTACAACTCTAGACACTTTGAAGAAAAAGAAAGAAGAGCTCGTTTGATCATTCAAAATAGTCTTAAGCTCTTAGCTCTCCATAGCAACTTGTTTAGTTTTTGAGAGCCTGTTGTAGATCTAAGAGTCCATCATTCTATGAAAATATTTGTCTCTCAGATTTCGCCTCAGATCAAGCAATCTCTATAAGCTTGGTCTAGGGGCCATCCACTCTTTACTCATTTTCATGAGTGTTCCTCTTCGTCTATGAAGAGAAGACCTGTTGTGGAGTGGGTGGTTGTTCCCTTTGGTAAGAAGGAAGACATGTTGCATCAGGTGGTATAGTGCCTCTTCGTGTAGAGAAGAGAAAGCCAGCTGCGGCTGGATGTGTAAGTGTCCTTAAGGGGGACTGTATCTTGGTTAGTGAAATCCTAAGTTGTTGCTTAGGGACTGGACATAGGACTCCTTGTGATAGGAGATTTGAACTAGGATAAAATCTTTGTTGTTGTGTGATTGATCTTATTGTGTCTTTGTTTTACACTAACTAACCATCGCACTTAGTGTCTTCTGTCTAAGTGTTTTTTACAGGAATATTCTAAAAGAAATTTTTAGCAATCCATTCACCCCCCCCCCCCCCCTTGTGCTTGCAACCTGCTCAACAAGTGGTATCAGAGCCAAGTCTCTTCAAGTAAGTAGATCTCACGATCTGAAGAGCAAAGATAAATGGTAGCCCAAGGTCATGCAGAAGGACAATCTGTCAACAAACCTCTATTCGATGGTGAAGATTACAACTACTGGAAGACGAGGATGAAGTTCTTCCTTTAAGGACTTGATTTCCAACTATGAACAATAATTGAAGATGGAGATCTTAAAGTAACCAACACCAAAGACAAATGGACAGATGAAGATAAGAAGAAACTACCCCAAAACAGCAAAGCAAAGAGTATATTGTGCTATTCTCTAAGCAAAAAAGAATTCAACAGAATATCAACGTGTAAGTCAGCCAAAGAGATGTGGGATAAGCTAAAGCTCACTCATGAAGGAACTGACAAGGTTAAAGAAACAAGAATTGATATATTGGTAGCTCAGTATGAAAGGTTCTAAATGCACTCTGGAGAATCCATCTCCCAGATGTATAGTCACTTCACAGACATTACAAATGGCTTGGCTGAGCTAGGCAAAACATATGAGATAGGAGATATGGTGAGAAAAATATTAAGGTCCTTGCCAACTTCATGGACTCCGAAGGTAACTACCATAGAGGAAGCTAATGATCTCATGAAAATGTCCCTCGAGAAACTCATTGGGTCTCTAATGGCTCATGAGATAAACATGGAAAGGTTGGGAGAATCCTCCAGTAAGAAGAAGCACAACAATGCTCTCAAGGCTACAGAAAATACTTCTGAGGGTGAATGAGAAAGTGAAAGGAGTGAATTGAAGAGATCTGAAGGCAAAGAAGTCAAAAGATCTGAGCCCATATGCTATGAATGTAAGAAGCCTGGACATCTCAAGGCTGAGTGTCCAAAACTGAAGAAGGGTGAATTCAAGAAAAAGGATAACGTGAAGAAATTTAAGAAATACAAGAAGAAAGCTATGGCTGCTGCTTGGAACAATGAGAGTGACTCAGACAGTGAGTCAAGTTTCAGCGAAGAAGAAGAAGAAAAGGCCAACTTGACATTTATGGCAAATGTTGACGACAAGGGAAGCCTTAGAGCATCAAAGTGGTACCTGGACAGCGGGTGCTCAAGGCATATGACCGGCAACAAAAGGCTATTCTCTTCTATCAAAGATGAAGAAGGAACAGTAACTTATGGAGATAATGGTAAAGGATCAGTGATTGGTTGTGGATCAATTGGAAGCAAAGACAAGATCCTGATAGAAGTTGTTCTCTGCGTCGAAGGACTCAAGCACAATTTAATCAGCATCAGTCAACTATGCGACAAGGGTCATCAGATCAAATTTCAGGAATTTAAATGCCTAATCATTAAGGATGGAACAACTATTTTTGAAGCTTACAGAGAGAAAAAATCTGTATGTACTACATCTAGAAGAGTTGAAGAATCAAGACATTTGTTTGGCAGCAAGCAAAGAACAAAATACTGAACTTTGGCACAGAAGATTAGGACATTGTAGCTTGGACGGAATTAGAAAACTCATCAAATATGATCTAGTGGAAGGTCTACCAAAGATGAATTCAAGACTAGACAACATCTGTGAACCAAGTGCAAAAGGAAAGCATGCAAGATCCTCCTTCAAATCCAAGACAATGGTCACTATCTCCAAACCACTAGAACTGCTTTATATGGACTTGTTTGGACCAATGAGAACAACTAGTTTGGGAGGAAAGAATTTCGGATTTGTTATAGTTGATGATTATTCCAGATATATATGTATATCATTTCTTGAGCACAAAGATGACACATTTGATAGCTTTGTGAAGTTCAGTAAGTTAGTTCAGAAAGATAAGAAGTTCAATATCATAAGTATTTGATCAGATCATGGAGGAGAGTTTCAGAATGACAAGTTTGTAGAATTCTGTGATGATCTGGGGATTGAACACAATTTCTCAGCACCAAGAACACCATAGCAAAATGGAGAGCTGAGAGGAAGAATAGAACACTTCTGGATATGGCAAGAACAATGTTATCTGAGTACAATCTTCCAAGATATTTTTGGGCAGAAGCTATCAATACAGCTTGCTACATAATCAATAGAGTCATGATCTGACCCATTCTGAAGAAGACTGCATATGAACTGTACATGCAAAAGAAGCCCAAGATCAGCCATCTCAGAATATTTGGATGCCCATGCTTCATTCACAATAATGGTAAGAGAGATATTGATAAGTTGGATCCCAAATTAGATGAAGGTATTTGATTAGGGTATACTTCTAAACCCAAAGGATATAGAGTTTTTAACAAAAGAAGTTTATTAATTGAACAAACTGTACATGTTATTTTTTATGAATCTAACCCTTCCTTGAGAAAGGAAATTGTTAGTGATGATGAAGATACAGAAAACCTTTCCAATAAACTGAAGGAAGCAACCATCAAAGATGTCACGCCTCGACGCGGAATATCGGAACGCGAGGCAGTTGCAAGAAAAGGTATAGAGCAAATACTAGACATCAAACCATTGCAAAATGAATAATACTAAAGCAAATCTTTCTCGTTAATAACTTTCTAATGTCTAGTTACAACCACTAATATCATAGCCAATCTATAGGGCCCAATTACATTGAAACAAAGTAAAAGACTAAACTTCAAACCTAACTACTACAACGCCAGGGTACTCATGACGTCACTCCTGGTCATTCCCATCCTCTTGAGTGTATAGTTCATCCTCGGTCTCACCTGAGAACACAACGACAAATAACGCAGAGTGAGCGATAACGCCCAGTAGGACTTAAATCTCAGGCTCAAGCAGGCTTTAAATAATTAATGCATTAAAGGCAGAGTAACTAATGATAAAATGAAAAAGTCAAGTATGGTAAAAGATAGTAGGATAGCGCATGATCGACATAGCAAGACTTTCCAAATATAGACTTTCCAAAAATAGCACAAGTGTCCGGAATAACACGAAAATAGCAGGATGGCCATAGCACAATAGTACAAAGTATAGCAATAGCACAACGGGCATAGCATAGCACTTTATTGTCAATAGACAACGAGAGAATATAACACTTTTGATTGTCATTTTAGATAGTCGAGATAGATAGCACTCGAGTGTAATGCCAAACACTCTGATCATTTAACTCCCATGGGCACTAGTACTTTCGGGCGCACATCCCAGGACCAGATCGGGCCCTTTATATTTTACCAGGCATTGGTTATATTGTTTATCTTTAGACAATCCGTCAATGGCCAATGTAGAGTACCAAGAAATAGATGAGAGCTCTAGATGAATAGATGAGATAGTAAAGAGAACGTGAATAGATAAGCGAAAAGAATATAGATGAGAGCTAGTGGATAGTGCACGTAACATGTCGAGTAAACAGGCGATAGTAACAGTTGCACAACACGCGCACTCGGTGTTGGCAGTCAGGTGGAACTCACAACCCTACCGCTGGCCATGTTAAGCACAGGTCCAGAGGTCCGACGTGATTCAAGATAAGAGCAAACTTCTAATAACCATTTGGATCATGTTGATCCCTAAAGGGTATCATAGGTGTTAGGGTACAACCGGCTCGTCGACCATATGGGAATCCATGGATAGAGGAGACTTACGGAGGCCTTGAACAAAGATTCACTAGTCCGGCAGAAGGAGTATCCATCGGAGAGTTCGTCTAAGTCAAGAAAAAGTGTAAGTATAGAAACAAGTGCTCGACGTTCTAGAGGAGTTCTAGAACAGTGGAGCATCGGTATCGGTGTTTCCAAAACATCGCGGGAAAATGTACACATGTAATAATTAAGCATGAGGCAATCTAATTACATAAATTACCAGATATATTATGTAACATGTTCATGCCAATTAAGTCATATTTGGATGGTTCAAAATGTGTGCATGTGTCATGAAATCATAGATGGAATTTAGTCGTGTGTATGTATTGTAAATCACATATAAATGTTCAATTTATTTTAAGTGCAATTACTGCGGTTATAACTGGGATTAAAGGGTATAAGCACAATAGGTAATTAGAGCATTGCAATTTAGGGGTTTTACTGTAAAAGACCCAGATCGCGACGCACCCCCGTGAGGGTAGCGACGGGGTTAGGGCAGATCGCGACAGGTCAATCAGGACAGGTGCACGGATCACGACAAGGTCTTGTGAGGGTCACGATGGGTTCAGGCAGACCGGGCAGCAGATCGCGATGACAGACGTGTCGCGATCAGATCGCGACAGAGGCACTATCACGACGGCCCTTGTGAATGCGGCCTATCAGGCCGTCGCGTTCACAGGGTCCGTGCCAGAGTCCGACAGGGAAGGGACAGAGCCTTGGATTGCGGACCAGACCCTCCCTATTTTGACATAGGGTTGTTCTAAAATTAAGAACAAATAGTACATTTCATGAAAAATTGTGAAACTAGTTTTAAATAGATCCAGACATATATGGGTACTTCCAATAAATCAGAATCTGGAATCAACGAAAGTTTCAGCATGCTTTAATAAAAAGTATTCATGACGAACATAGAACAAGGTACAGTTGGGATCAATGATTTAATTTGCATGATAGGAAGGATGGAAATTAGGGCTTTTAGGGGCAAAAGAAACCTAACATCCATCAGAATCTCCAATAAAAATTTCATGGCATGAGATTAAGTGTAGAAGGAGAACAAGATTTTATAAGGGGTTCGGGGTCAAGATAAGTGCCGAACTTCGAAAATCAAGAAGTAAATATTGACTCAATGATAAATCATGAAACTTGAGGGTATTGTTCCTGATGATTGGGACAACCTACAGAAAAAATTTTAGGATTTATGCTCGTGAGAATGCCTACCTTTGATTGTTTTCCTCTTCTAGGGTTAAGACTTGAAGAACTCGGGTTGAGGGCTTGAGAACTCCTTTCTCCCATGATTTCTCCTCTATTGGACTCTCTTCCTGATCCAGAAACCTCTTGGCACAAGCTAGGACTGGCCATGAGGGTTTTAGAGAAGTATTTAAGCTTCTCCTCTTTCCCTTTCCTAGTTTAAGTCTAATTCTCATTAAATTCTGAGTTTTCTATTTTCCTCTCACCTTTTTAAGCAAGAGATCTCTTAATTGGGTTGAGAGAGAGAGGATTTCGTGGCCAAGCAATTGGGGTAGGTTTAGGATTCCAAATCCAACTCAAATCACTTATTTTGATGCATTAAATACCATCTTTTTATTTAAGTAATAATTAAGTTGCGAATTTAGGGTATTTTCCCATTATTCTCCTTTTTAAAATGTCTATTTTAGCCCACTAATTTCTAATGGGTCAATTAGATAAAGCCCATCACTTGTTTTCATTTAATGGGTTTTATTTAATTCTCATTCCATTAATTTCTTTTGTAATTTATTTTCTTTTATTTGATTTTCTAATAAATCAAAATTTTTAATATTATGTAAAATTTTATTTCGTTCAAAAATTCAGGTTGCTACAAAAGATAATGAATATCCACCCTTGGAAGAATTACAACAAAAAGATATCATTCATGATGATCTTCCAAAGAAATGGAGATACAAAAGGATCACCCAAAAGATAACATCATTAGAGATCCATCGGTTGGGGTAAGAACTAGAGGTAATATCATTCTTTGTGATTACTTAGCATTTGTCTCTCAAACAGAGCCGAAGATAGTCAATGAAGCACTATCTGATGAATCTTGGATTTTAGCCATGCAAGATGAACTTAATCAGTTCAAGAGAAATCAGATCTGGTCCCTTGTTCCTAGACCATCAGATCATCCTATGATTGACACCAAATGGGTGTTCAGGAACAAATTGGATGAAGCTGGTGTTATCACTAGAAATAAGGATAGACTGGTTGCTCAAGGTTATTCCCAAGAGGAAGGCATAGATTTCGATGAAACCTATGCACCAGTTGCTAGACTAGAGGCTATTCGAATTTTGCTTACTTATGCATCTGCACTAGATTTAAAACTTTTTCAAATGGATGTAAAATCTGCTTTTTTGAATGGTGTCATAAAGGAGGAAGTCTATGTGGAACAGCCTCCTGGTTTTGATGATTCAGACTTTCCTAATCATGTTTTCAAATTACATAAAGCTCTATATGGTTTAAAACAAGCACCTAGAGCCTGCTATGAAAGACTTCGTGCATTTTAACTAAATCATGGTTTTATTAAAGGAAAAGTAGATAGTGTTGGGTTTTCCATATATCATGTTTTTGATGATCACATTAATATCCTTGAACATTGATTTAATGCAAAATTGATGTGCTAACTAACATGAAAAACACCATGAAAGTGATTGAGTTAAACATTGCCAAATCATACAATGTATATCACTAACAATGTATTTGCATGTAGGTGCACAAGCATGAAAGATGGAGCATTGAAGAGGCATTGAAGAGATGAGCAAATATCACAAAAAACTGTTCAAGAGGTGTATCTGTCGACAGATGCAATGTACCTGTCGACAGATTCATACAGTCATTCCAAGACAGAACTCAGGTTTGCATCTCTGAGTGTATCTGTCGACAGATGCAATGAACCTGTTGACAGATTCACACAGTCAACCCAGGACAGAACTCAGGTTTTCTATTCCTGAGTGCACCTGTCGACAGATGCAAATTGCCTGTCGACAGATACACTCAGAAATCCAGATGTTCTGAAACCAAGTTCTCAGCCTGAGTCTGCCTGTCGACAGATGCAAGTGGACCTGTCGACAGACGACGGAAACATAAGATTTTGAGTTTCCAAATCAGGCCCCACTTGGGTGTTTCCTTCCTCCACGACCCCCACCTTTACCTAACACTATATAAGCATCCTTTTGGAGCCAAATTCGCAGAGAGCAGCCTCCCATCCAAGAGCCTCCAAGGGACCAAGAGGAAAAGCCCCAAATTGCTGCTCTGCTTCAACCTTCTGCCCAGATCGTCGTGGAATCGCCATCCATGTGAAGTTGAAGCCGGATCGTCGTCAATTCAACCTTCTACATCGATCAATCTACATCCAATCGAAGTTTGAAGAGCGTTTGGACGATCCACGAGAAGAATTCCAACTGGATTTGTTCCCCAACTCTAAATTCTTCTCCATTTCATAATTTCCATTCCATCGTGTGTGTGTGGTTGTGTTTTGAGCATCCCTTGTGCTTGATTCACGAATTTGTAGTTGTTCTGATCGTGTTTCATCAGACAACGTGTGTGTGGTTGAGTTGTTGTGTTGAACTCGCTCATAAGCAGTCGTTTCTGCGTAGGATACACGAGTTGTGTACTCCGAACCACCTTAAATCATCGTGTTCTGTGGTTTGTTCGCGTTTTGCGATAGATGATTGGTTGGCACGGTGTTCATACGCATGTTTGATACCCTGTTCTCTATATATCAACTCAAGCTTTCTTAATCTTAATCAAATTCTAATCAAGTTTTCATTAAGATTGTTGTAGCACCGAAAAGAATCCATCAGTAGGTAGAATTTGTTGTAATCTATTCAACCCCCCCTTCTAGATTACCATATCGTGTTATTCCGTGTAACCCTTCAATTGGTATCAGAGCGAGGTTTCTCCGATTTACACTTTTCGTAAATTGATCTAGCGATCAGGAGATTTTCGATCTTATGGATTCTAGCAAAGGGTATATGGCCGAGGGACATTCAGTAACCAGGCCACCCTATTTTGATGGCACTGACTACTCTTATTGGAAAAATCGCATGCAGGTATTTTTGAGAGCTCAAAATTACGAGCTGTGGAAGATAGTCAGCAAGGGACCATATGTGTTGCCCGAGGACGAAGACACCTGGACGAAAGACCAAATAGCCAAAGGAACTCTCAACTGGAGCGCACTAAACATGATGCAATGTGCGGTGCATCCAAAGGAATTTTCAAGAGTCTCCACATGCTCAACAGCAAAAGAGATGTGGGACAAACTTGAACTCATTTACGAAGGTACGTCCAAGGTAAGGGAAACTAAAGTTAGCATGTTAGTGTCTGAATATGAAATGTTCAAGATGAAAACTGATGAAACCATATCAGACATGTTTGCAAGATTCATGCTAATAGTTAACGGGCTAAAAGGTCTTAAGAAGGAATACTCTGAAAGTGACTTAGTAAGAAAGATACTTCGATCTCTTACTTCATCTTGGAATACTAAGGCCACTGTCATTGAGGATTCCAAAGACCTTTCTAAAATGAAATTGGATGAACTAATTGGCTCCTTAATGACATATGAAATCAACATCAAAAGAAAAGAATTAGAAGAAAATCCTAGGAAGTCAATTGCTCTAAAAGCATCCAATAAAACATCAACAAGTTCCAAGAAATCCATTCAACAAGATAGTGATGAGCAAGAAACATCTAGTGAGAGTGATGATGGTGAAATGGCAATGCTCACTAGACAATTCAAGAAATTTTTGAAGTTCAAAAGGAGAGACTCAGGTAACTCCAAACCCTTCAAGAAAAATTTTTCACAGAAATATGAGTCCAACAGAAAATCTGATATTGTTTGTTATGAATGCAAGAAACAGGGGCACATGAGAGGAGAATGCCCGGAACTCAGGAAGAAGCTGAAGAAGGAAAAATTCACCTCCAAGAAAGCCAAAGCAATGTTGGCCACCTGGAGTGATGAAGATGAAGATGAAGATGCACAAGAAACATCCGATGATGAAGAAGTGAAATGCTTAATGGCTAGGAGTGATGACTCCACCGAAGTAAATTTCTCATTAGATGATTTTACTACAAGTGAATGGGAGGAAGCATACACTACTTTATTTGAAAAATTTTGTGAATATAAATCTGAAAATAAAGCATTAAAAAAGAAATGCAACTCCCTTGTGCATGATAAGAACAATGATGAACGAATTGCATTCCTGACAAAAGAAATAGAAATGATGAAAGTTGATGAAAAGACTCATAATGAAGAGATGGATTGCTTAAAAATGAGACTGCAAGAAACACAAAAAGAAAAAGACTGTTTAAGCCATTCTCTTGAATTCCTTCAAGAAGAACATGTAGGAATAAAGAAAAAGTTGGAACAAACTGAAAAGGAATTGAAAGAGAAATCTGAGGACTTGATGAAATTTGTAAAAGGGAAGCAAAATCTAGACGCAGTTTTGGGTGCTAAAGTTCATGTAACCAAGCATGGGTTAGGATATCAACCTGTCAAACAAAAGAAAATAGGAGAGTCATTGATTACTTCCTTCGTTGATCCTAGCCCAAGCACAAGCAAGCATGTTCCCACAAAGCATAAAACAAGTCAACCTCAGACCAAAGCAATGCAACCCAAACAAAATGTTCCCATCAAACAAAAGAAAAGGCCACCTGTCGACAGATGGAATGGTGCCTGTCGACAGACAAGAACAATTTCAACCAATAAACAGTCTATCAAGCAACAAAAAATTGAAAAGAAAATTCCTTCATGCAATGTGTGTAAAAAGATTGGTCATGATGAAAAACGATGCTGGAATAATCCAAAGAAACAAAAATTCAAACAGGTTTGGATTCCTAAACATCTACTTTGTTGCATGAATGAAATTTTGGGACCCAAAGTAATTTGGGTACCAAAACCTCTTGTCTGATCCACTTATGCAGGAATGCCTAGCAGCCCAACATCAAAACAAATGGTACTTGGATAGCGGCTGTTCGAGGCATATGACGGGCGACAAATCTAAATTCTGTTTCCTAGTGGAGAAAGACGGAGGACAAGTCATTTTTGGAGGTAACAACAAAGGCCAAATAATTGGCACAGGTAATGTTGGTAAGTGTTCCTCCAATTCAATTGAAAATGTACTGTTGGTTGATGGCCTTAATCACAATTTGCTTAACATAAGTCAATTATGTGATAGAGGTCACAACGTCATCTTTGAATCAAATTCATGTCAAATTGTTGATAAAGAAACAGGAAGTGTAAAATTTTCTGGAAAAAGAGTGAATAACATTTACCTAGTTGACTTAGATGATCCAGAAAAATGATAACTTGTGTCTTGTTGCAAATAGACAGGATGAATTGACCTTGTGGCATCGTAGGCTTGGCCATGCAAGCTACAACGTGTTGCACAAGATCATGAAGCTCAAATTAGTAAGTGGACTTCCTGACATTTCTTTTAATAACAATAAAAGTTTTTGTGATGCATGTGCACAGGGAAAACAAACCCGAAAGTCTTTCAAATCCAAAGCACCGGTAAGCACATCTAAACTATATGAACTGTTGCACATGGACCTTTTTGGACCAACTAGAACTCTAAGTCTCAATGGCAAACGTTTTGGTTTTGTCATTGTAGATGATTTTTCTAGGTTCACATGGGTCAAATTCTTGGCACACAAAAGTGAAACACTTACAATCTTCCAAGAATTCTTTAATAAGATTGAGCATGGCAATGTGAATAAAATATGTTCAATCCGCACCGATCACGGGGGAGAATTTGATAACAATGCTTTTTCTGATTTTTGTAGGCACCAAGGGATTGAACATTTGTTCTCTTCCCCAAGGACTCCAGAACAAAATGGAGTAGTGGAGAGGAAAAACAGAACATTGGTGGAAATGGCTCGCACTCTTCTAGTTGAAGGCCAACTCTCCAAAAGCTTTTGGGCAGAAGCGGTGAACACTTCGTGCTACATTCTAAACAGAGCCATGGTAAGACCTGTGATAAAGAAAACCCCCTACCAGTTGTTGAAAGGTAAGAAACCCAACCTTGGGTACTTCCGAGTTTTTGGCTCAAAGGTATTTATTCATAACAATGATAAATCTGATTTAGATAAATTTGAAGCCAAAAGTGATCAAGGTGTTTTTCTAGGCTACTCAGAACACTCTAGGGCATATAGGGTGTTTAATAATAAAACACGCACTGTGGAAGAAACTCCACATGTCATTTTTGATGAGACTTATGCCAAATCTAACAGCTTGAATGTTAACAGGACTGAAAAAGAGGATGAAGGAACATCGCTTAAGGACCTACAAGTCAAAGCAAAAGACAAATCTGAAGAAGATTCCAAGACCAAAGGTGGATATCTTCACAGGGACTACGATGAAGATGATGAAATAGCATTCAGAAAACAAGATGAAACAGTTGAAGAGAATCCACCAGAAAGTGAACCTCCTGAAGAGCGACACTCACAAGATCAAATTCCTCAAGGACAAGATACTCCCGGCCCTTCAACAATCACAAATGTGAGGTATTCCAAAGATCACCCACTTGATGATGTGATAGGTAGTTTAAATGATTCTGTTCAAACGAGGTCTCAAGTAAGAAAAATAATTGAACATGATCTTTTTGCTTTTGTTTCTCAAGTGGAACCCAAAAATGTTGAAGAAGCCTTAAAAAATAACTCATGGATTGATGCTATGCATAAGGAACTTGGTCAATTTCAAAGAAATAATGTATGGAGTTTAGTTCCTAGAACCCCTGAAATTTCTATCATAGGAACTAGATGGGTGTTTAGGAATAAACTTAATGAAGAAGGAAAAGTGGTCAGAAATAAAGCAAGACTCGTAGCAAAAGGATATAGTCAAGAATTTGGTGTAGACTTTGAAGAGTCCTTTGCTCCTGTAGCCAGGTTAGAAGCAGTCAGAATTTTATTGGCATATGCATGCTCCCATAAGTTCAAACTCTATCAAATGGATGTTAAAACTGCTTTCTTAAATGGCTATATCAAAGAAGAAGTCTATGTCTCTCAACCACCAGGTTTTGAAAATTCTGAAATGCCTTACCATGTGTATAAATTGCACAAAGCTCTTTATGGTTTGAAACAGGCACCTCGAGCTTGGTATGATAGACTAAGCAATTTTCTGGTAAGCAAAAACTACTCAAGAGGTAAAGTGGACCAAACTCTCTTCACTAAGAAAGTTCGCAATCACATAATTGTTGTACAAGTTTATGTGGACGATATCATATTTGGTTCTACTAACCCTTCACTGTGTGAAGAATTTTCTAAACACATGCACAGTGAATTTGAGATGAGTCTAATGGGGGAGCTTCAATTCTTTCTTGGTTTGAGGTGAAACAACATGAAGAAGGCTTCTTCATAAATCAAGAAAAATATGTCAAAGAGCTTCTCAAACGATTTCAATTTGAGCAAGCCAAACCAGCCTCCACCCCAATGAGCACAAGCGTCAAATTGGAAAAGGATGAGAAAGGTAAACCGGTAGATGCAAAGCACTTCCGAGGTATGATTGGCTCACTCCTTTATCTTACTGCAAGTAGACCGGATATACAATTTAGTGTTTGCCTTTGTGCTAGATATCAATCTAGTCCAAAGGAAAGCCATTTAATTGCAGTCAAGAGAATTTTCCGATATCTCTCAGGCACATACAATTTGGGTTTTTGGTACCCAGCAGGCAGTAGTTTTGATTTGATCTCATATTCTGATGCTGATTATGCTGGATGTAAAATTGACAGAAAAAGCACTAGTGGATATTGCCAATTCCTTGGCGGTTGCATGGTTTCGTGGGTATCCAAGAAACAACACTCAGTTGCACTCTCCACTGCAGAGGCAGAATATGTCGTTGCAAGAAGTTGTGCAGCTCAAGTGTTGTGGATCAAAAGTCAGTTAGCTGACTATAATATTGAAATTGGATGCACACCTATCCTATGTGACAACGCAAGTGCTATCAACCTTTCAAAAAACCCTGTCCAACACTCAAGGACTAAACACATTGAAATCCATCATCATTTCTTGAGAGATGAAGTTGCCAATAAAACCTTGGAACTTAATTTCATTCCTACAGAAAAACAATTGGCTGATATTTTCACCAAACCCTTGTCTGAAGATAGATTCACATCCTTAAGAAGAGAATTGGGTTTGTGTAAAATGCAATGAAGCTAACTATCCATATTGGAGTACATGCTCTTATGAGTGAATGACTATGTGGTATATCAAATGGTGAACTGTGGAAGAACAAGTTCGGCTTGTTTGGAAACTATCATCATGCGTGAGAAATATTCTCCGCCAAGTATCAATAGTCCCATTTCATATAAAGGCCCTGTACTTCACATAGGATTTTTAGTTTCCTTACATTTTATCATGTTAACTCCTTGAATCAATGCTTTTTCTGTGACCATGTGCTTGTGTATGACATTCTTTCATGAACATGTTTGTCTTGTCTCAAATGCTTGTGTGAATCATTGACTTGATGTTGTGTCAACACGTGCACACACTATGGGGGAGTGAGTTAAAGGTAGATGAGTTTTTTCATGAGGAAACTCTTCCTTCACTTCATTTTTTAATCCTCACTTCCTTGAACTCAATGTGCACTCAATCTAAAACCAGAAAAATCCACTCTGTTCATATCTGTCGACAGACTCATTCCATCTGTCGACAGGTACACTCAGTTTTGTTCTGACTGAAACTTCAATTCATCAGTCTGTGTGCATCTGTCGACAGACAGATTCCTTCTGTCGACAGATACACACATTCTTCTTTATTGTTCAATTCCTTCTTCATACTTCTCAAGAAAGTGTTCTTTGATTGATTTAAAGGTAAACATTAGTTTGTTTGTGTGCAATATAATCTTTTCATATCCACTTCATGTCAAAGTCGTGAACCAAGTCGAAATGATGTTTGATGCAACACTTGATTGAGGTCTTTTTAGATCATTTTGAACACAATGAGCAAACCAAATGATTTTTAAACATCTCCTTTGAATAACTCCCTTGTCGTTAAACATGAATCTAAAATGATTTGAAAAAATCAGAAAGCTCTTGAATTTAATGTTCTACATTATAACTTACCTAAAGAAACCTCTTGTACTTGACGAAAAGTAAAATAAAAAAAAAAAGAGAAAAGCTACCTATTTCTTCGGTTCAGTCAAAAATTTATCTCTCGTTATGGGATGGAGGTAGAGCAATGATGAAAATGACTAAGTAACCGGGGACATGGGCATCACCAATGTCGGTCTTCGCGTCAAAAGGTTGTTTCATTATCTCTATACAATGGCTTGATGGACACTCACATTGAGTAACTAGGGGTATTGGCATCACAAGTGTCTACATTCACATGAAAAAGTGAAAGTGCTCCTCATTGCCACTCTTTTCCATCTTCGTTGTTTAAAGTTTCTAAAATCATACCAGAAATAGAGTGAAGCCTCCGAAAACTTTTTATGTCAAGTCCAATGTGCTTCTTGGGTAAGATATTCTAATGGCCATCTAATTCAAATGTCATCTGACTATCATCTCTATTTAGATGCATGTTTTTCTTCAACGGCCTTAATCAAAAGAGTTATTTAATTTTCACTGGCTATTGTGAAATGTGTTCTTCATGATCTAATTAAAGAACTTCTCTGTTTTAATTCAAACTCATTTTAGAATTGTGTCATGTCTTTATCATAATGGATATGCATTTTTATCTTGCACATACACCTATTTTGCCTTAAAACAACAAATGAACACTTATCTCTTTGAAAAATATTTTCGAAAATCAAATTTTAACCAAAAAGGGGTTATCTGTCGACAGATAGACTGTCATCTGTCGACAGACGACGGCCTAGACCCATTTTTGAAGAAAACCCTCGTGCCGGTTCACCTCCTTTTTGTGGGGCCTCTCTTTTAAAACCTTCTAAACCCATTCTAAGGCCACCCACGACCCATTCTCACCCCTCCTCCTGCTGGTCATGACAATGAATAGAGGGTCTCAGGGTCATTAGAGGTCACTAAGAATCTTAGTTGGGAATTAGTCTCACTTGTCTAGTCATCTTTTGCTTGTTCATGTTATTTCCCTTTCTTTTAATTTTTATTGAGTCATGTAATGATTGTCAAATGCACTGTGAAATTTCAATGATCAATCAATGAAAACTCAGTTCATGTTTATTTGTCTCCAAATGTGCATGACTTGACCTTTTGTATGCTGTCAAAAAGGGGGAGAACATCAATATATGCATCAATTGAATGTTTTTGTCATCATCAAAAAGGGGGAGATTGTTGGGTTTTCCATATATCATGTTTTTGATGATCACATTAATATCCTTGAACATTGATTTAATGCAAAATTGATGTGCTAACTAACATGAAAAACACCATGAAAGTGATTGAGTTAAACATTGCCAAATCATACAATGTATATCACTAACAATGTATTTGCATGTAGGTGCACAAGCATGAAAGATGGAGCATTGAAGAGGCATTGAAGAGATGAGCAAATATCACAAAAAACTGTTCAAGAGGTGTATCTGTCGACAGATGCAATGTACCTGTCGACAGATTCATACAGTCATTCCAAGACAGAACTCAGGTTTGCATCTCTGAGTGTATCTGTCGACAGATGCAATGAACCTGTCGACAGATTCACACAGTCAACCCAGGACAGAACTCAGGTTTTCTATTCCTGAGTGCACCTGTCGACAGATACACTCAGAAATCCAGATGTTCTGAAACCAAGTTCTCAGCCTGAGTCTGCCTGTCGACAGATGCAAGTGCACCTGTCGACAGACGACGGAAACATAAGATTTTGAGTTTCCAAATCCGGCCCCACTTGGGTGTTTCCTTCCTCCACGACCCCCACCTTTACCTAACACTATATAAGCATCCTTTTGGAGCCAAATTCGCAGAGAGCAGCCTCCCATCCAAGAGCCTCCAAGGGACTAAGAGGAAAAGCCCCAAATTGCTGCTCTGCTTCAACCTTCTGCCCAGATCGTCGTGGAATCGCCATCCATGCGAAGTTGAAGCCGGATCGTCGTCAATTCAACCTTCTACATCGATCAATCTACATCCAATCGAAGTTTGAAGAGCGTTTGGACGATCCACGAGAAGAATTCCAACTGGATTTGTTCCCCAACTCTAAATTCTTCTCCATTTCATAATTTCCATTCCATCGTGTGTGTGTGGTTGTGTTTCGAGCATCCCTTGTGCTTGATTCACGAATTTGTAGTTGTTCTGATCGTGTTTCATCAGACAACGTGTGTGTGGTTGAGTTGTTGTGTTGAACTCACTCATAAGCAGTCGTTTCTGCGTGTGTGTGTGGACGGTGGATGTAGGATACACGAGTTGTGTACTCCGAACCACCTTAAATCATCGTGTTATGTGGTTTGTTCGCATTTTGCGATAGATGATTGGTAGGCACGGTGTTCATACGCACGTTTGATACCCTGTTCTCTATATATCAACTCAAGCTTTCTTAATCTTAATCAAATTCTAATCAAGTTTTCATTAAGATTGCTGTAGCATCGAAAAGAATCCATCAGTAGGTAGAATTTGTTGTAATCTATTCACCCCCCCCCCCTTTTAGATTACCATATCGTGTTATTCCGCGTAACCCTTCAGATAGCACATTATTTATCAAATCTAATGTAAAAAATATATTAATTGTACAAATCTATGTAGATGACATCATCTTCGGATCTACTGATGAATCTCTGTGTAAGTATTTTGAAGAGCTAATGCAGAGAAAATTTGAAATGAGCATGATGAGAGAACTCAACTACTTCCTTGGACTTCAAATCAAGCAAAGCAATGAAGGTACTCACATCAGTCAAATAAAATACACCAAGGAGCTATTGAAGAAATTTGGGTTTGAGAATGCCAAACCACTGTCCACTCCCATGAGCACATCAACCAGGTTAGATAGTGATCTGGAAGGTAAGAAAGTTGATCAGAAACTTTATAGTGGTATGATTGATTCATTGCTCTATTTAACAGCTAGTAGACTTGACATTTTATTTAGTGTATGAATGTGTGCAAGATATCAATCTGATCCTAATGAATATCATCTAAACTCAGTAAAAAGAATATTTAGATATCTAGCTCATACTTATAACTTAGGTCTGTGGTATCCTAAAACCTGTGAAACAAATCTAATTGGATATTCAGATACTGACCATGCTGGATGCAAAGTGGATAGAAAAAGCACCAGTAGTTGTTGTCAATTTCTTGCAGGATGCTTGATTTCCCGGTCTTCAAAGAAACAAAACTCAGTAGCTCTAATCAAAGCACAACAGAATAGTGATCCATTCTTGGTACGTATCAAGGAAACCTTAGCTAAAAGACCTGATTTTGCTATGACCGAGGATGGAAGGCTGGTATTCCAAGGGAGGACATGCGTCCCTGACAATGAAGAACTGAAGAGGAAGTTAATGGATGAAGCTCCCAAGATGAAGTACACTATTCATCCTGGAGGTACCAAAATGTATCAGGACATGAAAAGAACGTTTTGGTGGCCAAACATGAAGAGAGAGGTAGCCGAACATGCCGCTCATTGCCTTACTTGTCAACAGGTAAAGGCGGAACACATGCGCCCTACTGGCGTACTTAGACCACTAGATATCCCAGAGTGGAAATGGGAAAGCATTGGCATGGACTTCATCATGGGTTTACCCAAGACGCGTGGTGGACTCGACGCCATATGGGTCATTGTCGACCGATTAACCAAATCCGCTCACTTCCTACCTATAAAGAGTAAGTGGTCGGTGGAGGTACTAGCTGCTCTATATGTCAAGGAGATCGTAAGACTGCATGGAGTCCCATCATCTATTGTCTCGGATCGAGATCCGAGATTCACCTCTCATTTCTGGAAGGGACTACAGACTGCACTTGGTACTAAGCTCAACTTTAGTACCGCATTTCACCCACAAACTGATGGGCAGACTGAGAGAACCAACCAAATTGTTGAAGACATGTTGAGAGCCTGCACTATAGATTTTCAAGGTTACTGGAATGAGCACCTATCCCTAATTGAGTTTGCCTATAACAACAGTTACCAGGCGAGTATTAAGATGGTACCGTTCGAAGCACTATATGGCAGAAACTGTAGATCTTCTGCATGCTAGAATGAGGTTGGAGAACAGCAATGGCTAGGCCCGAACATGGTATAAAATACAACCAGGGATATACAAGTGATTCGAGATCGGCTCAAGATTGCTCAGTCTAGACAGAAGAGCTATGTTGACAAGAGAAGGAGAGATCTGGAATTTCAGGTAGGTGACCATGTACTCTTAAAAGTGTCACCTACACGTGGCATCCAAAGATTTGGTGTTAAAGGGAAGCTCAGTCCTAGATTCATCGGCCCTTTTGAAGTACTCAAAAGGGTTGGTGAGGTTGCGTACCGACTGGCGTTGCCACTGAATTTGGCATGCGTACACAATGTGTTCCATGTCTCCATGCTTAGGAAATATGTATATGATCCTACGCACATCATTTGCCATGAGAAGTTGGTGCTGAACAAGGACATGACCTATGAAGAGAAGCCAATCAAGATATTGGAACAGAAGGTGCAGCAACTCAGGAACCGTCCCATCCATGAGGTTAAAGTTCTGTGGAATAACCGTGGAGTGGAAGAAGCCACCTAGGAACCTGAAGGGATCATCAGGCGGAATTACCCCGATCTTTTCGGTAAGACACTCTCTCCATTATGGTCATATGAATTTGGGGATCAAATTCTTTTAAGAGGGGGAGGATGTAGCAACCTGAATTTTTCGAAAAAATAAAAATTTAATAATATTAAAAATTTAGTCAATTGAAAATCAAAGAAAAGATAATTAATTCAAACCCACTAAATGAAAAGAAGTGATGGGCTTTATTAAATGGATCATAAAAAAGTTATTGGGCCAAAATAGGGATTTTTAAAAGAGGAATAATAGGAAAATATCCTAAAGTTGTATCTTAAAATACTACTTAAATAGAAAAGGGCTATTAAATTATTAAAATAGAGAATATGGGTTGGAATTGGACTCCTAACCCTACCCTAATTAGTTGGCCACGAAATTGCATCTCAATCTAACCCAAATAGGAGGTGGAATGCTTGGAAGGTTGAGAGAAATAAGGAAATATCAGAATTAAAGGGGAATTAGAGTCCTATTAGGAAATAGAAACCCAATGAGCTTAAATACTTTCTAATCCCTCCATGCGGCCCTAACTCGTTGCTGGGGCTTGCTGGACGTGGAGAGGAGGCCAAGGAGAAGAAGAACTCGTGGAGAGAAGGCTGGACCGAGCTCAACCCTCTGCACTTTGAGTTCTAAACCCTAGAAGACAAAATGAGTCAAGGGTAGGTATTCTCACAAGCTAAACGCAATTAAATTCGTCTGTAGGTTGTTCCGAACCTCAAGAACAAAAGTCCTCTTGTTTCATGATTCTTCATCAACCCAATCTTTTGTTCTATATTTTTAAAGTTCTGCAATCACCATGACCCCGAAACACCATGTTTAATTTATATCCCCATGTATACTTGACACCATGCTACGAAACTTTTACTAGAGATACTGATTGATGTCACGAATCTTTTGCCCTTGAAAGCCCTAATTTTCATCTATCATACTGCGCGAATTAAATCTTTTATCTTCACTGTACCATGCTCTGAGTTCTTCATGCTTGTTCATGTTCAAAACCTATCAAGACCATAGTTGTTTTCAAATTCCTATTTACTGTAAGTTCCCTCACATGTCTAGATCAGTTTGCAAGTGATTTCGTAATTTTTTATCTACTGTACATTTAGTTCTTGATTTTTGAATGAACTTGTGTCAAAATAAGGCAACTTGGACCGCAATCCAAGGCCTGTCCTTTTCCTGCTCAGACTCAAGCACAGGGCCTGAGAACACGATGGTCCGATAGGCCACGTTCTCAGGGCTGATCGTGACAGAGCCACCTGTCGCATTCTGAATGCGACAGGCTTTGGCGTCGTATTCTGGCAGACTGCTCTGACCGACCCGTCATGACCTTTGATTGAACATGTCGCGTTCTGACTGTACCCCATCGCAACCCTTACAGGGGTGCGTCGCCTTCTGGAGTTTTGCATGAAAGCCCCCTATTTCTACAAATCTTGATTTTCTACAGTGACTACATGCTCTGTTATCTGTCTTAAACACAGTAAACGAAGTTGTTAAACTTGGATGTGTTTTAATTAATTAAAGTCATTCACATGATCTATCATATCCATGATTCTCCATGACACATGCACACACTTGTAACCATTCGATCATGACTCAATTTGGCATGAAATATTTCATAAAATATCTGGTAATTTATTTCATTGATGTATTTAAATTGTCCCATTTATTTTAATTGGACTTGTCTTCGTTCTCGCGATGTTTTGGGAATACCGTTGTTGACGCTCCACTGTTCTAGAACTCCTCTAGAACGTCGAGCACTTGTTTCTATATACACATTTTCTCTTGACTTGGATTAACTCTCCGTCGGATATTCCTTCTGCCGGACTAGTGAATCCTTGTTCAAGGCCTCCGTAAGACTCCTCTATCCATAGATTCCCACATGGTCGATGAGCTGGTTGTACCCTAACACCTATGATACCCTTTAGGGATCAGTAAGATCCAAACGGCTATTAGTCTGCTCTCGTTCTTATCTTGAATCATGCTGGACCTCTGGACCTATGCATAACATGGCCAGTGGATGGGTAGTGAATTCCACCCGACTACCAACACTAATTGCGTGTGTTGTGCAACTGTTACTATCGCCGGTTTACTCGACATTTTATGTGCAATGACTTGTAGTTCTCATCTATACTCTACTCGCTCATCTATTCACGTTCTATATGCTGTCTCGTCTATTCATCTAGTACTCTCATCTATTTCTTGGTACTCTTTATTGGCCATTGACTGATTGTCCAAAGATAAACAATATAACCAATGCCTGGCAATATATAAAGGGACCAGTCTGGTCCTGGGATGTGCACCCAAAAGTGCTATTTTCCCGCGGGAGTTTAATGACCAGAGTGTTTGGCATTACACTCAAGTGCTATCTATCTCGACTATCTAAATGACAATCAAAGTGCTATACTATACTCGTCGTGCTATTACTATACCTTGTGCTATTTGTGCTATGGCCATCCTGCTCTTTGTGCTATACTCGACGCTTGTGCTATATTTAGAAACTTGTGCTATTTCAATCTCCTGCTACTGTGCTATCTCTTACGTTAATTGACTCTCTCACTTTATCATTGGTTACTCTCCCTTTTTAATACATTAATCATTTAAAGTCTGCTTGATCCTGAGATTTAAGTCCTACTGGGCGTTATCGCTCACCCTGCATTATTGGTTATGTGTTCTCAGGTGAGACCGAGGAGGATACCTACACTCAAGAGTGTTGAACCACTCTATATTTTACCCTTATATTTTGGTGATAACAAAACTTATGATTAATTCAATATTATTAAATATATTTAATATAATGTTTTTCTTAATAAATATAAATTTATGTGATTAATTAAATATTAAATATATTCAATACCATATTTTTCTAATAAAATATCATGTTTTTCTAATAAATATAATTTTATGACATTATTGCTGTGTGATTTGCACTAAAAAAACTAAATCGATGTCTATTCAATATACATCGATTTCAGTTCACAAAGTGCCACATCGATTTGCTTGAAAACATGGATTTCACTACAACATCGATTTGCTTGAAAACATGGATTTACCTCTCACATCGATTTGGTAAGTGAAACATCGATTTGCTTCAAACATCGATTTGGTAAGTGAAACATCGATTTGCTTTAAACATGGATTTGATAAGTGAAACATGGATTCACTTGAAAATATGGATTTGCTTCAAACATGGATTTCATAAGTGAAACATGGATTTGGTCACTCAAACATCGATTTCCTTGAAAGAATATGGATTTCATAAGTGAAACATAGATTTGGTCACTCAAACATAGATTCGCTTGAAAAGAACATGGATTTGATAAGTGAAACATGGATTTGCTTGAAAACATGGATTTGATCACTCAAACATTGATTTCCTTTATATTTCAAAGTGTTTTGGCATTTAGTGAAAAGTCAAATATATTTCTCACAGAAGATCTTTTTTATCTCTCTAGATCTCTTCACTCCTATCAGACAAAAAGGGGCTTACCTACCACTTTTGGGAGACAATAGGAAACATAGAGGTATGAACCTTTTTGACAGAAACACTCCTTTATCTAAACACTTTCTTCTATGCTTGCAGACCTCGTAGAACACAAAATATCAGAAAAAAAAAGAAGATGAGCAACAGCTAGAACTCCAACAGATTTGTTCAAAGCTGCTCATATAAAAGATGAAGCAAGGATAAAGAAAAGCAAGAGAGCTTTCCTGAAGATTTTTTAAGAGTGTACATCCAGGAAGAACCTTAACTCCACATACACTCAAAGGAAAAGAGAGAAAGAGCCCGAGCCCAAGAAGAAGTGTTCAAGCAACTGAAACACTCAAGCATTCAAGCTCCTTCTCCTCTCTTTACTCTCTCTGTGTGCATCTTTGTAAATCTGGGGAGAGAGTCTTTTCGATGAGAGTTTCTCTTAGTTGGTGTTCATCTGTTCCAACTCTCATCGTTGTTCTTTCTTTTCTAAGAAAGATCTTTGTCCAGCTGTAGGACTGTATACAGTGTAGAACCTAGCTAGGGGTTTATGTCTAGCAGAACCGCACTGGGGTTTGTACTAGAAGGTTAGCTTCTTGACCTATAAAAGAAGTGGGCTACCTTCTTGCCTGAGAAAGAGAAGAAGACCAGCTGGGGTGCTGGGTGTTGTATTGTATTTGAGGGGGACTATACCCTTGGTTAGTAAAATCCCAAGAGGTTGCTTGGGGACTGGACGTAGGACTTCTATGTGGGAAGGGCCGAACCAGGATAAATTTCTTGTGTCCTTTGTGTGATTGTTTATTTGCTTCTGCACTGCTACTCTCTATCACACTTAACTAGCCAAACTTTTAAGTGATAATTTTATGTGGTTAGGTTTCTATTTTAGATTTCAGAAAAACCTACTCACCCCCCCCTCTAGGTTAGCTTGTTGCCGTACCAAAAGGGCCAACAAGTGGTATCAGAGTGAGGTTCTCTGATCAATCAAGAAGATCCAACGATCTTAGAGAAGATCCATGGCAGCTCAAGGATTTGCTGAAGGTCAATCAGTCATCAGACCTCCACTCTTCGACGGAGAAGATTACCAATACTGAAAAAATGAGAATGGAATGCTTCATTCGAGGTACAGACTTTGATATGTGGCAGGTAATAGAGGTAGGTGATTTTGTTGTTGTTCCTACTGCAGGTACTACTGCTATTACAGCAGCTGATAAGAATAAACTATCTTTAAACTTTAAGGCTAAGAATTACTTATGTTGTGCCTTATCTAAAAAGGAATTTAGTAGAGTATCCGCTTGTAAATCTGCTATAGAAATGTGGGATAAACTACAGATAACTTATGAAGGAACAAATAAAGTAAAATAAACTAGGATAGATATTCTTGTTTCACAATACGAATAATTTAAAATGCTTCCAAACGAAAACATTACTACTATGTATAATAGATTTTCAAGCATAGTAGTAGGTTAAATTCTCTTGGTAAAACTCTTTCTAATGAAGAAACCGTTAGAAAGATACTTAGGTCTTTAACTCTTCATGGACACCTAAAGTAACTGCTATTGAAGAAGCCCATGACTTAACCAAACTTTCTATTGATAACTTAATAGGTTCCCTCATGGCACATGAAATTAATATGGAGCGACTATCTGAAAGCTCATCAAAGAAAAAATGTAATAATGCTCTCAAAGTTGCAGCTGCTCCTTCCACTTCTTCTTCTTCTAGTTCTAAAAATGTAGATTCTGAAGACAGTGATGTAGATGATGTATTGTCCAAGCTTCAGAAAATTCTCAAGAAGAAGAAAAATGGATCAAGAAGGATTCAAAAGAAAGAGAAAAAGGAGAAAGAACCAGTCTGCTATGAATGCAGAAAACCTAGACATCTGAGACCAGATTGTCCAAGAATTAAGAAGACTGGTCAGCCAGAAAAATCCAAGAAGCAGCACAAGAAATTTAAAAGAAAAGCCATGGCGGCTACTTGGGAAAATGAAGAGACCACAAGCTCAGAATCATCAAGCTCAGAATCGGAGAAAGAGCAGGTAAGTCTAGCCCTCATGGTAGGAGTAGATGAGGTACATTTTGACTCTTCTTTTAGCTCTTGCACTGATTCAGGGTCAAAGTCTGAAGACTTAGAAGAAGTTTTTAATGAACTATATGAAAAACATAAGGGTGTTGTAAAAGAATTAAAAATCTAAAAATAACACTACTTGCTTGGAAAACACCAATTCTGATCTTAAATCCAAATTGGAACAACTAGAAAAACAATTAAAGGACAGTAAAGATAATAATTATCTTTTAAATGAAGATTTGAAAAGTAAGAATAATGAAAAGTTAGAGTTAGAAGAAAAATTAAAAACTCTAATTGAAGAAAATCTATATTTAAAAGAATTAGTTAAAAAATTAACTAGAGGGAAAACATCTTTAGCCCTATGCTTAAAAGGATCAAAATCTGGAAATAATAAACAAGGTCTTGGATACAAACCTTCTGAAAAAGGAAAACAAGTCATAATTCCTGAAAAGTATCCACTACCAAAATTTGTAAAAGAAACCAAGTTGCCTCAGAAAAAAGGCCCCTGTAAAAGAAAAGGTTTCCAAAAATTGTGTTCTAAACAGACATCATAAAAACAATAAGAACTGCAAAATAGATTATATTCATTGTTGTTCTCATTGCAATAAATTAGGACACACAGTAAACACCTGCACAACAAGGAACTTAGTTTGGATTCCTAAAGGTTATTTTCATGCATCTAACCATCAAGGACCCAAAAAGATTTGGGTACCTACTTCTGAGTAGTCTATTTGCAGGATAGTCTTGGAGCATCAGGAATAAAGGATGCCCAAGGCACTGGTGACTGCCAGCTCTTCATCCAACTCATATCTGAAGAGGGAGTAGTCATTAATTTATTTTTAAATTTTAATATTAATAACAATTATTTGCAAGTCTCATTCAGGTGGAGTCTCTCATTCAGGGGAAGCACAGACTAAGGGGGAGTTATTCATTAATGTCAATCATTGTTGAACCCCTCAATGGTAAGAAACTTTCACAAAGAGGAGAGAATGCATGGTAAGATCTTTCCTTTTTGGTTAGTGACAAAAAGGGGGAGAGTATGCATTATCTATGAAGTTTTTGTATTTTTATGCTTTAAATATTTTTTTTCATAAAATTTTCATAAATTTTGTCATCACCAAAAAGGGGGAGATTCTTGAACCACTCTATATTTTACCCTTATATTTTGGTGAAAACAAAACTTATGATTAATTAAATATTATTAAATATATTTAATATAATGTTTTTTTTCTTAATATATATATATATATTTATGTGATTAATTAAATATTAAATATATTCAATACCATATTTTTCTAATAAAATATCATGTTTTTCTAATAAATATAATTTTATGACATTATTGATGTGTGATTTGCACTAAAAAAACTAAATCGATGTCCATTCAATATAGATTGATTTCAGTTCACAAAGTGCCACATCGATTTGTTTGAAAACATAGATTTCACTGCTACATCGATTTGCTTGAGAACATGGATTTGCCTCTCACATCGATTTGGTAAGTGAAATATCGATTTGCTTCAAATATCGATTTGGTAAGTGAAACATCGATTTGCTTCAAACATCGATTTGGTAAGTGAAACATCAATTTGCTTCAAACATCGATTTGGTAAGTGAAACATCGATTTGCTTCAAACATGGATTTGATAAGTGAAACATGGATTCGCTTGAAAATATGGATTTGCTTCAAACATAGATTTCATAAGTGAAACATGGATTTGGTCACTCAAACATCGATTTGCTTGAAAGAACATGGATTTCATAAGTGAAACATGGATTTGGTTACTCAAACATGGATTCGCTTGAAAAGAACATGGATTTGATAAGTGAAACATGAATTTGCTTGAAAACATGAATTTGATCACTCAAACATCGATTTCCTTTATATTTCAAAGTTTTTTGGCATCTAGTGAAAAGGTCAAATATATTTCTGACAGAAGATCTTTTTTATCTCTCTAGATCTCTTCTCCTGTCAGTCAAAAAGGGGCTTACCTACCACTTCTGGGAGACAACAGGAAACATAGAGGTATGAACCTTTTTGACAGAAACACTCTTTTATCTAAACACTTTCTTCTATGCTTGCAGACCTCGTAGACCACAAAATATCAGAAGAAAAAAGAAGATGAGCAACGACTAGAATTACTCCAACGGATTTGTTCAAAGCTGCTCATATAAAAGATGAAGCAAGGCTGAAGAAAAGCAAGAGAGCTTTCCTGAAGATTTTTTAAGAGTGTACATCCAGGAAGAACCTTAACTCCACATACACTCAAAGGAAAAGAGAGAAAGAGCCCGAGCCCAAGAAGAAGTGTTCAAGCAACTGAAGCACTCAAGCATTCAAGCTCCTTCTCCTCTCTTCACTCTCTCTGTGTGCATCTTTGTAAATCTGGGGAGAGAGTCTTTTTGCTAAGAGTTTCTCTTAGTTGGCGTTCATATGTTCCAACTCTCAGTGTTGTTCTTTCTTTTCTAAGAAAGATCTTTGTCTAGCTGTAGGACTGTATACAGTGTAGAACCTAGCTAGGGATTTGTGTCTAGCAGAACCGCACTGGTGTTTGTACCAGGAGGTTGGCCTCTTGACCTGTAAAAGAAGTGGGTTGCCTTCTTACCCGAGAAAGAGAAGAATACCAGCTGGGGTGCTGGGTGTTGTATTGTCCTTGTGGAGGACTATACCCTTGGTTAGTAAAATCCCAAGAGGTTGCTTGGGGACTGGACATAGGACTTCCATGTGGGAAGGGCCGAACTAGAATAAATTCCTTGTGTCCTTTGTGTGATTGTTTATTTGCTTCCACACTGCTACTCTCTATCACATTTAACTAACCAAACTTTCAAGTGATAATTTTCTGTGGTTAAGTTTCTATTTCAGATTTTAGAAAAACCTATTCACCCTCCCTCTAGGTTAGCTTGCTGCTGTACCAAAAGGGCCAACAAAGAGGACGAGAATGACCAAGAGTGAAGTCAAGAGTATCCCAGCGTCCTAGTACTATGTTAGAGTTTGAGTTTAGTCTTTTACTTTTATGCAATGGAATTGGGCCCTATAGATCGGCTCTGATATTAGTGGTTGTAACTAGACATTTGAAGATTTATTAATGAGATGCATTTGCTTTAATATTTATTCTTGTCCAATGGTTTGATGTCTAGTACTCGCTCTGTACCTGTTTACTTGCAACTGCCTCACGTTCCGATATTCCACGTCGGGGCGTGACATATGGTCTCAAATGTGTTGTTATGTTTAATTATGACTCTACGTTACTCAACTGTGATACTTCTAATTGTATCGTTCACGCATCCCTGTATTTATTCTGCTGCTAAATATTGAGACGTGACATTCTTGGCTTACAAATCAAACAGACCAAGGAAGGTACTCACATTTGTCAAAGCAAGTATATTTCAGATTTGTTTTCTAAGTATGGCTTTGACAAGTGTAAGCCTTTATAAACTCCCATGAGCTCAGGAATTAAAATAGATAGTGATCCAATTGGTAAAAAAGTAGATCAAATGTCTATAGATGTATGATCGTGTTATTACTCTATCTTACTGCTAGTAGACCTTACATAGTGTTCAATGTATGTTTGTGTGCCAGATTTCAAGCTGATCCTAGGGAATCTCATAGTAATGTTGTTAAAAGAATTTTTAGATATCTTATAAATACAAGTGAATTGGGTCTATAGTATCCCAAATGCTCTAAATTTAAATTACTTAGATATAGTGATGCTGACTATGCTGGATATAAAATAGACAGAAAAAGCAACAGTGGTACCTATCAATTTCTTACAGGATGCTTAATTTCTTGGTCTTCTAGAAAGCAAAATTCAGTAGCACTGTCCACTATAGAAGCAAAATACATTGCAACTAGAAGTTGCTGCACTCAACTGTCGTGGATCAAACATCAATTAGAAGACCATGGCTACAAATTATATGAAATTCCAATGGTGTGTGATAACACGAGCATAATCAATCTTACCAAAAATCCTATCCAGCATTCAAGAACCAAGCACATTGAGGTCAGACATCATTTCATCAGGGACCATATAAGTAATGGTGATATCTTACTAGAATTTGTTACTATAGATAATCAATTAGTAGATAGTTTTACTAAACCACTCCCTGAAGATAGATTTCTTTCAATTAGAAGAGAAATAGGAATGTGCAATCCTGATTGAATGCTTAAAACTCTTAAGTACATTGTCTGATCTATCTGTTGTCATTTTTTTTTAAGTCCTGAACTTTCGACTTCTCCAAATTCAAAGTTTGTGAAGTTGGGAGTTTAGGAAGTCGGAGTTACTGTTAATTCAAAAAAAACAAGGGGGTTAAAATTAGTTTGGGGGAGAGTTAAATAATCTCAGTCGTTCATCTCCCTGTCTATGGTTTCTCATAAATCTCCTTTCCTCATATAGACCTTTCCTTCTCTCTTTTCAAATCACCCCATTTGAAACGTCTCCGACTCCTCTATCTTCTTCCTGGTTCCCGCGTCCGTTCCTCATCCCGACGGAACCCTTGCCAAGCATCTGTCGATTCTCTCTAATATTTCTGAAGAAAGGTAGGATCTTTGACATCTTTGGACTCATTTCACATCTCCTTTTGCAATCTGTCTTAGTTTCTTCCCTCATTTTGGTCTAGATGGCCTCCTCTAGGGCTCTCGACGGTTCCTTCTTCACCCAAGAGCAGTTCCAGAGACTCAACTCTGCCAAAGCTTTGATCTACCCTGGGAAGATAGTAGATTTCTCACAGTTAATGAGCCGACTCAGTTCAGTAGCAGATACCCTAGATGTGATGGGTTGGACAAGAATGTGCAGATATGCGAGACAACTTATGAGGATGCAGTGAAGGCATTTTATGTAACCCTTCAAGTATCAGCAGACGGGTCTATACAGAGATATGTCAAAGGTACTCAGATTTCCATCACTAAAGATTTATTGGTAGAACTTTTGGATTGCCCTAACTTCGGACACAAGATCAATGAGGTTGTGTCTGTGGAGAAATAGAAATTAGGAATTATTGGTAGCCTTGGAGCCACCTCAAAAAAGGGACTTCTTATCAATGATCTCTCTTCAGAGAAGAGGCTCCTCCATGTCATCATCACCACCATTATCACTCCTAGGGCTGGGACTCATTCGTCCATCACAGTCAGGAATGGCAATTTACTATTTTGGGCTATTTAGAGGCATCAAGTCAATCTTGCCTCTATTGTTCTAGAAAGGATGGCAAGGTCCAAGTAGCTACAAGAATCTCTTCCTTATGGACCTCTGCTCACAGTTATTTTCAGAAGGTATGAAGTAGATTTGTCAGATGAAATTTATGTGTCAGTCAAAGAGAAGATTGGGCTATCCACCCTTCACAGAAGTCATTACATTTTATAGGATAAAGTACAGAATATTTGGACTAAGGACTCTGTACCCAACTGAAATCATGACATATTTCCTAATGAGGTACAAGGCTCCTTCTCTGTTCAATCGATTCAGCCACCAGCAGCATGAAGAGAAGTAGCAAGAGAAGAAGTAGTAGCAAAAGAGCCAGTACAAGCTGAACCAACAGGAACTTCCCTTGAACAAGATCTCACTGAAGAAACCACAGATCAAGTGCTTAGGGATCTTAAAGGGAAAGCAGTGGCTCATGAAGAAGAAGCTCCAATCCCTACACATTCTGAGCCTGCTATAGAAGAAGACTTTCACCATGTCTCTCCACCTCTAGTTGAGACCCGGCCAAGGCCTCAGGGGGAGTCTATCAAGACCATCAATGATGTACTTAATGTGGTCCTTCAGCAACAAGAAATGCTTGGTGTAGATGCAGATACACTAGATTGATGTGAAGATTGATTTTCTATCAGAAGAACTTCAGTAGATGAAGGACTTGCTCCTTTAATTGGTTTGCCAGCAGGGCAAGGGCAGCTCTCTAGCACCCACCTCAGCACCGCAACCAGAAGAGCAGCAGCCCAATCAGTCTGAGCCACAGCCTAAACAACAGCTAGATCAGTCAGTTGTGGAGACAGAGAAGCAGCCAGATCAACCTGTTGAACAGAAATAGTAGGAATCATAGCCTCCGTAGCCTTTTGAGCAGTTAGAATAGAAAATGGTTGAACCAGAAGTGCAACCAATAGAGGTGTCCTCCTAGGCAGTAGAGGATCAGCCCAGGGATCAAACTTTCAAGAGAAAAGTCAGGAGGAAGTTGGTCAAATCTGGTTCTATAATTTTTCCTTCCTTTGAACCTTCATGTAGCAACTCTGATTTTTAAATCATAAATAAAATAAAATTTAATTAAATAAATGAGTTAAATAGATTAAATTAGAATAAAGAGGGAATAATTGAATTAAATCAAAACCCATTAAGCTAAATTAGGAATGGGTTGTACTAGTGGTCCAAACAAAATAGAATGGACCCAAATGTGAAGAGCCCATCATGGGATGGGAGCTAATTAAGTGAAATTCGTACTAAAAATAGTAATAATTGGTAAAAGGGTTAAGATAAATATTAAATGACCCATATATATCCTAAAAGGAGTCCTAGACTTACCCTAACCCTTTACCCACGAAATTAACCCTCTCCCCAATCCTATTAGGCAGATAAAGGAAGGAAATAGGGTGATAAAGATGGAAATTCGGAGTTTTAAAGGAAAGGAGGAGTTTTAGAAAGTTAGGACTCTTAAACCACCTTATACACCTCTAATTCGTTCCTACCAAGTCTCATTTAGTTGCTGGGAGCCTTGGAGGAGGAGGAGAGGAGCTGGGGACGTGAGGAGCAAGAAGAAGAAGCTTGGAAAGGAGGGATTTCTTCTTCATCTTCGTCATTAAACCCTAGGTCTTCTTTACACCACGAAAAGGTAGGCAATCTCTCAAGCACAAATCACATAACTTCGGCCATAGGTAGCCCATACATCTATCTTCGAAAGCCCCATGATTTCCCCAATTTTCGTTGCTCCATGAGAGTGAATTAAATGTTCAAATCTTTGTCTTCATCATGTACCCAAACCTTCATGATTTCTTTCAATCCATGCGTGTACTTGATCCCATGCCATGCAATTATTCTCATAAATACTACATGATGTTAGCTTTCAAACGCCCCTATTTTCCCCAATTTCCATCATGTATCCTTTGCGAATTAAATCATTTTCCCAATCCATGCATGTTGTAGGTCACCGAAATGTAACCTAGTTAAAGCATGCACAAATCTTGTCTATTTTCTAATTGCTCATGTATGTTGATAGATCTTCAACTACTTTCATTTAAAACTAGTTTCATAATTTTTGGATCATCGTGCGATTTTATATTGATTTTAGAAGTGTACTATATCATGCCTGGGAGGGAAGGACCAAACCCAAAAAGGGTAGATCCCCTTTTCTAGGTCGGGCCGCCTCTCTGAAATCGCGACGGCCCGACCCATCGCTATATTAGAGAGGTCGCGACTGGCCGATCCGTCGCGTTATAAACGCGATGGCCCGTGCCGTTGCGGTTTTCTCCCGGACCACGCCAAGCCAGCAGGTTCATCTGTCGCGCCCGGACCGCCCGTCGCGACTTGAATCACGACGGGTACCCCCCTCGCATTTTCAAGATTTGCGCCAGAACTGTACAATGCTCTTATGCCCTTACTACTTATGCCATTTGACCCTTGTTTAGACTTAATTAAACACTGTTATGCATAGTATTTATATGAACCTTAATGTTTTGTAAAAATTACATAAATTCAACTAAATAAAAGCCATGTGCACAATCTCTCATACTCTCATGATTTAATTACACATGCACACACTTAACATAAATGTTGCCATTTAAGACCTTATTAAATTATTCAATAATCTATCTGGTAATTAAATGTAATTATTTCACCTAAAATTCCCTATTATTTAAATGACACATGTCTTCGTTTTATTCACATGCTTTGTACACCGATATCACGTCCCTCTGCCTTCGAGCACTCGAGGCAAGACGGACAACATTTCGTTACACACTTTTCTTGGCATGGACCACCTCTCCATTGGGAATACTCCTGAACGGACCAGAGATTCCTTGTCAAGGCCTCTGTAAGTCTTCTTGGCTTTGGCGCACGTCCATTGCCGACGAGCTGGTTGTACCCTTAAAACCCGTTACACCTTAGGGATCAGTACGATCCAAACGGCCTTAGTGTGTTCTCTCTTACCTTGGAATCACGCCGGACCATCAAGCCTGTGTTCATATCACGGCTAATGGGCGGATGTGACTTCTACCAGACTGCCAGCACCCGACCTGGTGCTGTACAACTGTTACTATCGACTGTTTAACGTTGTTTTACGATTATACCCCTATCTCATCTATTATCTCTATACTCTCATCTGTTCACTTTCTCTCTACTCTCTCGTCTATTCATCTACTATTCTCATCTATTCTTGGTACTCTATTTGGCCATCCATATGATTGTCTAAGATAAGAAACATAACTTATGCCAGTGCAATGGGGCCCGATCAGGTCCTGGGAGGAGCGCCCAAAAAGTGTCATTTGCTCATGGGAGTTAAAATGATCAGGATGTTGGCATACATTCAGTGCCATTATACTATCAAGATTTAATCTATGACAATCAATCAGTGCAATCAATCAGTGCTATCTATACAAGTGTAATCATTATCGTTATTAGTGCACCATTGTGCAACTTTACGTGCTATATCGTTACATGGCCAATCTATTATCGTACTTGATGTGCTATTTCCATGTACAAGTGCTGTCATTCTCTTGCTATCGTTACTTTTCTCTTCATGACTATGCTCTCTAGTTACCCTGCCTTCTAAGATATTAATCATTTAAAGCATGCTTGTTCCTATGAGATATTAAGTCTTACTGGACATTATTCGCTCATCCTGCATTATTATTTCATGTGTTTCAAATGAGTCTGATGGAGAATACCACACTCACGAGGAAGGGAATGATGAGGATGCTCAAGAGTGACCCGTTCGTCAGCTCGTGCTTTAGTAGTTAGTTAGATAGCTATGAGTTAGTCAATATGTATTAGTTTGGATTTGAATAAAGTACTCTGGGCCCTAGTTTTGGCTCTGATTAGTGGATGTAATAGTTAGATAATGAATTACTAATGAATTTGGATTCCATTTGGTTTTATTCCAATTGTGCAATGGTTTGATGTTTGTTTATCTCTCGATGCTATTTAATAATTGTAATTCCGCTTCGATATTCCGTGTCAGGGCGTTACATTTTTATGGTATCAGAGCCTAGGTTATTCTTAAGTATAGGATGATCTAGGTTTGACCTACCTCAACTTAGAGTCTAATTCGATACCTATGTGAGAAATGGGTAGAACCAAGGGTAATGAGATAAAATAAACTCACAAACGCACAAACTTAGTGCAATCTCAAATATCTTAATTCTATTTTGAAGGAACTTTAAACAATAGCAATGGCAGCGGAGCGTGCCCAACTTCGTGACATGCAGCAGACTATTCTGTAGCTCACTCAAGCATTACTCCAACCTGTTGGAGCTGGCGGAGGAAATCGAGGAGTAGGAGATCTACACAGAAATTTTCACAATCTAACCCGCCTCGTTTCAGTGGGACCACTGATCCCGATGAGGCAGAGAATTGGCTTAAGGAGATAGAGGGTATTTTCAGCGTTATGCAATGCACGGATGGTGACAAACTTCTGCTAGCAACATTCCAGCTCGAGTTGGACGCCCGTGCGTGATGGGAGTCCGTGGAGGCCACTAGGGCCGATGCACAGTTTACATGGAATGAGTTTAAGGAGCACTTCAACTCCAAGTACTTTTCTGAAAGAGTCCAAGAGAGAAAGGCCTATGAGTTTGCTGCATTGAAATAGAGGAACCTTACTATTGCTGAGTATGAAGCTCAGTTCTACAGGTTGGCACGATATGCCAATCACCTGGTAGGCACTGAGAGAATGAAGGCAAAGAGATTTCTTAACGGGCTCAGTCCCGCATATATCACCCAACTGGCACCATTAGATATCCTGACCTATCCAGAAATGGTCAAGAAAGCTCAGTTACTAGAGGATGCGACCGACCTCACCGATCGCATCAAGGGTAGAATGGTCAAGAAGGAGCAAACATCTAGAGCACCAAGCAAGCCCACAAACGGTAAGAAAAGGCCATTTAGCATCACTAACGGGCCAAGCCAAGAGCGAAAGCCCAAGGTCTTCACCCCTACTGCCCCAAACAACAATCCTAGATGCAAGTACTGTGACAAGCTAGGTCACACTACCGAAGAGTGCTGAAGGAAGGTAGGCACATGCCTACATTGCGGGAGTCGAGAACATCGCATTCCCGATTGCCCCCTACTGAAGGAAAATGAGAAGCGTCCTATGGGACAAAAGAAGTCTGGCCGACTGCAGGCCCTGCAAGAAGTAGAGACCACCGAGGAGGGTGGAGTCGTGAAAGGTACTTTACCAGTTTTCTCTCAGTCAACTTTTGTTTTATTCGATACTGTCGTAATACATTCGTTCATATCACAAGCATTTGCTGATACATTAAATGAAAAATCTGCATCCATTGAATTTGAATTGCCTGTCACTACACCTTTAGGGGAGAAATCTCAATTAAACAAATACTTTCCATTAGCTGATGTTATGATTGGTGAACTCAACCTTAGAGCCGACTTGATCTGTATGCCCATTGAGGGCTACGATGTCATATTGGGAGCCGATTGGCTATCCACTTATGGGGCCATTGTTGATTTAGAAGAGGGAAGATTACCTTTAGTAAATTCCTTAAACTGAGCTTCATGGGACGTAGACACAAGAGGCACTTGTCTCTCGTCTCTGCTATTAAGGCGCAGAGTATGATAAGGAAGGGTTGTGTGGTATTTCTTGCCACCAATGTAGTTGAAAAGAAAGCATCTAAGATATCAGACATACATATAGTGCAAGAATACCCCGATGTATTTCCCGATGAGCTACTAGGCATTCCACCTGAATGAGATGTGAATTTCTCAATCGATCTAACACCTGGAGCTGCACCAGTGTCACGTTAACTTTACAGAATGTCCCCGCCGAATTGAAGGAATTAAAGGAACAATTGATGGAACTGCTGGAAAAGGGTTTTATCAGACAAAGTACTTCTCCTTGGGGAGCACCAGTGCTAGTTGTCAAGAAGAAGGATGGATCTATGAGACTATGCATCGACTATAGGTAGTTGAATCACCTGACTATCAAGAACAAATACCCTATGCCTCGTGTTGATGAACTGTTTGATCAAATATCGGGAGCCAAGTTTTTTTCTAAGATTGACCTTAGATCGGGTTATCATCAGATGAGGATTAAAGATGCAGATATTTACAAGACGGCTTTCAGGAGCAGGCAAGGTCATTATGAATTTATAGTCATACCTTTTGGACTAACTGTGACGACCCTCATTATACCGGTACGGTTATACCAACCCACGTCGGTATAGTGAACGTTATCACAGTGGGGCATTTACCCAAACGCTATCACGTGATTGAGATACACACAAATATAGATACAGAGTAGCGGAAGTAAAAGAACAAGGTCTTTCATTTCATCATCCACATTTAACATACATGATTCAAATGACAATTTAAAGGTAACTAAAGTCCACATAAGTAAAGTGCTAAAATTAAATACATAGTTTGTTCATAATTACACAATGGTTTCATTACAATGCCTCAAATACATACTAGTAAAACAAAATGTCACGAGTGCAACTCCTCCGAACTACTCGCCACTCTCGGAGTCACTCTCCACTGTCTCCTCCACAGATGTCGGGTCACCAACTAAACCTGTACGCCGAAGCAATGAGTGAGTCTAAAAGACTCAGCAAATAAACTCCATACACGTCATTCATGCATTTGTCATATAGGCATTTACATTCATTAGCATCAAATCAAGCATGAAGCATGGTTAGACAATATTAAAGGCAACCTATCATGATATCTCTACAAAATTTAAAACACATGGTACATGATTTATGCCATTCCAAATAAATATCCTATCACATGCTTTCTACTCATTCAATCACATGAAAGCTATATTTCATATCAAGCTACAACATGGAAGCAACCACACATGGGATTCTTGCCTACATAAAAGGAAACATTCCTAACATGGTTTCTACACATTCTTGCACATGCAATTTATCATTTCATACACATTAAGGTTGCTGTTTTGACATGATTTAACAATTCACATCATATCACATGAGAGCTACAATTCCAATTAACTACAACAGGATAGTAATTAAACACGGAATTGTTCACACATATGCAAGGAATACTCCTAGCATGGATTCTACGCACATTTACACATATTCACACTACACAATTTACACATAATCACATTCACATTTCACAATTTAGTGCCGTGACACATAGTCCAAACCACCATTAGAAGGACACATCACATAACACATACACATAGACGTCACCTAGGCAATATAGTGATGACTCTTGGACTGCGCAGACCGGGAGAACAAGTCTCCACCCTAACCAGTGGTACTTGTCCACCTCCAGGATTTCATCCTAATGCCCTTAGGATCTTAACACATTGAACCTTCCCATGGGGACTTTTCCATGGTACGGTTCCACGGCCCTCTATGGAAGCAGTGTCACACATGGCACGGTCTTACACATTACACATTCTGATTTTAACACACATATCGCACATGTTTTTACATTCTCTCACTTATCCACATGGCTCTATTTTCCTAATCATGATACTACTGTTGACAGAAATCAAACATCCCGTAGCTCACATTAATCAGGTTGGCAAACACATCATCAAATCATATTCATGATAGCATGCATTTATCACATGTTTTCACATGGAAATTTCATAATACACTTTACAGTTATCCAAATATCATGAAATTTTAACCACGCACTAATTGTAGGTTCATGACCTCACATACAAATTTCCATATTTTTATGAGTTACATTACATTTACAGAAATTAAAACATTTAGTTTCATGCTATTCATAATTTAATTTAACATGGAACCTAACATGAATATCAGATTTGACAGTTCACATCCTTGAACCTAACATACACATCATTATAGGAATTTTCCCCGGATTTATAGCACATCACATGATTTACTGTAAATTTTACAAATCCTACGCAGGTTTTCTATTTTCAAAACAGAAATTTCAGTAAATCACATGCTCTTAGAAAAGTTCCGAAATTTGCAGGGCATAGAATGACACATACATACATGGTTTATAAAAATTTGGGCACTCGAATTCTTCACGGATCATGTGAACAGTAGATAGATATGTACAACCAATTCTTCCAACATGTATTTTAATAAAACTAATAACTCCTACCATCCATAAATGCACAAGAAATTTCCCCCACACATCACTGTATCTATTTCATACAACAATTACTTTATATCCTCTTGCGAAAACACTTCGGAAAATAAATCGTATACAAGGGAGAACAGCTCACTGTTCTGCCCTGAAGAACTTAATGGCACAGTCTGGCCGTTAATGGAGCTTAACGGCAACATCGTTGGCCGTTAATTGAAGATCTTAACGGCAAGGGGTCTTGCCGTCAAGTTTAGGTCTGTGCAAAAACACAGACCCGAGCTCCAAAAGAAGGAGAAGTATGAGGATCCAGGACACGAGGAAAATATGTAAAAATGGTAAAACCCTACTAGACTCATACAGGGACGAAATGTATGGGTTACTTGCCTTTCACAAAACCTCCAAAGGGGTCAAATGTGTCGTTGAAGCTCTCCTTGGGCAGTCCCAAGAAGTCTCCAAAACACCACTCCTCCAGGTTCTTGATCGACCTCCACAGCAAGCTGGGGTCGAGGAAGCCTTCTCCTTGGTCCACTCTGGCCTCCAGTTGCAAGGGATCGCCGGATGAAGCTCCAAGTTGCCGGATAAGAGCATGCAAAGTCTGGTTTTTCTCACAGAAGCTAGGGTTTCTCTCTTCTCCTTGCAAAGAGCCAAAGAGAACTCTTCTGGTGCAGAAGGGGGTTTGGTTTTAAAGGAGAGGGGTTTGGGGAACCCCGAAGAGGTGATGGGATGGCCTGATAGCCGTTGGGGACATCTCCACAATGGCTGGGCTTGCTTGCCCCTGGAATTTCGGGGCCTGCAACGCATGCAGGTCAGAGATATTAACGTCCACATCCATGGCCGTTGACTTAAGTATTAGCGTCCATCGAGGTGGACGCTGACTTATCCTAGACGTCCATCCATGTTGACGCCAATTTGGCCCTTCGGCTAGAACTTAAAACGTGCAGAAAACCCATGCATATTCTATATACTTACATGCAATATGTATACTATCATGTACACACTACCACCATGCAATTCAAGTAATATTTATAATCTATTTATACACATGCTCACATAAGCATAAGTAGTTAATACGTACGTAGATAGGTACATATATGCATACACAAGCATGAATTATTTACACGTAATAAAGTAATATAACAAAATTCGAGGGCCTTACACTAACCAATGCTCCTGCAGCTTTTATGCAATTGATGAACAACATCTATCGACCATATCTCGACAAGTTCGTCGTGGTCTTTATTGATGATATTATCATATATTCCTAGACCAAGGAAGAGCATGAGGAGCATCTGAGGATCGCTCTGCAGATTCTGCGCGACAACAAACTCTACGCCAAATTGAGCAAGTGTGAATTCTAGCTCGAGGAGGTGTCATTTCTAGGGCATGTCATATCAAAGGATGGTATAGTTATCGATCCTTCCAAAGTAGAAGTCGTACTTAACTGGGAGAGACCAACCAACGTCACTGAGATCAGAAGCTTTCTTGGACTGGCTGGTTACTACAGACGGTTCATAAAAGACTTCTCCAAGATAGCTATACCTCTTACTCGTCTTACACGAAAAGAGAATCCCTATATCTAGAGCAAGGAATGCGAGAAGAGCTTTCAGACATTGAAGCAATGTTTGACTTTTGCACCTGTCCTCGCGTTACCAGTCGAGGGTGAAGGATTCTCAGTCTACACCGATGCATCTGGAATTGGTCTAGGCTGCGTGCTAATGCAGAATGAAAAAGTGATAGCTTATTCATCAAGACAGTTGAAGCCGCATGAGGTCAACTATCCTGTCCATGACTTAGAACTAGCTGCTATGGTGTTTGCCCTCAAGATTTGGAGGCATTATCTTTATGGGGAACAATTCATAGTCTACTCCGATCACAAGAGTTTGAAGAATCTATTTTTCCAGAAGGAGCTCAATATGCGACAATGGAGATGGCTGGAATATTTGAAGGACTTTGATTTCAATATCCAATATCACCCAGGCAAAGGTAATGCAGTAGCTGATGCACTCAGTAGGAAGCCAGTAGCTTCATTATCTTGTTTAGTCATGGGCGAGATGCAACTATTAGAGCAAGTCGCCAATCTGGATCTAAATATTGAGCAGAGAAGTGATCAGGTGTTAGTGGCCAACCTTAGAGCTCAACCCGACATATTTGTCGAGATCAGGGAGCAGCAGGATAACGACCCATTCTTGATCTGAGTCAGGGAGACCATAGCAAACAGACCTGATTTCTCCATCACTGAGGATGGGAGACTGTTATTTCAAGCCAGGACATGTGTGCCTGACAATGAAGAGTTGAAAAGGAAGCTGATGGACAAAGCCTATAAGACAAAGTATACCATCCACCCAGGCACAACCAAGATGTACCAAGACATGAAAAGGGCATTTTGGTGGCCCAACATGAAGCGTGAGGTGGCTGAGCATGCTGCACATTGCCTCACATGTCAGCAGGTAAAAGCCAAACACCGATGTCCTACAGGTGTACTCAGACCCCTGGACATCCCTGAATGGAAGTGGGAGAGTATCAGCATGGATTTCATCATGGGTTTGCCCCGAACTCGTGGTGGACTTGATGCTATATGGTTCATTGTGGACCGTTTGACTAAGTCCGCACACTTTCTAGCAATTAAGAGTACCTGGAGTGTAGATGTACTTGCAGTATTGTATGTAAAGGAGATAGTGAGATTACATGGAGTCCCCGTATCCATAGTCTCAGATCGTGACCCTAGATTCACATCCAGATTCTGGAAGGGAGTTCAGACGGCTTTAGGTACTAAACTCAATTTTAGCACAGCATTCCACCCACAGACAGATGGACAGGTGGAAAGAACTAATCAGATCGTGGAGGATATGCTACGAGACTGCACCATAGATTTTGAAGGGTATTGGAATGAACAATTGACATTAATAGAATTCGCCTACAATAACAACTACCAAGCCAGCATCAAGATGGCACCATTTGAAGCACTGTACGGGAGAAGTTGTAGATCGCCAGTGTGTTGGAATGAAGTAGGTGAGCAGCAATGGCTGGGACCAGACATGGTACAGAACACCAGCAGAGATATACAGGTCATCAGAGACAGGATCAAGATAGCTCAATCAAGACAGAAGAGCTATGCTGACAAAAGAAAAAGGGACTTGAAATTTCAAACTGGAGATCATGTGCTGCTTAAGGTATCCCCAACCTGAGGATTTCAAAGGTTTGGGATGAAAGGCAAGTTAAGACCGAGATTCATAGGTCCATTTGAAGTGTAGGAGAGAGTTGGCGAGGTCGCATACCGTCTAGCACTACCTCCTCAGTTCTTCACCGTACACAACGTCTTCCACGTATCAATGTTAAGTATGTGTACGATCCATCACATATAATCAGCTATGACGACCTAATCCTAAACAAAGATATGACCTATGAAGAGAAGCCGGTGAAAATTTTTGACAAGAAGATACAGCAGCTTCGGAACCGACCCATATCTGTGGTCAAGATACTCTGGAGAAATCATGAAGTTGAAGAAGCCACGTGGGAACCTGAAGCAACAATGCGATGGAACTATCCGGAGTTATTCAGTATGTCATTCTTCCTCTTAGGATCATATGAATTTGGGGACCAAATTCTTTTAAGAGGGGGAGGATGTAGCATCTCTGATTTTTAAATCATAAATAAAATAAAATTTTAATTAAATAAATATGTTAAATAGATTAAATTAAAATAAAGAGGGAATAATTGAATTAAATCAAAACCCATTAAGCTAAATTAGGAATGGGTTGTACTAGTGGTCCAAACAAAATAGAATGGGCCCAAATGTGAAGAGCCCATCATGAGATGAGAGCTAATTAAGTGAAATTCGTACTAAAAATAGTAATAATTGGTAAAAGGGTTAAGATAAATATTAAATGACCCATATATATCCTAAAAAGAAGTCCTAGACTTACCCTAACCTTTTACCCACGAAATTAACCCTCTCCCCAATCCTATTAGGCAGATAAAGGAAGGAAATAGGGTGATAAAGATGGAAATTCAGAGTTTTAAAGGAAATGAGGAGTTTTAGAAAGTAAGGACTCTTAAACCACCTTATACACCTCTAATTTGTCCCTACCAAGTCTCATTTCATTGTTGGGAGCTTCGGAGGACGAGGAGAGGAGCTGTGGATGTGAGGAGCAAGAAGCAGAAGCTTGGAAAGGAGGGATTTCTTCTTCATCTTCGTCATTAAACCCTAGGTCTTCTTTACACCACGAAAATGTAGGCAATCTCTCAAGCACAAATCACATAACTTCGGCCATAGGTAGCCTATACATCTATCTTCGAAAGCCCCATGGTTTCCCAATTTTCATTGCTCCATGAGAGCGAATTAAATGTTCAAATCTTTGTCTTCATCATGTACCCGAACCTTCATGATTTCTTTCAATCCATGCGTGTACTTGATCCCATGCCATGCAATTATTCTCATAAATACTACATGATGTTAACTTTCAAACACCCCAATTTTCCCCAATTTCCATCATGTATCCTTTGCGAATTAAATCATTTTCCCGAACTGTGCATGTTGTAGGTCACTAAAATGTAACCTAGTTAAAGCATGCACAAATCTTGTCTATTTTCTAATTGCTCATGTCTGTTGATAGATCTACGAGTCTACTTTCATTTAAAACTGTCTTCATAGTTTTTGGATCATCGTGCGATTTTATGTCGATTTTAGAAGTGTACTGTATCATGCATGGGAGGGAAGGACCAAACCAAAAAGGGCAGATCCCCTTTTCTGGGTCAGGCCGCCTCTCTGAAATCGTGACGGCTTGACCCGTCACGATATCAGAGAGGTCGCGACCGGTCAGTCTGTCACGTTATAAACGCGATGGCCCGCGCCGTCGCGGTTTCCTCCCAGACCGCACCAGGCCGGCCGGTTCATCTGTCGCGCCCGGACCGCCCGTCGCGACTTGAATCGTGACGGGTACCCCCGTCGCGTTTTCAAGATTTGCGCCAAAACTATAAATTACTCTTATGCCCCTACTATTTATGCCATTTGACCCTTGTTTAGACTTAATTAAACATTGTTATGCATAGTAATGATCTGAACCTTAATGTTTTGTAAAAATTACATAAATTCAATTAAATAAAAGCCATGTGTACAATCTCTCATGCTCTCATGATTTAATTACACATGCACACACTTAACATAAATGTTGCCATTTAAGACCTTATTAAATTATTCAATAATCTACCTGGTAATTAAATGTAATTATTTCACTTAAAATTCCCTATTATTTAAATGACACATGTCTTCGTTTTATTCGCGTGCTTTGTACACCGATATCGCGTCCCTCTGTCTTCGAGCACTCGAGGCAAGACGGACAATGTTTCGTTACACACTTTTCTTGGCATGGACCACCTCTCCGTTGGAATACTCCTGACCGGACCACGGATTCCTTGTCAAGGCCTCCGTAAGTCTTCTTGGCTTTGGCGTACGTCCATTGCCGACGAGCTGGTTGTACCCTTAAAACCTGTTACACCTTAGGGATCAGTACGATCCAAACGGCCTTAGTGTGTTCTCTCTTACCTTGGAATCATGCCGGACCATCTAGCCTATGTTCATAGCATGGCTAATGGGCGGATGTGACTTCTACCTGACTACTGGCACCCGACCTGGTGCTGTACAACTGTTACTATCGACTGTTTAACGTTGTTTTATGATTATACCCCTATCTCATCTATTATCTCTATACTCTCATCTGTTCATTTTCTCTCTACTCTCTCATCTATTCATCTGCTATTCTCATCTATTCTTGGTACTCTATTTAGCCATCCATATGATTGTCTAAGATAAGAAAAATAACTTATGCCAGTGCAATGGGGCCCGATCAGGTCCTGGGAGGAGCGCCTGAAAAGTGCCATTTGCCCATGGGAGTTAAAATGATCAGGAAGTTGGCATACATTCAGTGCCATTATACTATCAAGATTTAATCTATGACAATCAATCAGTGCTATCTATACAAGTGCAATCGTTATCATTACTAGTACACCGTTGTGCAACTTTACGTGCTATATCGTTACATGGCCAATCCATTATCGTACTTGATGTGCTATTTCCATGTACAAGTGATATCATTCTCTTGCTATCATTACTTTGCTCTTCATGACTATGCTCTATAGTTACCCAACCTTCTAAGATATTAATCATTTAAAGCTTGCTTGTTCCTATGAGATATTAAGTCCTACTATGTGTTATTCGCTCATCCTGCATTATTATTTCATGTGTTTCAGGTGAGTCTGATGGAGAATACCACACTCACGAGGAAGGGAATGAGGAGGATGCTCAAGAGTGACCCGTTCGTCAACTCGTGCTTTAGTAGTTAGTTAGATACTATGAGTTAGTCAATATGTATTAGTTTGGATTTGAATAAAGTACTCTGGGCCTTAGTTTTGGCTCTGAATAGTGGATGTAATAGTTAGATGATGAATTACTAATGAAGTTGGATTCCATTTGGTTTTATTCCAATTGTGCAATGGTTTGATGTTTGTTTATCCCTCGATACTATTTAATAACTGTAATTTCGCTTCGATATTCCACGTCGGGGCGTTACACTTCATCCTTACCTCCAACTCCATTTGAACCAATACCTCCAGTTTTTTCTGATCCTCCTCCCTCATCTACTTCCCAGCTAGAGGAATAGCCTTCTTCCCCTCCAGTCACTTATTTTGCCTCATCTCCTATAATGTATACCTTCACTCCTACACCTGTAAACACTCCAGTTCTTCACACCCTACCTCCTCTTTTCTTCTCATCCCTTCCAAGATCATCTACACCCTCTTCTCCTCTTCCTACTCACCCTCTTGCTTAGATTGTGCCTAGTGTGGCACTTCCGTCTCAAGTTGGGCAGAAAGGGAAAAATAAACCTAACAAATCATTTCCTCCTTTTTGGTATGCTTTCATTTATCATTCTGAGCACAAATTTGCTCTTTTCCAAGATTTTTTGCAAATCAAAGCTTTTCTTGAAGTCCATGGGTTTCCAGGCTACAAATTCGAAGACTGGTTCCCTCTCTTGATCAAAACCCAGGAAGTTCCTCTCGATACCTTAAATCTCATCACTCAGAAGAGTCATAGTCTGACAGAGGTAGATTTTCTGTCACTCTATCCTGGTGAAGCAGTCAAGTTTAGGCAATCTTTCGAAAGGAGTAGTGGTCTATTGAATCTCTCATCTCATTTGAATCTCAAAATTTTTTGATCTCTTTGGGAATTACTAAAAGAGCAGCAAGCCAGTTTTAGCAGGATGAAACACTTCAATAAAGAAAGATTCAAGTTAAATCTAGCTGAAGTCAACAGGGGTCAGTGGGCTATGTTACTCCAAGGGCAAAGATCTATCACTCCTTCTATGACTATTGGATTGCCCTCAGGATTATACTTCAGTCTGATTGGTGCAGTCTCTTCTAGAAAAACTTTTGCTCAAGTAGTCTTCAATAGGCACATTAGGATAGCTATTAGGTTCAAACTCAAGTATAACATTAAGCTCTCCTTTCATAGGTTTGTCATGTTGTATGCCCCAAAGAATTCCATAAATCTCCAAGATTTCTAGCACAGTTTTTCCGATTCTGAGAGGTTGACAGAGGATCAGTAGATAGCTTGTTATCCTGAAGAGGCCAAAGAATGCATAAAGCAGAAATTATCTCCCTCTGCCTTTTTGATTAAAAGTTATGATACCCTTTGGAAGTCTGTCTCTCTGGAATGGACAGAGAGATACAACATGTATTACAAGGCAAAGTCTGTAGCCCAATCTCAATGTCTTCAGTGGAATCTCACAATTCATGAATTTTTGCATAATGCTGCTAATAGGAAATTTATCCCTCTTAGGCAATCTCTGCGTGGTGATGCCCTTCACAAGAAGATTTCTTGGTATCATCGCCGTCACCTTAAGTCTTAAAGAAAAATCCCGTCTATACAACCCTCCTATGATATAGATAGGTCTATTTTTTATCATGTATTCCCTCAAAATGAGAAGAAGCTATGGGATCTTCTTCAACCCTTCTTTGATCAGGTCCCACCTTCTCTCTATCTCCCTCAATCTTCTTGAGGATTGTACAAATGTTTTTCAGTTTTTAATATATAATTGTTCTTCCTCATTTATGTCTCTCTTCCTCTTTCAATGTCTTATTTCCTTTCTGTTAATGCAACAAAGAGGGAGAAGACAAAAGATATATAGAACATACAGGAGAACAACAAACAAAATCACTATGATTAATTAAAATTTGTTTACATTGTCTATATAAAAGATTGTTCTTATCATTAACAAAAAGGGGGGAGAATTATTGAACAGTTATCTTTTACAATTGGTTTAGTTATGTTTAAAAGAATTGTTGTGCACTCTGTTGGGAGGCAACAATGCTCAGATCAGCGACAACTCTCTCACACTACCCACTCGTAGATACCAGAGAGAGATAGAAGGAGGTAGGAAGAAGAACACAGGAACACCAGATTTTACGTGGTTCGGAGGCAAGAAGCCTTCCTACGTCCACGGCCACAGCAGCTTTCAATACTTCTTCTCCAAGAAAAAGACACACTCACATACAAAGAGGACAAAACCCCCCTTTATATACTAGGAGGGAAGGGCGCCACAAACGAGATACACAGGGGCAAAAGTGTCCTGCCTCTGAACCGCCTCAGAACTGCAAAGTCCTGTCCTGGTAGGAGAGAGTCGAATGCTTCATATTTGACATTCAACTGTATGAGTCGAATCCTTCATGCTGACATTCGACTGCATGAGTCGAATCATTCACATCTGACATTCGACTGCATGAGTCGAATCATTCATGCTAACATTCGACTGCATGAGTCGAATCATTCACATCTGACATTCGACTGCATGAGTCGAATCATTCATGCTGACATTCGACTGCATGAGTCAAATCATTCACATCTGACATTCGACTGCATGAGTCGAATCATTCATGCTGACATTCGACTGCATGAGTCGGATCATTCAATCGACTGCTTCATTTCTGACTTCGGCTGTGGCAGTCGAATGCTGAGCTCACCTGCAACACTTAGTCAAAATTTAGCTTCCGGGGGTGCTGCCCCCGGAGACCCCCGCAACCTGACCCCTTATGGAGATTTACTTCAGAGTTCGGGCTCCACATTCTAACACACTCCGACTTCTCTACAGTCGAAGTCTTTCATACAGTTTACTGGAAGTACTTCGACTCAACTAAAGTCGAAGTATAACTTTGTTAGACTTGTATCACTCCGACTCTTTGAAAGCCGAAGTATGACTTTGTTAAACTTGTAGCACTCCGACTCCTTGAAAGTCGAAGTATAACATTAACTTCCTTGATCATCTACACTTAGATGTTTTCAAGTATTTGTTATTTTTTTCGCAGAAATGTTAATGTATTCTTAGTGCGATTAATGTTTTAATTCTTATGAACCATTCAATGAACTAAATGAACACATGATGTGCTCTATGTTACTTTCTGTGTATTATCTGAATAATAATAATAATTAAATAAGCTTTGTACTTCTCTATTCTTCTGTTAAATGCTTCATGTCATTTCTAAATATCAGTTTCATAGTTTATCTCTTCAAAATGCTACGTGTCCCTCAAAGACATATGTTAGCATACTTTAGAATATCCAATTTCCAGATTTTCAGGAAAAGTTCCCTTTGTAGTTGTACTGCATGCCAAGTAGGTGTCCATTCCCTCTTGAATGCTTACCTACCTCTGTACTGTTCAAAGGACAGACTATCTATCTTGAACTAATAGATATATGTTAGGCAACTACCTGTGCCTTACCTTCTTACATTATTTTATATCTGAAAACTAACCCCAAGAAAAAGAAAAGACTTGGTATGGTGTTTGCAAAGATTCAGAAAAAGATATATGAAGAAGAGCCATGCAGCTATCAGCATAGCCTAAACCCGTTGAGACTCAAAAGACAGAAGACTTGCTTTCTGATGATCACATCTCAGTTGCCTCAAGTCTCAAGACCCAACGTTCAAATTCAAATGGCTATTTTCTAACAGCCACTTTCAAACGGGAAATTTCTGAAGACTATATATGAAGCTAAAGCTGAAGTTTGATTTGGAAGTCAAGAAAGTTGTTAATGCAATACACAGAGAAAGCAAATACACACCACATTCAACACTCAGCACGAAAAGAGAAAAGAGCTTAAGATCTGAAGAGAGCCTACTTCAAGCTTCGACTTCCAAGCTCTCTGGCATTCACAAGTCTTTCTCTTTGGGTGGCTTTCTGCTATTGTAGATTTTCTCCTTATTCCACCCTCTTAGAGTCAGAAAGAGTCAGAGATTCCATTCACACTTGTATCTCTTTCTGATCTTCTATATTTGCTCTTTCATCCGAGCAGACGCAATGTGTTTATTTTTGTATAAGAAACCAGCAAGGGGTTTGCTCCCTGTAGTGCCCCTCTTTGAAGGGAAGACCTGCGGTTGTAGGTCGTTGTAATACCCCTCTGTGAAAGGAAGACTTGCTTGGGTGCAAGTGAGTTGTAATACCTCTTAGGTTGAGAGAAAGCCAAGTGTTCTTGGCAGTTAGTGGAAATCCCAAGGGAATCTTGGGGACAGGATGTAGGACTTCCATTTGGAAGGGCCGAACAAGGATAAATCACTATGCACTTTGTGTGATTGTTTCTGCCAAGTTTTTTCACTTGTTTCACACACACTACACTAAGTGCTAACATTACTATCTAGTGTTATCTGTTTTTAGATAAAATTTTAAAGTGCAAAAGGTCCTATTCACCCCCCTCTAGGACATCTAAAGCTCCATCCCAATCCAACATCTGTTTGAAGTTATTTTTAACAAGAAAATTTTAAGATATATTTCAAGCAACCCATTCACCCCCCCCCCCTTCCTTCTTTTTGAGCTTGCAACCTGGTCAACAAGTGGTATCAGAGCCAAGTCTCTTCAAGCGAGTAGATCTCACGATCTGAAGAGCAAAGATTTATGGCAGCCCAAGGTTATGCAGAAGGTCAATCTATCAATAGGCCTCCTCTGTTCGATGGAGAAGATCACAACTACTGTAAGATAAGAATGGGGTTCTTTCTTCAAGGTCTTGACAATCAACTATGGACTATAATAGAAGATGGAGATCTGATAGTCCTAAACTCCAAAAAGAGCTGGACAGACGCTCACAAGAAAATGATGTCTCAGAACAGCAAGGCCAAGAGTATATTATGATGCTCACTAAGCAAGAAGGAATTTAACAGAATATCTGCATGCAAGTCAGCCAAAGAAATGTGAGATAAGTTAAAACTCACCCACGAAGGGACAGATAAGGTAAGAGAAACTAGAATAGATATATTGGTAGCACAATATGAAAATTTTCAAATGCATTCATAAGAATCTATCTCCCAAAACTGCAGTCGCTTCACCAACATTACAAATGGCTTGGCTAGGCTTGGGAAAAAGTATGTGACATGAGATATGGTGAGGAAAATACTAAGATCCTTACCAACCTTATGGACTCCCAAAGTTACAGCCATAGAGGAAGCAAGTGATCTCATGGCTATGTCGCTCGAAAAAATCATTGGGTCTCTAATGGATCATGAGATAAATATGGAGAGGCTGGGGGAAGGCACCTCGAAGAAGAAAGTTAGCATGGCACTAAAAACTGGAGAGCCAAGCAAAGACTACACTGCAACTAGTGACAATAGCAATATAGATAGTGAAGAAGAAGCCTTCTCGTCAAGATGTCTGCAAAGAATATTAGCAAAGAACAAGCAACCGTCAGGAAGAAGATTCTACATAAAAGACAACAAAAAGATAGAATCTTTCTGCTATAAATGTAAGTAGCCAGGGCATCTAAGGACAGATTGCTCTAAGTTAAACAAGAAGGAAGAGTCATCTAGTACATGTTGAACCACTCCTGTATTTTATCCTTATATTTTGGTGATAACAAAATTTATGATTAATTAATTATTATTAAAATATTTAATATCATGTTTTTCTTAATAAATATAAATTTATGTGATTAATTAAATATTAAATACACCATGTTTTTCTAATAATAATTAAATATCATGTTTTTCCAATAAATATAAATTTATGACATTATTACCGTGTGATTTGCACTAAAAAGATAAATCGATATCCATTCAATATACATCGATTTCAGTTTACAAAGTGCCATAACGATTCACTCTCATAAGGATTCGCTCTCATATCGATTCACTCTCATAACGATTCGCTCTCATAAGGATTCGCTCTTATAAGGATTCGATAAGTGACTCTCATATCGATTCGCTAAAATAAGGATTCGCTCTCATAAGGATTCGATAAGTGACTCTCATATCGATTCGCTCTCATAAGGATTCACTCTCATAAGGATTCGATAAGTGACTCTCATAAGGATTCGCTCTCATAAGGATTTGCTCCCACATGGATTTGCTTCTCACATGGATTTCATAAGTGAAACATGGATTCGCTTGTAAAACATGGATTTCAACATGGATTTCACTTAAACATAGATTTCCTTTATATTCCAAAATTTTTTTTGGCATCTAGTGAAAAAGTCAAATATTCTTCATTTGCGTAATCCTCTATCTTTCTGACAGAAGATCTTTTTGCCTATCTCTCTAGATCTCTTCTTTCCTGCCAACAAAAGGGGATTACTTACTACTTTTGGGTGGCAACAGGAAACATAGAGGTATGAGCCTTTTTGACAGAAACACCATTTTATCTAAACACTTTCTTCTATGCTTGCAGACCTCGTAGACCAAAATTATCAGAAGAAAGAGAAGATGAGCAACGGCTAAAACTCCAACGGATTTATTCAAATTGCTCATATAAAAGATGAAGCATGGCTGAAGAACAAAGAGTGCTTTCCTGAAGATTTTTTTTTAAGGAGTGTACATCCTGTGAAGAACCAAAACTCCACATACACTCAAAGGAAAAGAGAGAAAGAGCCTGAACCAAGAAAAAGTGTTAAAGCATTTGAAGTCTTCAAGCTTCAAGATCCTTCTCCTCTCTTCACTCTCTCTGTGTGCATCCCTGTAATCTAAGGAGAGAGTCTTTTTGCTGAGAGTTTTTTTAGTTGGTTTTCATTTGTTCCAACTCTCAGCTTTGTTCTTTCTTTTCTAAGAAAGACTTCTGTCCAGCTGTAGAACTATATACAGTGTAGAACCTAGCTAGGGGTTTGTGTCTAGCAGAACCGCACTGGAGTTTGTACGAGGAGGTTGGCTTCTTTACCTGTAAGAGAAGTGGGTTGCCTTCTTGCCTGGGAAAGAGAAGAAGACCAGCTGGGGTGCTGGGTGTTGTATTGTCCTTGAGGGGGACTGTACCCTTGGTTAGTAAAATCCCAAGAGGTTGCTTGGGGACTGGATGTAGGACTTCCATGTGGGAAGGGCCGAACCAGGATAAATCCCTTGTGTTATTTGTGTGATTGTTTACTTGCTTCCGCACTGCTACTCTTTATCACACTAAAGTAACCAAACTTTGAAGTGTTAATTTTCTGTGTTTAAGTTTTTGTTTCAGATTTCAGAAAACCTATTCACCCCCCCTCTAGGTTAGCTTGCTGCCGTACCAAAAGGGCCAACAGTACATACAACAAATACAAGAAGAAAACTATGGCTGCTACCTGGAACAATGAAGATAGCTCATCAAAAGCTCAGATGATCAAGAAGAAGAAAAAGCTCATCTTGCCTTTATGGCAAATCTTGATGATAAGGTAAACTCTAACACCTTCTTTGATTCATTTTTAGATTCTGATGATGACAATTTAGAAGTTGCTTTTAATGAATTATATGAAAAATATAAAGATGTATACAAACACTTAAAAATTGTTAAGAAAAATTATGCATGCCTTGAAAACACTAACTCAGACTAAAAATCTGAAATGGAACAACTATAAAAAACAAATTCAAGAATTAAAACACAGAAATGAATTGTTATGTGAAGATGTAAAAAACAAAAATGATAAAATACTAAGTTTAGAAAACAAGGAAATAATAATTAAGTCAAAGGAAGAAATAGAAATATTAACAAAAGACAATGAATATTTAACTGCTACAATAAAAAAAATTAACTAATGGAAGATCTTCATTAATATTAAAAGGTGCAAGAAGATCGGGTAAGAAGAAATATGGAATTGGTTATAAACCACCAGAAAATGAAGAAACAATTATATATCCTAAAAAATACCCATTACCAACATTTATAGCTGAACAGGAACCTGGTTACCAAACAAAAATAGAAAAACACAGTAAAGTAAATAAAAATTAAATAATATTGCTTGTTGCACTCATTGTAACAAACTTGGTCTTACTAAAAGCACCTGTACAACTAAACACCTAAAGTGGATTCCAAAAGTAAGATTGTTGAAGCTAACCAATCAGGACCCAACAGAACTTGGGTACCTAAATCTCTTTGATCTGATTGTAGGAGAGCCTTAGAGCATCAAAATGGTACCTGGACAGCATGTGCTTATGGCTAGAAACAAGAAACTGTTTTCATCTATCAAGACTGAAGACGGAACAGTGACATGTGGAGACAATGGAAAAGGGTCAGTAATTGGTTGTGGATCAGTTGGAAGCAAATAAAAGACACTTATAGAAGAAGTACTTTACATTGAAGGTCTCAAACACAACTTGATTAGCATAAGTCAGTTATGCGACAAGCGTCATCAAGTTAAGTTTCAAGAATCCAAGTGTCTGATCATCAAGAAAGGAATAACAGTTTTTGAAGCCTACAGAGAAATAAATATGTATGTTTTACATTTGGAAGATCTGAAAGGTCAAGATGTATGCTAGGCGGCAAGCAAAGAGCAAAATGCAGAACTTTGGCACAGGAGATTAGGTCATGCCAGTCTGGATAGAATTAGAAAGCTCATCAAGCATGACTTAGTGGAAGGCTTACCAAAGATTAACTTAAGATTTGATAAAATTTGTGGACCATGTGCGAAGGGAAAACATGCCAAAATATCCTTCAAATCAAAGACAACTGTCACCACATCCAAGCCTTTAGAACTACTCCACATGGATTTATTTGGACCTATGAGGACTACCAGTCTAGGTGGCAAAAATTTTAGATTTGTTATTGTTGATGATTTCTCAAGATATACATGGGTCTTATTTTTAGAACACAAGGATGAGACTTTTGAAGCATTTGTCAAGTTTAGCAAGTTAGTTCAGAAAGATAAGAAGTTCAGTATTATAAGTCTTCGATCAGATCATGGAGGAGAATTTCAAAATGATAGGTTTGCAGAATTCTGTGATGATCTAGGAATCGAGCACAATTTCTCAGCACCAAGAACACCACAACAAAATGGATGAAGCTGGTGTCATTACTAGAAACAAAACTGGACTGGTAGCTCAAGGCTATTCCCAAAGGAGGGCATAGATTTTGATGAAACTTATGCACCAATAGCTAAACTTGAGGCTATTCAGATTTTACTAGCATATGCATCTGCATGTGATTTAAAATTATTTCAAATGGTGTGAAATCTGTATTTTAAAATGGTTTTATAAAAGAGAAAGTCTATGTTGAACAACCTCCTATCTTTGAAGACTTAGACCATCCTAATCATGTTTTCAAATTGCATAAGGCACTATATGGTTTGGAACAAGCGTCTAGAGCTTGGTATGAAAGACTAAATGCATTTCTTTTAAAACATGGTTTTACAAGGGGCAACGTAGATAGCACATTGTTTATTAAATCATGCTCTCAGAATACCATAATTGTGCAAATTTATGTTGACGATATCATTTTCAGAGCTACTGATGAATTTCTTTGCAAGTACTTTCAAGAATTAATACATAGAGAATTTGAGATAAGTTTGATGGGGGAATTGACTTACTTCCTTGGACTCCACATCAAACAAAAAAAGGAGGGAACCCACATCAATCAGACCAAGTACATCAAGGATTTTCTAAAAAAGTTTGGTTTTGAACAAACAAAGCATATAACCACTCCTATGAGTACTTCCACCAAGTTAGATGGTGATCCTCAAGGTAAGAAAGTAGATCAGAAATCTTACAGAGGTATGATCAGTTCTCTACTATACTTAACTGCTACTAGACCAGGCATTTTATTTAATGTATACCTGTGTGCTAGGTACCAAGCAGATCCTAAAGAATCCCATTTAATTTGGTCAAAAGGATCTTTAGATATTTAGCACATACATGTGATTTAGGACTATGGTATCCAAAATCATGTAAGATGAGTTTAATTGGTTATACTGATGTTGATTATGTTGGATGCAAAGTGGATAGAAAAAGCACCAATGTTTCCTGTCAGTTTCTTGCAGGGTGATTGATCTCCTAGTCCTCAAGAAAACAGAACTCTGTGGCCTTGTCAACAACTGAAGCTGAATATGTTTTTGTTGGGAGTTGCTGCACTCAAATACTATGGATCAAACAACAACTTGAGGATTTTGGACTAAACATCATATCTGTACCCCTGTTATGTGACAACACCAGTGCAATCAATCTCACAAAGAATCCAGTACAACATTCAAGAACCAAACATATTGAGGTTAAGTATTATTTCATTCGAGATCACGTAGCAAATGGTAATATTAGCATTTCATTCATAGAAACTGAAAATCAGTTGGCAGACATCTTTACAAAAGCCCTACCTGAAGAGAGATTCACCTCTCTTCAAAGAGAGCTGGGCATGTGTAATTTGTAAAGGATGTATTTCTGCAATAACTAAAGACAATAATCTTTTAGTGTACCTTGGAAATGCATGACTCCTAATCGTTGTTGAAAATTTCTTATTGTGTCGACACACCCTTCATTCAGGTCGACACATCCTTCATGCTTTGTCGACACCTTCTTACATTAAGTTGACCTGTATAATCATCCTACTGCAATATCTACTCACTCTGTTTTGATCCAATCTTTAACTACCACTCTCATGTTTTTTTGTGTGGTCATTTTCATGGTCTACTCCTTATGGCCAAGTTCTCTACATTTCACTCATTTATCTCTTTAAGTTGGTTTGAGCTAAGGGGGGCCTTGCCCTGAGGGGTAGCCTTAAACTAAGGGGGAGACTTCATTTATCTTTCCCAACACCTTTTCTTTTTCATCATTTCTATTTCATAGACCTTCCTTTTTGGTCATTGACAAAAAGGGGGAGAAATACTCTGAAATACATAATACATACTATGATTAAATCTCATCATATCATTTTTTGAGTATTATGATTTCGATTAGTTTTGTCATCACCAAAAAGGGGGAGATTGTTGACTCCTTTATCTCTATGGTTATATATTTTGGTGATAAAAAACTTATTATAATATTTTTTATATTTATATAAATCATGTGTATTTACCTTAATATCATTTTGGTTAAGTCTGTCAACAGGAGACTCAAAGGAAATAAATTATACTTCAAGAATCACCATTGTAAGTATTCCAAGTATTTCTAATTTCACTAGATGGTGTTCAATTGCTTGTAAGTCTTATTGTCATTCATAGTTTCATTCATAAGTTCATGTGTTTCATCAATGATAATCTCTTCACAGTTTCAATCGAAGTCAAGTTTCATCTTCTATTGCTTTAAACTTCATCATCCGAAGTCATGTATGTTTTTGGTCGTGATCAGTCGAAGCTCTACTTCGTCATATATGAAGATAGCTTCATCATATCCAAAGTCCACTTCGTCATATCCGAAGCTGGCACTTCATCATGCATGTTTTTAGTCGTGATCAATCGAAGCTCAACTTTGTCATATCTGAAGTCTTATACGAAGTTTGACTTCGATCGACAACATTATGATCTGTTTTATACGAAATCCACTTCTTCATATATGAAGTCCACTTTTCATATCCGAAGTCCACTTCGTCATATAGGAAGTTCCACTTCGACCGATAACAATATATTTTGGCCAGTCGAAGCTTTCACTTCGACCGTTTATGTTGTTTTCTTGACATATTGATTGTTAAACATTTCATATCAATTGCTAACAGTTTTAAACATTGATTGCCTTTATAAATATCAACTGCTTTCTTCAATTGATTGCTTCACATACAGATTGCCCTTGTAAACATCGATTGTCTTTATAAATATCAACTGCCTTCACCAATCGATTGCTTCACACATCGATTGCATAGATATTGATTTCCTGTATGAACATCGATTGACTTTGTCATATCAAATGTCATTTCAAATAAAATATATATTATCTTTATCAGGTCTTTTTCCTTGATGAAATCATATTGATCATATTGCATATCTTCTGATTAAAGAACTTTTTGAAAACATCCTTGATAAAATGATTAAAGAATTCTCAGACTTGTTTCAAATATCCTTAGCGATTTGAACATGTGAAATTCAAATCTCCCGCCATCAGTTAATATTTCACATACGTCTTTCATACGCATAGTCTATTGCTAGATATAGTCCTCATGCAGTATGACTTTTTGACTGACCATTATTTTCATGATAAGTCTTCTAATACTTTATGTGTAAACAGAAAGGAACATATATGTCCGTGGCTTACTTAGTCACGAGACACAACTCCCTTGCAGAAAGCGCTTTACGGTTTGCCATCTTATAAGAAGTCTTATTATGATTTATATGGTGACAGAATGGACATATCTATTTTTGTATAACACATTTTTGTTCATTGATTGAAGATCTCTCTCTTAGCATTTAATGCTTGCAGGTTTCCGGTAGTCACATGTTTCTACAACGTAAGACCTACTGCGACTGCATGGAAACAAGCATCAAGAAATGAGAGACAACAGATATCTCAACGGTCTCATATGAAGAAAGCAGAAACGCTTATAAGAAGACAATGGTTGTGAAGAACTGAAGATACACTAAAAGCACACATACACAAGTGTACACGCATACACACAGAGATGTTCACCATTCAGATTAGAAAAGCATTGTGCCCTCACTCCAAATACATCTGCTCAAAGCTCTCCTGAAGCCTTCACTACTCTTTTTCTTTTGAGAGCCTATTGTTTCTGAGAGAGTAGCATCATAGCTAGGGCTGTCAATGGGCCGGGCCCGGGCTGGGCTTACATGAGCCCGGTCCAGGCTCGACTCATCAATATGAAAGCCCAAGCCCGGCCCAAGCCCGAGCAATGTCGGGCCGGGCTGGGCGGGGCCCAATATTTTTATAAAATTGTAAAGCCCGACTAAGGCCCGGCCCGAATACTTAATAAAAATTAAATTAATAATAAAAATAATATATTTAATAATATAAAACTTATAATATCATTCAATTAAGTAGATTTTTTATGTTCCTTATTTAATTTGTTTGAAAAGAGAGTTTTTAACTTTTAAATAAGTAAAATAACATGATTTTAACTTAGTAAAATTTAAGATTTTGAAAAGAAAAAAAGAAAAGAGAACGGGGCGGGCTGGCCCATCGGGCCGAACTCAAAGCCCGAGTTCGGCCCATGGGCTTAGTCGGGCTGGGCTTTTAGGCCCTACTAAAAACCCACGGGCCGAAAAGAGTGTTGCGGCCCGGCCCAAAATCGAGCCAAGCCCGCGGGCCTGTCGGGCCGGCCCGGCCCATTGACAGCCCTAATCATAGCCCTATTCTTCTCTCTCTTAGCCTTATTGTTGTATAAGCTTGGTGTAGGGGTCATCCCTTCAACTTTTCTTTAAGAGTGCTCCTCTTCCTGTGAGAAGAGAAGACCTGCTGTGGGTAGGTGGTTTGTTTCCCTTATTGAAGGGAAGACCTATTCCTACAGGTGGTTGTATTGCCTCTTCGTGGGTTGAAGAGAAGGCCAGCGGGTGCTGGATGTGTAAGTGTCCTTGAGAGGGATTGTACCCTTGGTTAGTGGTATCCCAAGTAGTTTCATGGGGACTGGATGTATGACTCCTGGTGATAGGAGGTCCGAACCAGGATAAAAATCCTTGTGCATTTTGTGTGATTGCTTTTCTCTTATTTTTGCTGCTTACTAACTCTAACACCTATGTTTAGTGTTTCTGTTTGAAGTTATTTTCAACAGGAAAATTTTAAGATATATTTTAAGTAACCCATTCACTCCCCCCCCCCCCCCCCTTTTTGGGCTTGCAACCTGGTCAACATTAACAATAAGGTCCCTAGTCCTCCAAAAGGAATATCCGACAAGAGAGTTTCCAAACCGTCAAGAAAGGCTACCTATTGTGCATGTGTGTAAGTGAAAGATGTGCCTCACGATATCCACAATAAATATTAGTTTAAAACATGACGAAAAGCATTAACATGATAGCATGTGAGAGAACAATAAACATGATGATAATAACATAAGTTTATATATATATTAAAGACATGAGATTTCTGTTACAAGCTAGATCATAAAGATAGAATTTAACAATCACATGATAGAGAGATCAATGAAGATAATTAAGAGTAATTTAGAATAACATTCAGGTTGTTAAAGCTTTTATATGTGTTAGAATCTCTTAGGGCATTATACAAGCTATGACTGACTGTAACAGGACACTAAACATAACTGACATGACTCAAAATTGCTTCTAGAAGGTTGATAAATCACGTTAGGCATAGACAACACTTTTCTTCAACGTTAAAAATACTCAAAATAGGCTTTGGGATGTAACTCAGACTATGGTTTAACCCGCGTCAAGGTATGTAGACGCGTTTAAATCGCATCAGGGTTCGGCGATGCGTTAACAGGTGAATCGCATTGAGACAATACGACACGTTCATATGGGTTGTAGAACTGTGTCATAAGGGTCCGATGCGTTCTAGTGACTCTTTTAATAGTCTATTAAAAATAGGCATGGAAACCAAGAGGCGGGAAAGGGTTTAAATAGCATCATGAAGACTCGACGCGTATCAGTTAGGACACAGGAATCGATATGGCATACCGATTGATTTGTACCAGGGGAACATGGCGCAGTCAATCGGAAACTGAATCGCGTCAGCCTGGAGCAACACATTTCAAGTGATGTTGCGCTCTATCATAAGGATGCGTTAAAGCCGCTCTTATTCGTGTCATCTAGTCTGGACGCAAATTAGAGAATCCCAACTGAAAACACGTAGGAACATCTGATGATTATGCTTTGGCTTATACATGGGGTTCTAGGGGTTTTTAGACGAAACCTACAACATGAAAGTTATTGGAAACATGAAGTAGAACAACACTATGACTTTGATTCGGATCAAAACTGATGATCAGTCCATCCCCATATAATTTTATTTATTATAATTTCTTTTGGTGATTAACAAAACCTTAACAAATATTTTCTAACAATCCTTTATGAAGTTCATCCACAGGGAATAAGTCAACCAAAATCTGTAAGTTATTCTCTTACACTGATAGTCAAATTTCAGAGCATGAATTTCTTCTAAGTCCACATCGATTTCCTTTGTAAAAGAACAATTCTATCGCTGCAACGATTTCATCTTATAACGATTTGATAAGTGAGTATAACGATTTCGGTCTCACAACGATTTCGTAAGTGAAACAACGATTTCAGCTTCACAACGATTTCGTAAGTGAAACAACGATTTCGACTTCACAACGATTTCATAAGTGAAACATCGATTTCGATCTCACATCAATTTCCTTATTGAAACATCGATTTCGGTCTCATAACAATTCGTTAAGTGAAACAATAATTTCGGCTTCACAACGATTTCATAAGTGAAACATCGATTTCGGTCCCACATCGATTTCCTTATTGAAATATCGATTTTGGTCTCGTAACGATTCGTTAAGTGATACAACGATTTGCTTATACAATGATTTGCTTGTACATCGATTTGTTTATATTTGTACAACGATTTGCTTGTACATCGATTTGTTTATATCTATACAACGATTTGCTTGTACATCGATTTGTTTATATCTGTACAATGATTTGCTTGTACATCGATTTGCTTATATCTGTACAACGATTTATGTTCACAATGATTTGCTTCTACTTAAACAACGATTTGCTTGAACAATGAATTGTTAACACAACGATTCCATAAGTAGAACATTGATCACATCGACTTCATGAATACATCTATTACTCTCATGATATTCATATATATTTTCAAATATCAAGAAGTTTGAACTCTTCCCGTGAATATCTTTGTATCCTACATTTATTGTGACTGTACACATCATCTGCATGTCGCATATCTGAATGCTTTCTACACCCATGATACAATAGCAAATACTTTATCAGGTGACAGAATAGCATTTCCATTTTGGTGTACATTCTTACTGCATCGTTTCTAACGTTGACTGACAAGCATAGAGACAGTCTAGCTGTCTATGGTTTGGCATTTATTGTGTGCAGGTCTTTGCCAGTACCACATCCTACAATGTTGGACAACTAGAAGCTGAAGGATATCTTGATGAATCTTCTCTTTGTGTGCATGGCTCGTAAAGCATGTTTGACTGGAAGCTTACCTGTTCCACACCATGGACCAGGCAGTCTGACGTGCGTCTAAGATAGAGACAACGACCACTTCAACGGCTATATTTTTCAAGAGATGATATATAGAAGACTGAAGACTCCATGAAGAGCGACTTTTGGTGCGATAGTGCTTCACTGAGAATCATCTACAACTTGCGAGCATCAGAAAGAAGAGCTCTTGTTTCACTCCATCTTTTCTTTAGCTCTTAGCTCTCAGCCTTTCATTGTTTAGATATTTTGAGAGCTTGTTGTTCTGAGAGATTTTTCTAGTTCAAATCTTTCTCTCTCAGACTTGGCCTCAGATCAAGCATTCTGTTGTAAGCTTGGTCTAGGGGCCTTTCGCCTTTAAACACATTGTTTTTGTGTGTTCCTCTTCGGACTGTGAAAAGAAGACCTGTTCGAAATAGGTGGTTGTTTTTCCCTTCATTGAGGAAGGAAGACATGTTGTATCAGGTGGTAAGTTGTACCTCTTCTGGGTTAGAAGAGAAGGCCAGCTGCGGCTGGATGTGTAAGGGTCCTTAAGGGGGACAGTACCCTTAGTTAGTGAAATCCCAAGTTGTTGCTTGGGGACTGGACGTGGGACTCCTTGGGATAGGAGGTCCGAACCATGATAAAATCCTCCTGTGTTTGTGTGCTTGCTCGTTTGTCTTCATTGTCACTAACACTAACTATCGATTGTAGTGTTTTTGTGTTTAGTATTTTTATTGACAGGTTTCAATCTAAAAGAATTTTTAGAATCCCATTCACCCCCCCCCCCTCTGGGCTTGCTAGCTGGGCAACAAGTGGTATCAGAGCCAAGTCTCTTCAAGAAAGAAGATTTAACGATCTGAAGAGCAAAGATAAATGGCAGCTCAAGGAAATGCTGAGGGTCAATTCGTCAACGGACCTCCTCTATTCGATGGTGAAGACTACAACTATTGGAAGACCAGAATGGAGTTCTTCCTTCAAGGTCTAGATTTTCAACTTTGGTCCATCATAGAAGAAGGAGATCTAGTAGTTCTCAACAGTAGAGAAAATTGGACAGATGAAGACAAAAGGAAGATATCTTTAAACGGCAAAGCAAAGAGTATAATGTGTTGTGCACTAAGCAAGAAAGAATTCAATAGGATCTCAGCGTGTAAGTCAGAAATGGAAATGTGGGAGAAACTCATAATCACATATGAAGGAACAGACAAAGTCAGAGAAACAAAAATAGATATCTTGGTAGCTCAGTATGAGAGATTTCAAATGCAACCAGGAGAATCAATCACACAAATGTATAGCAGATTCACAGATATTACAAATGGGTTGGCTGGGCTTGGAAAGAGCTATGACATGGGAGATATGGTAAGAAAAATATTGAGATCCCTACCAGCCTCATGGACTCCTAAAGGAACAGCCATAGAAGAAGCCAACGACCTAAGAAGGATGTCACTTGAAAAGCTTGTTGGGTCACTAATGGCCCACGAAATAAACATGGAAAGGCTTGGAGAGTCCTCCAGTAGGAAGAAGCACAACAATGCTCTCAAGGCCGCAGAAGACACATCTGGTGATGAATCAGATGATGATAAAAGCAATGGGAGTAGTGAAGATGAGGAAGCATTTCTCTCCAGAAGACTGCAGAGAATACTTGCCAAGAAAAAGTATCAGTCAGGGAGAACATATTTCAAGAAAGGAAAGGACTTTAAGAAATCCGAAGTCAATGACACAAAGAAATCTGAACCCGTATGTTATGAATGCAAGAAGCCTGGACACATTAAGGTTGAATGTCGAAGCTGAAAAAGACAGAGTTCAAGAAGAAGGACCACTCGAAGAAATTTAGGAAATATAAGAAGAAAGACATGGTAGCTGTATGGAGTAACGACAACGACTCAGACAGCGAGTCAAGCTCTAGTGAAGAAGAAGAAGAAAAGGCCAACCTAGCCTTCATGGCAAACATAGATGAAAAGGTAACTTCTGACTCTTCTTTTAATTCATGCAATGATTCAGATTCAGATAGTCTAGAAGATGCATTCAACGAACTATACAGTAAGTATAAAGATGTTTGTAAAATATTAAAAACCACTAAGAAAAGTCTTGCATGCTTGGAAATTACTAACTCAGATTTAAAATATGAAACTGAGCAACTAGAAAAATAAATTTCTAAATTAAAAAAAAGAAATGAATTGTTATGTGAAGATTTAAAAATTAAAAATGAACAGATAACAAACCTGGAAAACCAGGAAACCTTAAGCAAACTTAAAAAGGAAGTTGACACACTAACAAAAGATAATGAATATTTAACTAATACAATTGAAAAATTCACAAACGCTAAATCATCTCTAATACTAAAAGGAGCTAGAAGATCGGGTAGGAAAAAGCATGGTTTAGGATATAGTCCACCAGATAATGAAGAAACAATAATACATCCTAAAATCTATCCAACACCAAAATTTGTAGAAGAACAAAATACTGAATATAAATCTAACTTTAAGTACATCTCAACTGAAAAAGTAAGTAAAATATCTTACTGTAGTCATTGTAATAAATTAGGGCATACTAAAATAACATGTACAACTAAACACCTAAAATGGATACCTAAAAGGAAAAATGAGGAAACTAACCAGCAAGAACCCAAAAGAACTTGGGTACCTAAATCCTAGTGTTTTAATTGCAGGGAAACCTTAGAGCATCGAAGTGGTACCTGGATAGCGGGTGCTCAAGGCACATGACAGGCAACAAAAGATTGTTTTCTTACATTAAAGATGAAGGAGGTACAGTGACTTATGGCGATAATGGAAAAGGAACAGTGATCGGTTGTGGACCAGTTGGTAGTCATGGCAGAACCATCATTGAAGATGTGCTATGTGTTCAAGGACTCAAACACAACCTGATAAGTATAAGCCAGCTGTGTGACAAAGGTCACCAAATCAGATTTCAAGAGTCAAAGTGCCTCATTATGAAAATGGTGTAACAATGTTCGAAACCTGCAGAGAAAAGAATCTATATGTGCTTCATCTAAAAGAGTTGAAGGATCAAGATGTATGTCTAGCAGCAAACAAAGATCAGAATGCTGAGCTATAGCACAGAAGATTGGGTCACTGCAGCCTAGATGGAATAAGAAAGCTGATCAAATATGATTTAGTGGAAGGTCTCCCAAGATTAGCTCAAGAACTGAAGGCGCCTGTAAAACCTGTGCAAAAGGAAAGCACATAAAGTCATCTTTCAAGTCAAAAACTGTTGCATGTGGATTTATTTGGGCCAATGAGAACCACCAGCCTAGGAGGAAAGAATTTTGGATTCGTAATAGTTGATGATTATTCAAGATACACATGGGTGTCATTTTTGGAGCATAAAAATGACACATTTGACAGTTTCGTTAAGTTCGGTAAGTTAGTTCAGAAGGACAAGAAGTTCAGTATAATAAGCATTCGTTCAGATCATGGAGGAGAATTCCAAAATGAAAAATTTGCAGAACTTTGTGATGATCAAGGAATTGAGCACAATTTCTCAGTACCAAGGACACCACAGCAAAATGGAGTAGCTGAGAGGAAGAATAGAACATTACTGGATATGGCCAGAACTATGTTATCTGAATATAATCATCCAAGATATTTTTGGGCTGAAGCGATCAACACAGCATGCTACATTTTAAATAGAGTGATGATCAGGCCAATTCTGAAGAAGACAGTGTATGAACTTTACAAGCAGAAGAAGCCCAAGATCAGTCATTTCAGAACATTCGGTTGTCCATGCTTCATCCACAACAATGGTAAAGAAACATAGGTAAGTTAGATTTCAAATCTGATGAAGGAATCTTTATGGGGTATGCTTCTAAACCTAAAGGTTATAGAGTTTTTAACAAACAATGTTTATTAATTGAAAAAACTGTTCATGTTATCTTTGATAAGTCTAACCCTTCCTTGAGAAAGGAAGTCGATAGTGATGATGAAAATGCAGAAAATCTCTCCAAGAAACTGAAAGAAACCTCCATCAAAGATTCTGAAGATCCACCATTGGAAGAACTGCAACAGAAAGAAATATCTCATAATGATCTTCCAAAGGAATGGAGATACAGGAAGGATCATCCCATAGACAACATCATTGGAGATCCATCGGTTGGGGTAAGAACTAGAGGTAATGTTATCCCGTGTGATTACTTAGCATTTGTATCTCAAATTGAGCCTAAGATAGTCAATGAAGCACTGTCTGATGAATCTTGGATTCTAACCATGCAAGATGAACTTAATCAGTTCAAAAGAAATCAAGTTCGGTCCCTTGTTCTGAGACCATCAGATCATCATGTGATTGGTACCAAAATGGGTGTTCAGGAACAAATTGGATGAAGCTGGTGTTATCACTAGAAACAAGGCTAGACTGGTTGCTCAAGGCTATTCCTAAGAAGAAGGCATAGATTTCGATGAAACTTATGCACCAGTGGCTAGACTAGAGCCAATTCGGATTTTACTTGTTTATGCATCGGCATTAGATTTAAAATTTTTTCAAATGGATGTAAAATCTATATTTTTAAATGGATATATAAAGGAGGAAGTCTATGTAGAACAACCTCCTATCTTTGATGATGTTGATTTTTCAAATCATGTTTTTAAACTGCATAAAGCACTATATGGTTTAAAGCAAGCACCTAGAGCATGGTATGAAAGCCTTAGTGCATTTTTATTAAACGATGGTTTCATCAAAGGACAGGTAGATAGTACATTGTTTATTAAGTCAAAAGTCAAAAATATATTGCTTGTGCAAATTTATGTAGATGATATAATATTCGGATCTACTGATGAATCCTTATGCAAGTACTTTGAAAAGCTTATATAGGAAGAATTCGAAATGAGCATGATGGGGGAGCTCAACTATTTCCTTGGATTACAAATCAAGCAAGGCAAGGAAGGAACACATATCTGTCAAGCAAAGTATACTAAGGAATTATTGAAGAAGTTCGGGTTTGATAATGCAAAACCACTATCAACACCAATGAGCACATCTACAAGGTTAAACAATGATAAAGATGGTAAGAAAGTAGATCAAAAACTTTATAGAGGTATGATAGGATCATTGCTTTATTTAACTGCTAGTCGACCTGATATTCTATTTAGTGTATGCATGTGTGCAAGGTATCAGGCTGATCCTAAGGAATTTCATTTAATTTTTGTTAAAAGAATCTTTAGATATCTAGCTAAAACTCATGATCTAGGTCTGTGGTATCCAAAATCATGCGAAGTTAGTTTAGTAGGATATTCTGATGCTGACTATGCTGGATGCAAGGTAGATAGAAAAAGCACCAGTGGTAGTTGTCAATTTCTTACAGAATGCTTGATTTCATGGTCCTCAAAGAAGTAGAATTCAGTAGCATTGTCAACAGCTGAAGCTGAGTACGTAGCTGCTGGAAGCTGTTGCACTCAACTACTATGGATAAAACAACAACTTGAGGATTATGGATTGCACATCAAGACCATCCCGTTGCTGTGCGACAACGTCGGTGCAATAAATCTCCCCAAAAATCTAGTCCAGCACTCCAGGATGAAGCATATAGAGGTTAGATATCATTTCATTAGAGATCGTGTAGCAAATGGTAATATAAACATTTCTTTTATAAATACTTTAAATCAGTTAGCAAACATCTTTATAAAAGCCTTACCTGAAAAGAGATTTACGTCTCTTAGAAGGGAATTAGGCATGTGTAATTTGTAATAGATTTCTCTGCACGTAACTGAAATAATAATATTTTCAAAATAATGCTTATTCTCTCCCGTGGAATTAAGGAAATCCTTTAATTGCTTGCGTAATAAATTGCTTTGACGGATCGATATTTCAAAAGGCTTTATCTCTTGCGAAATCGTCTCCTCTTTTGTCGTTTTCCGCATTTATTGCTGCGTCTCTTCAAAAGCAACTTTAAGTCCTGCTATTAATTCTGTAATCCATGCCATATCGATTCCACCTTTCTCTCTCATCACCTTCGACTTGCCTGGAGCGATAAACCCTATCGATTCCAGATCTCTCTCTCTCTGTGATTTCAAAGAATCCCTCTCTTCCTGCTAAAAATTTCTTGAGGGCTTCTATTCTATTCCTCCCCACGATCCTCCAGAACCCCTCCTTGTTCAATTCCATGGCGACTTCTGGGGTTTTCGGCACTGTTGGTGGCTACATCGTCGCTTTCCTCACAGCAGAGCAGTAGGAAAGATTTGCAGTGGTGAAGATAAAGCTGTGCGGCAACAAGGCAGTGGATGTTGCGGATTTAGAGAAAAATGGAATGCACAGTGTGGTAGCAGCGATGTAGAGGATGAAATGGACAAGGATGGTGACTATTTCAGAGGCAAGCTATCCAGACCTAGTAAAGGCTTTCTATACCTGCCTAAAATCCGAAGAGGACGGGTCCCTTACCTCCATGGTGAAAGGTACCCCCATCCACATAACATATGATCTTTTGGAGAGTTTGTTTGGAGTGTCTACCATTGGTCGCAGTGGGGTAGACAGCGTCGACATCCATGTCAAGGGTCTGGGGATAATCGGAACTGAATACAAGTTGAAGGATGGCAAGATTGACATCAACCAGTTAAATGCTTTCAACCGGATTTTGCATTTCATAGTTTTCCAGATCCTAGTACCAAGAAGCGCAACTTTCTTGTAACGACCTGACCTCCCGGACCCCTACCAGTGTCACGCCCCGACGCGGAATATCGGAGCGCGAAGGCAGTTGCAAAGGCATAGAGCGAATACTAGACATCAAACCATTGCACATTGAATAATACTAAAGCAAATCTTTCTCATTAATAACTTTTCAAATGTCTAGTTACAACCACTAATATCAGAGCCATTCTATAGGGCCCAATTACATTGCAATAAAAGGAAATAACTAACTACAACTCTAAGATAACATAATGACTCGAGGGTACTTTTGGCTTCACTCTTGGTCATTCCCTTCCTCGTGAGTGTTTGTGTCATCCTCGGTCTCACCTGAGAACACAACATCAAATAACGTAGGGTGAGCGATAACTCCCAGTAGGACTTAAATCTTAGGCTCAAGCAGGCTTTAAATAATTAACGCATTTAATGACAGAGTATCTAAAGATAGCAGGTACAAGAGAGTCAAAATATAGCAAGAGATAGCAGAACAAGTAATAGGATAGCACAATAGCACATGATCGAGTATAGTTTCCAAAATAGCACAAGTATCGAGTATAGCACAAGTAGCAAGATGGCCAAAGCACAACTAGCACAAGTATAATAGCACGACGAGTATAGCACTTGTTTGTCATCCTAGACATCGAGAGAGTGTAGCACATTTTGTGTTTTGATTGTCATATAGATAGTCGAGATAGATAGCACTTGAGTGTAATGCCAAACACTCTGATCATTTAACTCCCATGGGCACTAGCACTTTTGGGTGCACATCCCAGGACCAGATCTGGCCCTTTATATATTGCCAGGCATTGGTTATATTGTTTATCTTTAGACAATCAGTCAATGGCCAATATAGAGTACCAAGAATAGTTAAGAGCACTAGATGAATAGACGAGATAGTAGAGAGAATGTGAATAGATGAGAGATTAGAGTACAGATGCGAGCTAGTGGACATTACACGTAATGCGACGAGTAACCAGGCGATAGTAACAATTGCACAACACACGCACTTGGTGTTGGCAGTCAGGTGGAACTCACGACCCAACCACAAGCCATGTTAAGCACAAGTCCAGAGGTCCGACGTGATTCAAGGTAAGAGCGAACTTCTAATAGCCGTTTGGATCATATCGATCTCTAAGGTGTAATGGGTGTTAAGGTACAACCGGCTCGTCGACCATGTGGGAATCCATGATCAGAGGAGACTTACGGAGGCCTTGTGCAACGGTTTACTAGTCTGGCGAAGGGAATATCCGACGGAGAGTTTACCACAAGCCAAGTAAAGTGTGTATATAAAAACAAGTGCTCGACGTTCTAGAGGAATTCTAGAACAGTGGAGCGTCGATATCGGTATATAAACAACGCAAGAAATGAATACAAGTCCTTTAAAATAGGGCAATTAATATACTTTATTGCAATAAATTACTAGATACATTATGAGATATTTTATGCCAGATTTCAGCCATATATGGATGGTTCATGTGTGTGCATGTGTAAGAGGATTCATAGATAGAAAAGAAGTCGTGAATATGTATTTTAAAGCATTCAATATAGCTCCAATTTAAAATAGGGGTTTTTACTGCGTATGTGACTATTAAAAAGGCGTTTTTACTGCGTATTATAGAAAGTGAGAGTAACAAATTTTATGGGTTTTCGTGCAAAATCCTGTGAACGCGATGTAGGCCAGTAAGGGTAGCGACATGGTCAGGGCAGATCGCGACAGGGCATGAAAAGGGTTGCGACATGGCTGCCAGGACAGAAGGGCAGATCGCGATAGGCTTGCATGTGGGTCGCGATTGCCTGGTCAGCAGATCGCGACAATTAGGACTGTCGCGATCAGATCGCGACAGAGCGCTCTGTCGTGACGGACCTTGTGAACTCAGCCTATCGGGCCGTCGCGTTCACAGGGTCTGCGCCTGAGCTTGACAGAGTTCTAATCTGTCTTGGATTGCGGTCCAGAAACTTGCCTTTTTGACATAGGGTTGTTCAGAAAATCATAACTAATTGTATACACTATGAAAAACCATGAAACCAGTTTTAAATTGATCTAGACATGCAAGGGTACTTCCAGTAATTAGGAATTTGAAAACAATCATGGTATCGACATAGTTCTAACAAGTTGAACAAGAAGCAACCTGATTCCAGGTGCAGCAGAGATGAATGATTTAATTCGAGCAACATGCTTGATAAAAATTAGGGCTTTTATGGGCAAAAGATCCCTAACAACAAGTAGTATCTTCAGTAAACTTTTCGTAGCATGGGAACAAGTGTACATGGAGATCTGATTTAAACATGATGACTCGGGGTTATCATGTATGCAGAACTTCAAAAATCAAGAACAAAATGTAGGCTCGATGAAAAATTATGAAACAAGAGGGCTTTTGTTCCTGGTGATTGGAACTACCTATAGACGGATTTGATTTAGTTTTGCTTGTGAGAATGCCTACCTTTGACTCGATTTATCTTCTAGGGCTTAGAACTCCAAGAACGAAGGAAGAGGCTTGATGGATCTTCCTCTCCTCGATTTCTCCTCCTCCTTGGCCTCTTCTCCACGTCCAAGAACCCCTTTGCACGAGCTAGGGCTGGCCATGAGGTTTTAAGAGGTGTATTTATATAAATACAAGTTCCTATTCTTACTACTACTCAAATTCCTCTTAATTACGAGATTTCCTAACTCCACCTTTCCTCTCTTGCTTTCCAATCTCTAATTGGGTTAGGATAGTATCTAAATTCGTGCTAGACTATATGGGGTAGTTTTAGGAATCCAATTCCAACTCTAATTGCCACTTTTATTGTTTTAATAACCCCTTTCCAATTAGGAGATAATTAAACTCCGAATTTAGGGTATTTTCTTTTATTTACTATTTGTAAATTCATATTTTGACCCAATAAGTTCTAGAGGATCCATTAAGCAAAGCCCATTACTCTTTTCCATTTAATGGGTTTTATTTAATACTATTTTCATTGAATATCCCTTTAGTTGGGTTTTTAATTTATTATTTAAATTTTTATTTTTCTTAAAAAGTCAGGTTGCTACAGCCAGGGACCCCGAAGGTCGCGCCGCCACCCACGGATCCGAAGACCCAGAAGGATTAGAATTTAGTCCAGTGAGATAAGCAATGAATTCAAATAACTATAACCAGAAAGTTCGTACATTAATAAAGAAATTATGTACAACATGTCCCAAATAAAAGTACAGGTACAAAATAAAGGTGCAGTCCTTAAGGGGCATACCCCGAGGACTTGCAAAAAGGCAACTCTCAACTCATGGTACAAGTGCTCATGCTCACAACTCACACTGCTGGCAACGCACGACGTACAAACCGCCACCACGACCGTCCGACAACGAACTCCTGTGACAACGAGTCCCTACCTGAAGAGAGTATGGGGGGTGAGCCTCGTGAACAAGGCTCAGTAGGGATAACTAGTCTCTTACCAGGCAGAGCAGTAGGAACTCCAACAAAAGCGGAAGCAACTACTCTAGAAAGCAGTAAAGCAAGAAACACCTACTGCAGAGTACTACAAAGTAGCGGAAAAGAGTAATGCCACGACCCTCAACCAAGGTCGGCCAGACACGACTCCCGCAGAACCAGCGGAGTCAAACACAATGTAGAAGCAACACCTCGGCACGCACACCACCCGCCGAGACAGAGGAGCTCACGGAACACCAGAGTAACCACGTGAGACCAGAGTCTCACGACACAAGCACCCAACATCCCAGACCTCCACGAGGTCGAGAAGGAACAACCAGGTGTCACCACGAGAGACACCGAGCAACCACGTGAGAAGGAACATCTCACCACAGGCACGACCACCTCAAACATCCACAAGGTTGAGGGCCCACAAGAAGTACCACTCTGCACCTCGGACACGCCACGAGGTCAGGGAACTACACCCTACGGTGCCACCACGGATGGCACCAAGGAACGGTTTACCAAAACCAATGGTCGGGTGTCTACACAAGACACCCCCAGGGAACACACTAAGCGGAAGCCACTAAACACAGCCCATAAGGCCAAACCAACCAAGCCCATGGCACTAGACACGGCTAGGCTACAACCACCGTGCAAGCTTGGGCAACGAGACTCACTTAGAAACAACGTGAGAAACTCCGTCACAGCAAGAGCAACCAAGCCACCGCCACAGGCAGCTAAGAGAAGGACTCAACGTCCACACCTCCAACTCGCCAGCTGCTGACTCCTGCCTACAACCTCTCTAGGTAGAGTGAGGCTAGTGAGCCACATTAGAGAACAACTAACAAACCACCGCAGCCCGGCCGAGCTGCGGCCCCACGCCTACCCTCCCTACGCGGCTCCGGAACCAACACAGAGCGAGGCAGTGAGAAGGACTAGCTGGTCCACACCGGAAGAACACCTCAACCACCTCGGAGACACAGACCATCTAAGGGAGCTCCACAAGTGACTCTACGCCGCTGCCCACCACCGTTTTCCCATCAGCTCTAGAGTCCGCCACACTAGGCTGTCAACTCGAGCACGCTCGTAGCCCGGAGAACTCCCTCAACAGGCTCTCGAGGATGGGAGTCCCAGGAAACGGAGACAACCTCTGAACGGGACAAGCCCTCAAGTGCAGAGCACCGGGCGAAAGAGAACAGGCGGGGCAACAACCAACAGAATCCAGCATAGCTGGCTTGTAACCAAGACAAGCCTAGCATGAACAAGCATGCACGGCACACTTCTCGAAAACCCCCAGGATGACCGTCGGCCAACACCGGCACACACGACACAACCCGAAAACTCGGAACACCACCAGACAGCATAGAAACCAACGCTCTTCGAATAATCGATTGACCAACAGACAATCGATTATTAGACAGACGCGAGCCTCCTAGCACCGCCTCTAGGACACGGCCACGAAGGTGTCACCTTCGTCACTGAATGCCAGGAGGCAACCTGCCGCGTTCCCTACCAAAAGGTCCTAAGGGCAAACTTACGTTGGGGCACACGCCGACACGCCAACGAGGCCACGGAAACACCCAAGGCAAGCCTGGTGCTGTCGCACCCTCCTAGCCCGTCGCGATATCATCGTGACAGATAGGGCAACCGCGACAACAACCAAGTCGCGACATGGCAGCGCGTCGCGACAACCAGGCTGACGCGACAGGAAACCTGGTCGCGACACGACTCTTATCACGACGGCTAACCGAACTGCGATAAGGTCTTGCCCGACCGGGGCGACGCCTCCTCTGATGTCGCGACACGCACTACGGTCGCGACATCAGTCGGGAGGCAGACCGCCGGGATGCTACATCCCGAGGTCGCCACAAACACTACAACCAAGCACACACGGGGGAGGGGAGCATGAGGAAAGCGGTAAAGCCATCTACCAACACAAAAGGACTCCCAATCACCCGGATTGTAAAGGACACACGAGATCCCTACAGATTTTGGAAGAACCGAACCCCAAAGGGCCTTCACGGCACCACGGTCGCCACCTCCTCGCTCCACGACGCCACTCCAGCTCTGCCACGAGCCGTCGTCGCTTCGCCAAGCTCCAACCGCCGGAGAAAGAGAGGGGGAAAAGCATCCCCTCCTCGGAGAGGAGGAGGGAAAGGAGAAAGAGCCAAAGGAGGGGAAAGGGGGGGCCGGCCAAGGCTTTAAGCCTTCGCCCCCAAGACGCAGCGGGGCGCGGCGTCACATTACCAACCTTAAAGCGATGGCCGCCCACACCGCGACCAGAACGCGTCCCTTCGGGACGCCGTGACAACCAGACAGGTCGCCCTGACACACTTGTCCCTCTGACAGGCGTCAGATGACCAAAAAGCGAAACGATGTCACGACCCGTTGACCGGGCGCGACAAGAACGTGACGGAACCACTGGTCGCGACACAGATGGCTGTCGCGTCGGGCACCTCCGACGCGACACTAACGCGTCGCCCAAAGTGGATGCGTTAGTGGCCAGTCATCCAAACACACACAAATGGAGGAACCAAAAAAACCCAGGATGTTACAATACATTCAACAAAAAAATAATTTTGTCCTCGAAATTAAGGGCGAAACCCGGTCGGAGAACAGCAACAGGTGCAAAGGGACCACTAAGTCGCACCATGACGTCCCGGTGGTCGCCACCATGACCCTGTCACAAAGGGTGTGCCTAACCAGACATCCGACAGCTCACAGAGCACACCCCAAACGGTGCGGAGCTCACAATCGGATGTCGACAACTCCACAGGCGCGGCGCGCACCAAACCGACCAGACACACTAAAAAAAAATGCCAGCTGGAAACCACGCGACTGAGCCCTCAACAGACCACGCTGTTGAGACCAACCGGTCAGTAACTCACTCTGTCACCAGCGACTAGACAGAGGTCCTACTACTGACGGCAAACCGAAAAAAAAAATGCCAAGAGGTCAACTGCAAGACTCCGCTAAATGGATCTGCACGTCTAGCAACAGCTAGCACCTACGGTAAGGCCAAACGAGAGTTTCTTAATGGTGACCCAAAACCAAGCGGAAAACACGCACGTGGAGAAACCACGGTGAGCAAGGTAGTGTCCGCCGGCACCACTAGATCTCACCCAGATCATCCTCGTGGTCCGACCAGGACACACAACATACGCGGAGCCACAAAACTAGGAGTTACACGCTCCCCAACGTGGCACACCGTGACAGAAACATGGAAGACACTAGAGGTGAAGCCAAAACTTGGCACCTCACCACGGTACGCAGGACAGTGCCCATCGGCACCACTCGATCTCACCTAGATCGTCCTCGTGGTCCGACAAGGACACAGCGACTGTGGAGCCATAGAAAAACTAGACCGAAAGCTCCACAGGCACAATGCGCAGAGGCAAAACTAGGGAAGATGTCTAAGTTTGGCAGAGCCAAGCAACCCAAGACGTCAGCAAACCGCAAGAGAAACAAAACAATCGCAGAGGTCGAGAACAACACGTCGACCTCAAAGGGACCCAAACCGAAGCTGGGTACCACAACCGAACTCATTTGCTCCCAAGCAAGAGAGAAAAAACCCGGCCATAGGCCGCGGCCAGAACCTGACGTACCACCGATAGGGCTACCTAGACAAGGCAAAGCAGCCACCCCACAGTGGCAACGGTATAGCCATAAGGCACAGGCCGGCACAAAGTGTCCCAGAGGCGGAAAGCTCAATGCCTTGAACACCGAGCAAACTCTCGAAATGACGCACGAAGCTCATGATCACGGACTACGATACAACACACGGTGCTCACACAAGCACCAGGAGCCACCCAAAGTGCAACACAACACACCAGGGCTCCAGACGGCACGAAAACAAACCACTCGAGCACGAGCATAGGGCGCCACCACAAGCACCAAAAACCAGGCAAGATGCAACACAATTGCACTAACAGCCGAAACAACACGGCTAACAGGAAGGACTCTTCACAAGAGACCTGCCAAAAGCCACCCGCAAGAAGCCGCAAGCCAAAAAGGGCAGAATAGGCCACACCGACCCCGAACCCTTAAGGCACAAAGACATAGAGCAACGAAAGAAACACGCTCAAGGTGAAGTACACGACCGTGCCAACGACTTGGAACAACTCGAGGCCAAACGGAAGGGACTCTCCACCAGAGACCCACAAGAGAAACATGCGGAAACCCAACAGCTTCAAGAGCGCAACAACCATATTGGCTCTTAGAAGCCCACAACACAAGGTACCGCTCCCACCACGCAGGCAGAGAGAGCCACACACCAAACAACGACAAGTGCCTCCAAACACAGCTGAGGCATAAGCAAAACACGCATCAAAACAATGTCTGCACAAGCAAGCCAAACAGAAGAAAATCGGTGCTACCTCACACAGAACATAGGGCACGTTGCCCCACATCGTCCAGCTAGGAAACAAGGAACCGGCACAGCAAGAGACGGCACAATAGGTCACCACGACCTATCGCCTATAAGGAAACAACGGGCACGAGGAGTGCAGCCAGCTCAACCTCAAGACAGCTCAAAAGGAAGGGACCTTCGCCAAGAAGGTCGCCACCGTGCGCAACATGGGACCAATTGCCATGGCAGAACACCACCACCCCGAGCAACCACGGAAAGCAGAGAAAGAAGGCATACAGCCGGCCTCTTCCTCACATAAAGAAGAAGACATCACACTAGGCTGGCTCTCACCCAAGAGGCATAGCCAACCAAACACCCACTACACTCACCAGACCACCATTTGGGAGAGCACGCAGGATGCGAGAAACGAAGCTAACCTCCCGACCGCGGGGACACACGAAGTCCCATTAGCGCAGCCGAGAAACTCGAAAACGAACAAGAAGACAACCTGGCCAGCACCACAGCCAGACACACGGTCAAAGCACCACACCTTGACCAACAAAGCCCAAGCAGACTGTCACACAGGCAGTCCGACCGGCAACAACGATAGCTCATCTCTACAGAGAGAAAGAGAAGCGACAACCAAAACAACCACAGGGCAGCTCTAGGGAGAACCTCCACCAAAAGCGCCAAGAGCCGTCTTGGGAGAGCCTCACCAGAACGCAGCTCAACCAAACAGCACACTTAAAACTACAGGGGCAACACAACCATAGCCCAAAACGAACACAAACCACTTCGCAGCAAGCAGAACTGCAGAAACAACACAAGCCAGTCCTGGGAGAACTTACACCAAGATGCAGCCCAAGAAAATGGCCAAAACACGTGGCCAAACGAGAGAAAAAAAACACAGCAACCAGCGGAAGCAACACAAACGGTTCTGGGAGAACCTCCACCAGAACCACCAAGGCACCGTTCTGGGAAACCCACCAGAACGCACTGGCCAACACAACAACAGCATACCTCAACCCTGAGGTAGCACAGCAACAGACAGAAACGAACACGGGATATTCTTGGGAGAAACCCTCACCAAGACAACAACCAACAGTTCTGGAAAACCATCACCAAAACACAGGGTAACCAAGCGATGCACCTCAACTTCGAGGGCAACGCAACGGCAACCAACCAGACAACAGAGACCTCAAACCACAGAGGCAACACAGTGGAAGACTTCAACGAGCACAGAAGTAGTCCCAGAGGAAACCCTCACTGAGACAACAACAAAACAGTTCTGGGAAACATCACCAGAACACAAGCAGCCAAGCGATGCACCTCAACCTAGAGGACAACGCCACAACAACCGGAAATGAGCACAACACAGTTATGGGAAAACCTCACCTCCACCAGAACCAACAAAGAAAAACTCCGGGAGCACCTCACCAGAGTTCACAACCAGTCAACACAAGGCCAACAACAGCCACAAACATGTGTCGTAGTGCTCAACCAGCAGTGCAACACGGCACACAAGCATCTACTTAGCTCGAGCAAAGACGCCAACTGAGCAGAGCACAGTGCCCAATGGCGCACAGGTACACAAGGCCAAACACACATCCAAAAAGGACACACCCTAACAACAAGGGACCGCCAACAAGGAAAGGACACCTTCGACTGGCACCGCAGACCACAACCCTGCACTGGTGAAGGCCACACCACACATAGGCTCTCTCAGCCTTCGCGACACACCCACACGAACGCGCAGGTCGACGACGAACTCAACTGCAGCACGAGTGAACCATCAACCATGCCCGTAGCACGTGCACCTAGCAACAGCAGCAACACTCTCCTGCAACTCACACTTGAACCCTGCTGGAAATCTAGCCACCTGCAATAAAGAACCAATTGCTCACACCTAACAACAATTCTACACGGACAGGCCAGCAGCGTACTAGTACCTTTCTTTGGGACTGCCATAGTTATTAACTCGTTACAAATCTCGTTGGACCCCTGAGCTCTGATACCACTATAACGACCCGATCTCCCGGACCCCCGCCAGGGACCCCGAAGGTCGCACTGCCACCCACCGATCCGAAGACCTGGAATGGTTAGAATTTAGTTCAGTGAGATAAGCAATGAATTCAAATAATTATAACCACAAAGTTCGTACATTAATAAAGAAATTATGTACAACATGTCCCAAATAAAAGTACAGGTACATAAAGAAAGGTGCAGTCTATTGTGTTGAGTGTGTATTTGAAACCTTTTAATGATGATTTTAATCATGACTATTTGACAACACTCATAATTTGATTTTGATGATAACATTTTGTACATATTAAAATGATGACTAAATGACATGTTAATATTTCATATGTTGAGGATAATGACATATGTTAATGGTTCACACTTCATATTTTCAGGTTTACATAATTTTGTCACAGTGGTGTCGACACAGTCTGCCTGTGTGTCGACACAGTTTGCTAGTGGTGTCGACACAGTCTGCCTGTGTGTCGACACAGTCTGCCAGTGGTGTCAACACAGTCTGCATGTGTGTCGACACTCACTGTCCCTCCCAGAAGCCAGTTCTGAAGCAGTAGCGAGTGGTGTCGACATAGTCTGCCTGTGTGTCGACACACTTCGACTAAAGCTCAAAAACGGGAATTTTTTGGACACGTTGCTACTTAGGAATTAAGGGATTTGACCTAGATTTCAATGCTCACGCACCCCAAGGCATCTCATGGACATATGGGGCTATAAATACCTATGATCCTCGTACCCCAAAGGAAACCAAGCCCATACCATTTCCAGAAGAAGCTTTTTGGCAGCAAAAGGGGTATTTCAAGATCTTGCTCCATCTCCAGAAGCTGCAGACCATCCTTTCAAGAGGAAGGACGTGGGAATCAAGGCCAATCTCTGGAGAGAAGTGTGATGTGCTGAGAAAGGGAGCAGATCCAACTGAAGAGCAGCAATAGAAGAAGATTTTCTGGCAATTCAGATGCCATTAAAGCATAGTATCGCCAATTGAAGAGAATCTCCATCGAATTCCATCATGGCTCTTCAATTCAAGCTTTTGCAAGACTTCTTCACCAAGGAACATCTAATCTACATCTATTTTACCCATTTCTTGGATTGTTCTTCTCACTTTCATCTGTGAGATCTGTGCATGAAGTTCTGTGCAGATTTCTATACACGATTGAGTCTGTGAATCAGATCATTGCTAGAGGATCTGATTTCTTTTGTGTTTGATCTAGCCTTTTGTGGTTTGAGCCATCGTGCTCAATTTGGAGTCGTTGTGCTCCTATTGTAGTTTGAGTCGTTGTGCTCCAGGTTGTGTGTTTGAGCCGTCGAGCTCAAGGGTGTTTAGAGTCGTCATGCTCTGGTGTGAGTTGTACTCTTTTGAGTAGTGAAGCCTCACTGTGTGAGGGGTGGATGTAGGAATCACTGGTGTGATTTCCGAACCACCTAAAAATCCTTTGTCCAATGGTTTGATCTGCTTGTTTACGCTAGATGCTTGCATAGGATTTCGCTTTCACACTAAGTGTTTAATTGCTTCACACATCATCTACACACACCCACACTTCAGATCAGTAAATTGTTTGTCTGAATTGATCTCTGATTCGAAGTAATTTTAAATTGCTTAAGCTTCCGCATTAATTGGTGTTAGATCTATTCAACCCCCCCCCCCTTCTAGATCTGATCCATCCACATATTCGATCCTACAATTGGTATCAGAGCGGGTTAACCACTCTAATTGTTAGATCTAATTCCTTGTTACATTGATTCACTGTGATTAGACCAAATAATCTTTTGAGTTTTGGCATAATGGCAAATTGCTTTAATCTGCATGAATTTCCTGTTATAATTTTAGAGAAATCCCCAAGCTCATTTCATCGGATTTTTCATAAAATTCACAAAGAAATAGAGCAAAAGAAATTCACAAGTACTTAATGGCAAAGAAGAGCTTCAATGAATCGAGAAAATCAACAATTCAAAAGACTTTGGCTCTAACAGCACATTCCATGAGCTCAGAGCATTCTTCATCCTCTTCAGAACATAAGAGTTCAAATGGGTCTACAAGGTCAGGTAAATCAATTCCAGATCCATTTATGTATTCTAATTCTGATTCTGATGCAGATGCTATGTTGAATTGATTAAATTCTGTGAGAAAATACAAAATCTTAATGCAAAACTAAACACTAAAAATAAAGATTTGAAAAAGACTTTAAAACATTGCCACAAAGAAAGTGAAAAATTGAAAAGTACACTTGAATTGCTCCAGAACAATGATAAAGATCCTTCACAAGAAAATGAGAATTTGAAGATTGAAGTTAAGAAACTGAATTCTGAAAAAGAAAGTTTGAAAGATAAAATCAAAATTTGTGAAAACAAGTTGTCCAAGTTGAAAGAAAATCATGATCAGTTGGAATATGAAAATCTTGATTTGAAAGATGAAAATGTAAAATTGATTTATCTCAATGAAAACTTCAAATTTGATAATGATCAATTAAACAAACAGATTTCTAACATGGCTCATGATCATCAAATAAATGAAAGATGCAAACAACTTGTTGAAGAAAATAGTCATCTAAAAAGGAAGATTGAATGCTTGTTGCATGACAAACCATTGGACAATGACTATAGCAATTTAAGTAATAAAATTGCTGATTTGGAAAAAGAAATTGCTCAATTTGAAAATGAAAAGAACAAGATGAAAAATGATTTGGATGTCATGCTAAATAAACTTCAAATTTCAGAAAAAAGAAGTTGTTGCATTAAAAGTAGAAAAATTGAAGTTTCAAAATGAATTGAAAAATACTACATACATAAGCCTTGCTTCTGTGAAAAATAAAGAAAATGAAAAGAAAACTAAAATAATATTTGTTAAAGCTGCTGTGAACAAGAACTCTGATATCTCTAATGAAAAATCAGTGAAAGTTCATGTTCAGAAAAATATTCAAAAACAAAATGAGAAAAATGGCAAAAATGCTGCTAAGAAGAAGAATCTTGTTTCTGTGAAAAATAAGAAAATTGAAACATAAAAATAGAACAATTTACACAGGATTCCTCCATCTCTTCCACACTTTAGAAGTGTTTCAAAAAAAGTTCAATATTCACATCATGCCAAGTGCCACCAAAAGGCACCTACTTCTCCTCATGGTAAGCCTCCTCACAAGAAAAGGAGATTCCAGTAAATGCATACATGCCAAGGTAAGTACCAGGTAAGAAATGATTTCATTTACTTTAACTGTAATAAACCTGGTCATGTAGCCAAATTTTGCTGGAATAGAGATCAACATTTACATAAATATGTCAAATCAGCACAGTGCTTCACATGTCATAAATTTGGGCACATTTCTAGGGAATGTTGACATAGAATTGATAATCTTGTGTATGCTCTCATGTTTCATATTAATGTACATAAGAATAAAGATCATGTTCATGCTGAAAACACTCAAAAATTCCATGTACATGAAAAATTTACTGTTGCACAAAAGATCTCTTCAGAATTCCATGTTAAAAATCTCAATGATAAAAATCTAAAAAAATAGAAAACAAAATGTTCAGTATGTTAGTGGTGCATTCTATACCAATAACTCTAAGATTAGAAACCAAGATTCTAGTGTTTCTAGTCTTCAGAAAAATACACCCAATATTAAATCATTTTGGATTCAAAAATCATTGTTGCAGATTCATGAAAGATCCTTAGGACCCAAACAAGTTTGGGTTCTGAAATGTGCTGCTTGAATGCTGGGTGCAGGGATCCTTGTAGTCAATTTCAAGTTGAAGGCTTCATGACTAAGGCTACAAGGAAAGACCTAGGTAGGTATGGGTCCCAAGGCCAGCTTGATCAGCAAGTTGATGAGCCTTGTAGCCATATCTTTTCCATCTGAAATCAAGACAATGGCTATGCAAGGCAAGAAAAATTGGAAACCAAAGGTAAAATCCAAATGAAGACTGTTCAGGTAAAACCTCATATCATTTCCAGATTGAACTTCTTAAGTTAAAGAAAATTCTTAGAGTCTTATCTGAACAATGAAGAGTGTGTTTTGATGTTGCTCCCAACAATAACTTTGTGTCATAACAATTGGAATCATGTTTGTATTATCATAATTGCTTAACTGTGCCCATAATTTTGTGTGCATATCAACTGCTTTGACTTTTTGGTATATCAAATGATGACTTGTAGGAAAACAAGTTAGGCTTGTTTGAAAGCTATCATTATGCGTGAGTAAAATACTCCACCAAGTACCAGAAGTCATGTTATGCTTAAAGCTAATTGTGTGCATAATCATGTGTGAATTGCTTGCTAGCTTTTTCATTCCATGCACATATTAAGGGGGAGTAAATTTGAAAAAGTGCAAAAATGTTCTTGAAAATGCAATGAATCTCATGCTAAAACTAAAGAATAATTGACATTTTTGCAGTGACTATGTGGTATATCAAATGGTGAAATGTGAAAGGACAAGTTAGGCTTGTCTGGAAACTATCATCATGCGTGAGAAAAATTCTCCGCCAAGTATCAATAGTCTTTTCCTGCATAAAGGTCATCAAGAAAAATGAAAATCTCAAAAACTTTATTTTAAGTCTTTGAAACACTTTCGAGTTTTTAAAAAACTTTTCTCCTTCAATAAATTGCCTATTGATGTATGCTTGATCATGTTCATACTCTTTCTGTGCAAACTGCTTGGAATGAACATATCTGAATTGCTTAAATGATCATTTCATATCATGCATATCTTATGGGGGAGTGAGTCAAAAGAATCTTTGAGTGAAATGCTGGAGAAATATTCTTTCATATCTGATTTATCAACAACTCTCATTCAGTTTGTTGACAAATGTTCTTGCAAAGCTGCTTAATAAAAGTCTTCATGTTCTTGCAAATAAATTCCTCACTCTCACATTGCATTGGCATTCTTGGTATATCAAATGGTGATTTGAAGAAAGACAAGTCAGGCTTGTCTGGACACTTTCACTATGCGTGAGTATATGTCTCTACCAAGTATCAAGAACCTTGTATGCAATTGTTGAGGGGGAGTCTTTGTCTTTCAATAAAACATTCTTGTTCATTCTATTTTCACTTCATTCCATTCCTATTTCTTCAATAATCTTCATGTTCACCTTGTGAGGGGAGATACATGAAAGGGAGAGTCATTGTCACATTCCTTGACCTTACTTTTCTATTTTGAGCCCCAAAATTATCAGAATTTTTGAGTCCTTATGCTGTTTTCTTATGAGAGACTTAAGACATTAAAAATAAACTCATTGTGCAGTTAGTTTAATTTCAAACATTCATTATCATTTAAAGGTTAAGCAATCTTAATACTGAATGTCTTTAAAATGACTTGTAAAACACTTGTAGGCACATGAGTAGCTTTATTATTTAACATGTGCATGTTTAAGCTTCCTTTTTACCACATGTTCAGAATACTTTTTCCAAATTCGTAGTCATGACTTTTCTGGTCAAAGTAAACATATTCCTGCAAAACATCAAAATAAAATGATCAACAATCTGGAAAGATACAAACAGAGCAATGCAAATTCTTGACCACTGAGTAACCGGGCCATTTCACCTAAAAAGTGATTTGTTTCGCGTCAAAAAGTGGAAATCAAAATTTTCAATTCTGTATAAGATAATGAAAGTTAAACCACTGAGTAATCAAGAGGTCTTGCATCTGATCAATGTGATCTCTTGCACTGAAAAGTGAGATTTAACTAATTTATTCTTGCATTCTTTCCCAGTTTAAAATGAAAGAAAATCAACTTGACAGGATGGAAAAGCTTAAGACCTTAATAAAGTTCATGTATACTGAGTTTAGACCTATTATTCTACATTGTGTTAAAATTAAAGCTCCTAACATTCTTGTTAAATACTTCTGCTCACTCATATAGGTCACTTTACTTCACATTTGCATCATTATTTTTGTCACATCCCATCATTTAATATGTCTATAAATGTCGGAATGTGAACGAACGAGAAATCAAGAGTACAATTATACTAATTGAACATGACATTTGCTCAGAAGCCTCACTAAATAAAAATTATTATTCATCATTCAATAGATGTTACAAGGTTCCTGATTTACAATCTCAAAAATAAAATGTCGCCACGGTTGTTCTCTCCACACACAAATCCCAAAGTTTTCGCCTTCTAGAATTGTAGGTACCTGAAATAGTAGGATTGGGTGAGCTAACTAGCCCAGTAGGATTCAACTTCTCTAAAAGGATTCAAACGTAAATATATATATATCCAAGGTAGAATGAGCAAAGATCATTAACATGGTGTGTTCCAAGAACGAAAACACGAGATCAGTCAATAACATGTGTTGAACAAGTACAATGTTGGAATTATAATCAATAGTTCAGGATGATACTTGAGTTCATAATCAAATACAAAATCACACACACAAGCATGACATGATAACTAATCAAGTACGAATTGATGTAATGTCAAATATCCCGATGTCCTCAATGCCCCCGCACGGCCACTGACAAATTTGCCCCCGTACGGCCACTGACAATCAGACATATTTTCACGCACACAAGTATGATATGATGACTAATCAAACACGAACTGATGTATGCCAACATCCACGATGTCCTCATCGCCCCCGCACGGCCACTGACAAATTTGTCCCCGCGCGGCCACTGACGAATTCGGGCGCTCCCCCCAGGACTGAACCAGCCCTTTATTTGCCAGGCATATTTCTCGAATGAGTCTCAAAGACTCACAACTTGTCATCATCACACACTTATCATTTTAATGAGTCAAGGACACACAAGGGTTCATTCAAAGTTTACACACAAGAGTGAAGAAACTATGCTTTCTTACTGATTTCAAAGATTGGTAGCCTTTCGAGGTCAATGTTGTTCGAAACTTCGAAGAAATAATTCAAGGTACAAAGAAGGGTACATGACTGGTTTTAGTAAGTTTTTAGGTAGTAAAAACCATAAGATTTAGGTGGACTATTAGTTGGGACAATTGGGTAGGATTTGCATCAAGAAATGGAGTAAAACAATGGCTGAAAACATGCACTGTTGCCACTTGTCGACAGGCACAAGGTTGCTGTCGACAGGACTGGCTAACCAGTGAGCATATCTTCAGGTCTGTGTGCATCTGTCGACAGCAAGCAGTGGTGCTGTCGACAGCAACACACAGGTGAACAAATCAGACTTCTGTCTATGGGTTCCTGTCGACAGTAATGGGTTCGTCTGTCGACAGAACTTGACCAAACTTTCTGAAATGCTTCTAAACCAGCTATAAATGGTACTAACAACCTCTTCTATCATACCTAACATGATTAGGACTGAATCTTAACATAATCTTAGCCTCATTCTCGAAGATATCAAAGCATAAGAATAGAAGATATACACATGGAATGTGTCATATGGCTGATTTTCCTCAAGAAGACACATTGAAAGGGAGTTCAAGGAAATTGAAATGGGAAGTCAACTCTTAAACTTTCTTTTCTTTTTCACTTAAAACTTGTCAAGTTTACACACTTAAGATCTCCATGATCTCTCATGAAATCAGTTTCACGACAAGAAAGATCCATCATGAATCGGTCTACATTACGCAAGAATATCGATAACACTCCAGAGTTATGAATCAAGTTAAGAAAGAAGAAATTATCTATAAACTCTCATGGATGACCATTAACTTAAACATGACAATTAACTAAAACATGATGGAAAATGTAGTCTTGTGAAGAACATACTTTTCAGAATTATAGGATGAGAACTACAGGATGACATACAAGGTGAGATCCCCTTCAAGCTAGTAATCCACTAGTGAAGAGAAGGATAGAAGGAATTGAATCCTACAGGCACAACTAAAACATGCTTATAAGAGATAAATACATTGTTTCAAAAGAGAATCCACAAGTGTAAGACAAGTAAGGGTGATCATGACTTCTTTAACATGAGTGGAAATCAAAGACTTAGAACAGAGAAGAGATAGGGAGAGGGTTCTACAACCACACATGATGCACACAAGCTTCTAGAGGTACTTACGGATCTCAAACAAGAATTGAGAGCTTGTACACTTAGCAATAAGTTCTATTACTAGATCAAGGGTAAGAGTAAGAGAGGAAGGAAATAATTGAATCCTACCTGATTTGAGAAGGTGAAGTCTTTTCTTTGATGATGTCTCAACTGGAAGAAGGATGTTAACACCAAGAGTGCAAACACTATACTCCTACAGCTGCTACTTGTGACACCTTTAGCACAAGTGATGGAAGCAACAACCCATACAGCAGCAGCAGCAGCTTCCTCACGTCCCAGCAGCAAGGAACATCATCCAAACAGGATGTTAGCAAGTGCAACGGCAGCAGCACAACAACGACAGCAACAATACACCTCAGCAAAACAGCCAAATGCAGCAGAGGTGAAAGAGAGAGAGGCTGGATGTTGCCTGGTGAAGGGTTTTTATAACCCAGCATACCCTCCATGCACAACGGCACGTTGGCCGCCCAGGTGTTACCATAGAAACCATTTGGTTTCCATGGGCAACACGTTTCCCATGCAAGCCTTCCAGTGCTTACACCTAAGGCATAAGTATAGAAGCTTCTACCCAAGCGTTGTGGCCTTCTCAACGCCTCCCACGTAGCCAAACCAAAAATCCCCATAAAATCATTACCGTAAATAGCTTCTAATTCGGCTGGCCCAAAGATCATCATTTTTATGTATTCAAACGGGTCCGTTAGTGTTAAAATTTCAACCATAAGCTAATGTTATGGTTCTACAAATTATGGTGATTTTAGTTTAATTTTTAGAATTTATTTTACACTAGTTGAAAAATCACCCGAAAAATAGTCGCGTCGACTGTACCTTGAAATCCATACGTCGAAAAATTCAAATAATTACATATTTGATTTCTCCACATTTTTCTGGAAATTATGATGTTCTCGGATTTTTATTTCGTTATCGTTTTCCGATATCGCCCTGTGGAGGCACACACTTCAAGGTACGATACTGGGATAACGTTCATTACCACTAATTAAGTCTATCATCTAATTATCACAATTAAATAACGACCCTAAGGTATTTTAACCAAATTATTTCTATTTTCTTAACATTTTAAATTTCTGGGGCGTTACAATTTTAACTACATTCAGATCATTATATCTTGCTATACCTTGTGTTGAGTGTGTCTTTAAGATTAAACTTTTTTGCACAATACCAAACACACAATATCTTCTCTCATATGTCAATATCACTTTGCCTCACTTATTTTGATCATTTCTGAACCTTCATTTCTACAACTGCATTTCTTGATCTCCTACCATTCTTTGTTCTCTTTCATGAATATCCTTTTGATGTTGTCAAAAAAGGGGAGAAATTGCAAAGGCTTAAGAGGGAGAAATTACAGACATGGAAGAAAATTGCATTTATTTTGTCATCATCAAAAAGGGGGAGAATGTTATGTTGAGTGTGTATTTAAAACCTTTCAATGATGATTTTAATCATGACTATTTGACATCACTCATAATTTGATTTTGATGATGACATTTTGTACATATTAAAATGATGACTAAATGACATGTTAATATTTCATATGTTGATGATAATGACTTATGTTAATGGTTCACACTTCATATTTTCAGGTTTACATAACTTTGTCATAGTGGTGTCGACACAGTCTGCCTGTGTGTCGACACAGTCTGCCTGTGTGTCGACACACTTCGACTAAAGCTCAAAAATGGAAATTTTTTCTGGACACGTGGCTGCTTAGGAATCAAGGGATTTGACCTAGATTTCCATGCTCACGCACCTCAAGGCATCTCATGGACATATGGGGCTATAAATACCCATGATCCTCATACCCCAAAGGAAACTAAGCCCATACCATTTCCCGAAGAAGCTTTTTGGCAGCAAAAGGGGTATTTCCAGATCTTGCTCCATCTCCAGAAGCTGCAGACCATCCTTTCAAGAGGAAGGACGTGGGAATCAAGGCCAATCTCTGGAGAGAAGTGTGATGTGCTGAGAAAGGGATCAAATCCAACTGAAGAGTAGCAGTAGAAGAAGATTTTCTAGCAATTCAGATGCCATTAAAGCATAGTATCGCCAATTGAAGAGAATCTCCATCGAATTCCATCAAGGCTCTTCAATTCAAGCTTCTGCAAGACTTCTTCACCAAGGAACATCCAATCTACATCTATTTTACCCATTTCTTGGATTGTTCTTCTCACTTTCGTCTGTGAGATCTGTGCATGAAGTTCTGTGCAGATTTCTATGCACGATTGAGTCTGTGAATCAGATCATTGCTAGAGGATCTGATTTCTTTTGTGTTTGATCTAGCCTTTTGTGGTTTGAGTCGTCGTGCTCAATTTGGAGTCGTTGTGCTCTTGTTGTGGTTTGAGTTGTTGTGCTCAGTTTTTGGAGTCGTTGTGCTCCGGGTTGTGTGTTTGAGCCATCGATCTCAAGGGTGTTTGGAGTCGTCGTGCTCCGGTGTGAGTTGTACTCTTTTGAGTAGTGAAGCCTCACTGTGTGAGGGGTGGATGTAGGAATCACTGGTTGTATTTTCGAACCACCTTAAAATTCTTTGTCCAATGGTTTGATCTGCTTGTTTGCACTAGATGCTTGCATAGGATTTCTCTTTCACACTAAGTGTTTAATTGCTTCACACATCATCTACACACACCCACACTTCTGATCAATAAGTTGTTTGTCTAAATTGATCTCTGATTCGAAGTAATTTTGAATTGCTTAAGCTTCCGCATTAATTGGTGTTAGATCTATTCAACCCCTCCCCCCTTCTAGATCTGATCCATCCACCTATTCGATTCTACACAGTCCTTAAGGGGCATACCCTGAGGACTTGCAAAAAGGCCACTCTCAACTCACGGTACAAGCGCTCACGCTCACCACTCACACTACTGGCAACGCACGGCGTACAAACCGCCACCATGACCGTCCGGAAACAAACTCCTGTGACAGCGAGTCCCTACCTGAAGAGAGTAGGGGGTGAGCCTCGCGAACAAAGCTCAGTAGGGAAAACCAATCCCTTACCAGCCAGAGCAGCAGGAACTCCAACAAAAGCGGAAGCAACTACTCTAGAAAGTAGTAAAGTGAGAAACACCTACTGCAGAGTACCACAAAGCAGCGGAAAAGAGTAATGCCACGACCCTCAACCAAGGTCGGCCAGACACGACTCCCGTATAACCAGCGGAGTCAAACACATTGCAGAAGCAACACCTCGGCACGCACCCGCCGAGACAGAGGAGCTCACAAAACACCGGAGCAACCACGTGAGACCAGAGTCTCACGACACAAGCACCCAACATCCCACACCTCCACGAGGTCAGGAAGGAACAACCAGGTGTCACCATAAGAGACACCGAGCAACCACGTGAGAAGGAACGTCTCACCACAGGCACGACCACCTCAAACCTCCACAAGGTTGAGGGCCCACAAGCAGAACCACTCTGCACCTCGAACACACCACGAGGTCAGGGAACTACACCCTACGGTACCACCACGGACGGCACCAAGGAATGATTTACCAAAACCAGCAGTCGGATGTCCACACAAGACACCCCGAGAGAACACGCTGAGCGAAAGAAACTAAACACAGCCCACGAGGCCAAACCAACCAAGCCCACGGCACTAGACACGGCTAGGCTACAACCACCGTGCAGGCTTGGGCAACGAGACCCACTTAGAAACAACGTGAGAAACTCCGTCACAGCAAGAGCAACCAAGCCACAGCCACAGGCAGCTAAGAGGACACAACGTCCACACCTCCAACTCGCCAGCCGCTGACTCCTGCCTACAACCACCCAAGGTAGAGTGAGGCTAGTGAGACATAGCACAGAACAACTAACAAACCACCGCAGCCCGGCCGAGCTGCGGCCCCACGCCTACCCTCCCTACGCAGCTCTGGAACCAACGCAGAGTGAGGCAGTGAGAAGGACTAGCTGGTCCGCACCGCAAGAACACCTCAACCACCTCGGAGACACAGACCAGCTAAGGGAGCTCCACAAGCGACTCTACGCCACTGCCCACCACCATTTTCCCCTCAGCTCTGGAATCCGCCACACTAGGCTGTCAACTCGAGCATGCTCGTAGCCCGAAGAACTCCCTCAACAGGCTCCCAAGATGGGGGTCCTAGGAAACGGAGACAACGTCTGAACGGGACAAGCCCTTACGTGCAGAGCACCAGGAGAAAGAGAACAGGTGGGGCAACAACCAACAGAAACCGGCACAGCTGGCTTGTAACCAAGACAAGCCCAGCAGGCACAAGCACGCATGGCACACCTCCCGGAAACCCCCAGGAGGACCGTCGGCCAACTCCGGCACACACGGCATGGCCCGAAAACTCGGAACACCACCACACAACACAGAAACCAACGCTCATCTAATAATCGATTGACCGACAGACAATCGATTATTAGACAGACGCGAGCCTCCTAGCACTGCCGCTAGGACACGGCCACGAAGGTGTCACCTTCAGTCACTGGACGTCGGGAGGCAACCTGCCGCGTTCCCTACCAGAAGGTCCTAAGGGCACCTCCGACGCGACACTAACGCATCGCCCAAAGCGGATGCATTAGTGGCCAGTCATCCTAACACACATAAATGGAGGAACTGGAAAGCCCAGGATGTTACATTTCTCCACTTGCCCTAAGGCAGATTCAGATATGATGTTTTGGGCTATTCAGAATCAGGATATTAATATGGCAGAAGTGATTATTGAGAGGATGAAGTTTGCAACTATAATGATTTGGGACAAGAAGAACAAACTGAACGTCTCTCTACCATATGCTCACCTGCTGACAAGGATTTTCCAGCATTACCGCATAAATTTGAATGGTGAAGTGTCAGAGAAGATGGGCCAAGCTATCAGGTCCAGAAACTTGAAGAAGAGCGGCTTTTCTGTAGTATTCGGTGTTTGGACAAAAACTTCAGTTGCAGAAGGAGAGGCCATTATCAGAGAAGCTCAAGAAATTCCTCCAATTCTAGAGGGAGAGGGAGAGGCAGAAGTAAGGGTTGAAGACCCTGTCGTAGAGGTTCCAGCTATCCCAGCAGTCCAAGAAGAGGCAGCATAAATCAGAACAGAAGAACCAGTGGCAAGTGCCAGTAGAATTGAAGAAATTCTTCCCGAGCACATTGAGCCCATAGGGCAACTATCAGAGGTTGAGTCCCCCTCGACAGTTATTACATCAATAATTCAAGAAGTGTTGGAAACTGTCGCCAGTATTCAGGGGGAGCAAGAAGAAATTGTTCCAGAAGTTATGGCACCAGGCCACAGTGAAGTTCAGATGGAAGATGCTCCTACTCAGGGGGGGCCTGAAATTAAGAAGGAAGCTGAAATTCAGGGGGAGCCTACAGCTAATGCCCCTGCTGATCAGTTCCAGGAAGGTGTTGTGGAGAGCACCTCGGATGATGATGACAATGTGGAGGCAGTTGCTGGCACAGGTGATAAGGGCAAAGGTGTGGCCGCTGAAATTCCATTACTTACAAAGAAGGCACACCGGATATCGACGAAGAACAAGATTCATGTGCACTTGAAACCAGTAATTGAGAGATTAGATGCACAAGAACAGATTTTGTGCTCTGTTCAATATGATATTTCCTCAATTTTCATAAGTCAGAGCACTGGAGTGAAGGAAATGGCTATGGTAAAGGCAGTACTGCGAGGAATGAGGAATGAGTTGGTGGGCATGAAGCAAATGATCTTTCAGATTTAGTGAGGGCACAAGTTTCCACTCCTGCCCCTCCTGCTCCCACTCCTACAGTGCCTGAGAATAATTCAGGGCCATCAAGGCCAAGTAATGTAGAAGAAGATGTTCGGCCATTAGGGCCAGTTGCAGAAGAAGCATTCCGGCCATCAGGGCCAGTTGGTGTTGAGGAATCTGGGCCATCAGGGCCAAAGGTTACTGAGGAATCGATGCAGTCCGAGCCTGCACAAGAAGCTGGGCCACTAGAGCCATCCTTTGAGCAGTCAGGGCCCAGTTGGGGATGAGTCAGGGCCATCTGGGCCAGTGGAATCTCAGGCTGAGCAAGTGAGAGCTGAAAAGACTGTAGAAAAGGCTGTGCCCCCAAAGCCACCTTCTTCTCCTCTTCAGACTCCAGCCCCTCCTTCTCCACCTTCATCCTCCACTGCTCCTCCAGCTCCTGCCACCTTTAAATAACCTCTTCCCAAAAACATCTCCTCACCTACACCATTTCCTGCCACCTCCTCCTCTTCTCTTGCTTCCTCCACATTTATTCCTCCTCCTCCAATTTTTGAAGCCCCTCTAGCTTCATCCTCCTCAGCTGGACCCTCATCCTCTGGCCCATCATCTTCAGCACCATCTACACTACCTTCTCCTACTCCCTTCTCTTCTCTTCAGCCACCCACTCCTCCATCTTTCATTACTATCATTCTGGAGGGTGCTTGTATTCAAGGGCACACCATTGAGGACATCAAAGATGAGTTTGAAGAAGCAATTCTTCGCTCAGTCCTATTTGTGTCTTCTCATGTTCACAGGACTGATCCCTCCAGTCCTGCTCTTAAAAAGAGAAAAGTTTCCAAGAAACTTGCTCTCTCTTCTGAACCTTTTTTCCCTCCTCTTTGGTTCTCTCTCTCTGTTGAAAATAGGAGAAGAACTCTCTGTTGTGAATATCTAGAAAAGGTTGTATTTGCTGTTCTATATGGCCTTCCTCATCTTGACCTCACAGAACACCTCAATATTGTTCTTCCTCTATCCCATATATCAAAATTTGAACAAAACAAAAAAATTTCCACTACTGAGTCTAGGACTGAAGACCAGTGGGCTAAGGGCCATCAGTCTCTCTACAGGCAGTTTGTTCTTGCCAGATCTGCAAGGTTTCCACCTTCAGACCATCCTCTCACTCTGTCAGAATGGTTTGTCATCCACCACAGAAAGACTTGGGGATCCTTCATTCAAAGAGAAGTCAAATTGATCTGGTACTTCCAGATGTTCCAAGATTATTATTTTGTAAACAAATTATCGGAAGTTCAGATTGGTCAGTTCAGGGGAGCAATTGCAAAGTTGAGAACTAAAAACCCCATCAATACTCCCCTTCAGATAGACTTTACTACTCTTAAGATGCCTAACATTGTCTTCCTTCCCAAGCTTCATTCCCTCATCATGGACTCTGCTGTGGGCACCATTATCTTTGAAAGGTTTGCTAGGGTTATGGCCTGAATCTCAATTCGGCAAGATGCTCCTCTTGCTTTCCACAGATTCCTGTTCAGATAATACCATAGGGGTAATATCAAATCCGATGTGCTTACTCCCCTCTTGTCTGAGTGTGAGAGGCTTTCTCCATATGATTGGGAGAAGCACTACAACCAATCTACTCAACAGCTAGTAAATCTGAACAGCTCACTGTTTAACTATGGGAAACCCACTCTTTCAGTTGAAGAATTTTTGGATCTAAACTCCATCAATCATGTTCAAGATTTGTTTGCTATTTGGGTTGAAAGGTATAAAGTGTTTGTTGGTCTGAAAAAGGAACTAAAGGAGCATCAGATCTTCTATCCAATTTCTATCGACCAGTTTTTATAGCATGCAAGTTTTGGTACCTCCCGTTCCTACAAGATGTCTTTTGGAAAGGATGAATATGCCAATTTCTTAGAAGCTCAAAGGAAACTTCATATCCAACGAATGGTTCCTGTTATAGATCTTCATACACTATTGCTTAGGGTGTCTTTCAATTGTATTTTGAAGAGCAGGAACTCAAGGCTTGGCCGATCATTACTCGCCATGTCTCTCTCTTGTCACCTGCCTTCTACATCTCTGTACCCCCTCAGTAATTAATATAGTGTTGATTGGCCACCACTTATCTTTCTTCTCTTCTTTCTTTGTCTATTTTGGTTTCCTTTTGCTTAATGACAAAAAGGGGAAGAAAATAAAACATTCTGAAATACATATCTACATTCTTTAAATTTTATTTAGAAATTTTTCTTAAGTTTATTTCAGCACATTACATATTATATTTTGCTATGTTTTGTCATCACCAAAAAGGGGGAGATTGATGATCAATCCATCCCCATAAAATTTTATTTATTATAAAATTTTTATAATTAACAAATATTTTCTAACAATCCTTTATGAAGTTCATCCACAGGGAATAAGTCAACCAAAATCTGTAAGTTATTCTCTTACACTGATAGTTAAAGTTCAGGGCATGAATTTCTTCTAAGTCCACATCGATTTCCTTTGTAAAAGAATGATTTTATCTTATAACGATTTGATAAGTGAGTACAACGATTTCAGTCTCACAACAATTTCGTAAGTGAAACAACGATTTCGGCTTCACAACAATTTCGTAAGTGAAACAACGATTTCGGCTTCACAACGATTTCATAAGTGAAACATCGATTTCGGCTTCACAACGATTTCATAAGTGAAACATCGATTTCGGTCTCACATCGATTTCCTTATTGAAACATCGATTTCGGTCTCATAACAATTCGTTAAGTGAAACAACAATTTCGGCTTCACAACGATTTCATAAGTGAAACATCGATTTCGGTCTCACATCGATTTCCTTATTGAAACATCGATTTTGGTCTCATAACGATTCGTTAAGTGATGCAACGATTTGCTTATACAATGATTTGCTTGTACATCGATTTGTTTATATTTGTACAACGATTTGCTCGTACATCGATTTGTTTATATCTGTACAACGATTTGCTTGTACATTGATTAGTTTATATATGTACAACGATTTGCTTGTACATCGATTTGTTTATATTTGTACAACGATTTGCTTGTACATCGATTTGCTTATATCTGTACAACAATTTGTGTTCACAACGATTTGCTTCTACTTAAACAATGTTTGCTTGAACAATGAATTGTTAACACAATGATTCCATAAGTAGAACATTGATCGCATCGACTTCATGAATACATCTATTACTCTCATGATATTCATATATATTTTCAAATATCAAGGAGTTTGAACTCTTCCCGTGAATATCTTTGTATCCTGCATTTATTGTGACTATACACATCATCTGCATGTCACATATCTGAATGCTTTCTACACCCATGATACAATAGCAAATACTTTATCAAGTGACAGAATAGTATTTCCATTTTGGTGTACATTCTTACTGCATGGTTTCTAACGTTGACTGACAAGCATAGAGATAGTCTAGCTGTCTATGGTTTGGCATTTATTGTGTGCAGGTCTTTGCCACTACCACATCCTACAACATTGGACAACTAGAAGCTGAAGGATATCTGGATGAATCTTCTCTTTGCATGCATGGCTCGTAAAGCATGTTTGACTAGAAGCTTACCTGTTCCACACCATGGACCAGAAAGTCTAACGTGCATCTAACATAGAGACAACGGCCACTTCAATGGCTATATTTTTCAAGAGAAGATATATAGAAGACTTAAGACTCCAGATTGCGATTGATTTCTCTCTCTCTAGTTTTCTAGAGAGAGAAGCTCTACATCTGAATTAGGGTTTCATGTTGCCACCGCCCCTCCTGGGGGCTGGTGGCCTCCTTCGCCAGAGCTAGCCATGGCGTCCCCCGCTTCTAGTGATGATCCCGGGTCTTCCACAGGCCGCTTGACCTATGCCCAGATGATATCTCGGTCCAAGCATCCTCCGGCGTTAAACATCGGCGTGAAACCTGCTGGCTTCACTGATCATGGCGAACCTGCTACATATTTTTCCAAGGAGGAGATGTTGCTTTCTACCAAGCCTCTTCAACATGCTATCATCGCCAGGTGCTCTTATGGGCGTTGTTCGATCCCTGAGATCAAATCCTGCCTCACCCAACGTCTAGCTATAAAGAAAGATTTCAACATCAGCACTTTGCACCATCGTCACTTATTGTTCAGGTTTGATGATCAAGAAGATTTTCTGAAAGTGATACTCAGGAGAAGTCTTTTCATAAAAGGTTTGCTGTTTCGCTTCTTTAGATGGGAGCCTTACTTCGATTTCAACGCAGACCCTACCTTGATCCCAGTCTGGATAGGTTTCCCATTGCTTCTTGTTAACATTTATTTTGATGATTATCTCAAATCCATCGCAGGGAATCTTGGACATGTTCTTCGAATCCATGAAGCCACTAGCGCTCTAACTCAGACACATGAAGCCCTTGTTTGTGTGGAGATGGATATAAAACATCCTAGACCTGATAGGATTTGGATAGGTTGTGACAAGGATGGCTTTTGGCAATCTGTGAACTATCATCGGATACCTCCGTTATGCTCTTTCTGCCAAAAAATTGGGCACTCAGTAAACGATTGCCATAAGAAGACCAGGACGCATATCCCGGTGTTGGCACTAGAAGTTTCTCTACCAATGGCGCCGGAACCTTTACCCATCCCCACCAAATAGCTTTGGCGCAAAAAAAGTCAAATTGCAGAGCGATCTCAAGTGGAGGAAGTGGTGCAACACTCTGTACATGTGACCACGCTACCTGCTGATCCGGTTTCTCTATCCAAACAAGCATGCAGAAAGATAGACGAAGATCCTATCGAGCGTCCTTTATCTACGACAAACAGATTTGATGTTCTGGCCGATGATCAAAGTGAGGAGGTGATTCCTGATCGGGTTGCCAAGTCCCTACAAGATGTGTCTCCCTCTGAAACCCAGGAACAGTCTCACGTTGTTAACATGCATGCTCCTGTGCATGCTATTCATGATATTAATTACGACCAGCCACACTACGTTGAGAGATTCAGCGTTGGATATATTCCACCGCTAATACCTGAAAGACCTTGCAATTCTGGTGAGTTTATTCTCAACAACCACTTGGAGAGTTCTAATAATATCCTTGAACAAGAAATATCCACAGATGGGACATGCCTTCTTCACGGTCAACAGAAGACTCAAGCAGTTAATACGGAACTTAATGACGACTGTATTCAGGTCAGTAAAGAGCAAGCTTTAAATTGTTCGGTGGCAAAATAGGCCAGAACTGATAATTTTCTGATGCCATTAGTTTCCTTCTCTAAAGATGGAAAAATTCAAAAACTGGGGGGTGTTCGAACAAGGTCAAAGACCAAGGCCGCTGATATATCTTCTAGTTATCGTTCCTCATGAGTTTTTCATCAATTATTTGGAATATTCGGGGTGTTTCTAACCCTGCTTCCATCTTAGACAGCTCCGTCGTAAATATCGGCCTATGTTTATTGCAATCTCAAAACCAATGATCCCATTTTCCCGTGCTGCTGCTATCTGTAATTCTATAAAGATGAATGATGTTATTGGTAATGATGGTGATGACTCCAAGATATGAGTTTTCAGGCAGGCAGAAGCAAATCTTCTTGTTATTAATAGCTCTAAACAACATATTACTTTGGCATGTTTTCGGGGAGAGGTTACTTGCTGTTTTGTTACAATTGTTTATGCTTCCTGCAATTATAGAAACCGTTGAATCCTGTTTGAAGATCTCTTAAATTTTGCTTCTCAAGTTAATGTCTCGTGGCTGGTGGGGGGGACTTCAACTGCATATCTGAACCTTCTGAGAAAAGTGGTGGAAATTTCTGCAACATTAATTCCATGATTGATTTCAATGCTTTTTTTTTCTGCGTCCTCCTTGGTTGATGCTGGTTATGTTGGCACTCCTTTCACTTGGTCTAACAATCGTTTGGGTTCGGCTTCTTTGAAGGCCCACTTGGATCGGGTCTTATTTTCAGCTGATTGGACTAATTCCCTGTCTGATCTTTCTATTGCCCACCTTCCTAGGGGTCCTTCGGACCATGCACCTCTCCTTTTATCTAAGAAGAACATTATTAAGCCTCCAGCTCGCTTTAGCTTTCAAACTATGTGGACGACACACCCTACTTTCATGGACGTGGTTTGTCAGGTTTGGATTTCAGCTGTTTATGAGAATCCTAATCCTATGGTCAGACTGCAATTTAAGTTGAAGACTCTGAAGATAGCACTGAAGGAATGGAATATTAATAGCTTTGGTAACATCAATAAGAATCTAAAGGATACTGAATTGCATGTTAGCTCTGTTGAACAAAGGTTTGATGCTATGCCCACTCAGGATAACAGATCTGCCCTGCATTTGGCACAAGCAAACCTTAAGTATGCTCAACGCTGTGAAGAAATATTTTGGTGCTAAAAATCAAGACTGGATTGGTTAGATAATGGCGATAGAAACACTTCTTTCTGTCACGCGGTGGTTCAGGGGAATAAGCGCAGAAATTTTATTCACAGGCTGAAAGTGGATGACAGTGTTAACTGGTGTGAAGACCAAGACATGCTGAGGGATGCTGCCTCTAGATATTTTCAAAATCTACTTACTTCTGATACTCACACCATGGATAATAACCTCCTTCAGATCATTCCTAATATTATTACTGCTTCGCAGAATGAAGGTCTTTGCTCCCCCCCTACTATGGAAGAGGTTAAAAAGGCTGTGTGGGACATGAATGGTGGTGGTGCGCCTGGTCCAGATGGTTATTCCGGCATCTTCTATACTACCTGTTGGAGTATTATTGGTGTGGATGTCCTTGAAGCTATCAGTGGTTTCTTTAATGGGTTCTCGCTTCCTCATGGAATTTCTTCCACGGTGATTGCTCTCATTCCAAAAGTCAACAATCCAATCTCCTTTGCGTATTACCGGCCTATCAGTCTGTGTAATTTTTGCCATAAGATAATCTCTAGAATTTTCTGTGATCGTCTCATTGGTATTCTCCCACAGATTATCTCCGATGAATAGGGCGCTTTTGTCCAGGGCAGATCGATCATCAATAATGAGGTCCTCGCAAAAAGCTTGGTTAAAGACTTGGGGCGCAAAGTGAGGGGGCATAACATTATTATAAAGCTTGATATGATGAAAGCATATGACCGTGTTGAATGGGATTTCCTTTTTAATGTTCTTAGAAAGTTCAGCTTCTGCAACAGATTCATTTCCTACATGGGTATGTTGATATCCAATTGCTGGTTTTCTGTCCTTGTTAATGGTCATCAAGCTGGGTACTTTAAATCTTCCAGGGGGCTCAGACAGGGAGATCCAATTGCTCCGGATCTCTTTATCATAATGGAGGAGGTTCTTAGCAGGGGACTTCGGCATCTTCTTCAAAATGGCTCCCTTAAACCTTTTGCTGGCCCCAGACATTGCCCTTCCATTTCTCATCTTTTGTATGCAGATGATACTCTGATTTTTACTAATGGCATGTCTCAAACTTGTCAGTCTTACTGAAATTTCTGCAAGCTTATGAACTCTCCTCTGGACAGAAGATTAACAGAAGAAAAAGGCACTTTTTTTTATCTAAGAAAACTCCTACTGCCACTGCTATTAAAGTCAAGAACACTACTGGCTTTTCACAGCAATTGAAGTCCCTTTGCTACCTTGGCGTAAACGTGAAAGAAGGGCGGACTAAAATTGCATATTTCAGCTCCTTATTCGATAAAGTAAACAGAAAACTCAGCAGTTGGAAATCCAAATTCTTGTCTCAAGCTGGCTGTGTTGTTCTTATTAATTCTGTGCTTAATTTGATCCCCATTTATACTGCTTCAGCTACAATCCTTCCAAAAGGTGTTATTCAATCTCTTGAAAAGTCCTTTGCCTCCTTCTTTTGGAGTGGGCATGATGGAGTTCAGAGACGTCAATGGGTTCCTTGGACTGTCATCCAGCGCCCCACTCTTGAGGGTGGTTTGGGGATCAGAAGCCTCTGGCAAATTCAACTTTCTCTAGCCACTAAATACCTCTGGAACATATACCATGGGAATGACCTCTAGGCCAGGTATGCCAGGAAGAAGTCCCAACACATGTATGGTTTGCCTACAAATATCTTTACCATTGTCAATAAACTCATTACTGAGAACACTAGATGGCTGTTGGGTAATGGTGGGACTGCTGATTTCTTTTATGATGTGTGGGCTGGTGAAAGACCGTTATGTTCATCTTTAGATGATCCTACTACTGCCCCTCATGTTTTGGTGAGTAATGTTATAAATGACGAAAACCATCATATCTGGAGGACCTTCCTTGGCATTCAGTTTCTTCAAAAGGTACACTTAAATACTGATAAAGATAGATGTATTTGGTCCCCTACGAATGATGGTTCCTTCACCTCTAAATCTGCTTATAGTCTTTTGCGGCCTAGAGGTGTTCAGAGGTCCCCTCTAGCTAAGATATGGCATCACAGTTTCAACAGAAAAGCCTTCTTATTTTGTTGAAAAATCATCAACAGAGCTGTTCCTGTGGATTCCAGAATTTCTGAAATAGGCATACAATTAGCTTCTAAATGTTCCTGCTATCATGCACCACAGTATGAGGACATAAATCACCTATTTCTCAGAAGTGATATTGCTGGTCTTCTGTGGCACTGGTTTACCCCTTTCCTTGCCTACAAAGTTTTGCCTAATGATAATTTCACCTCTTGGCTTTGGAAAAATATTGAGCATCACAGAATCGGCTCTCCATTCGGGTTCATTGCCATCTACGGTATCCTACTTATTACTTGGGAGATTTGGAGGGAAAGATGTGGTAGAAGATTTGAAGCAAGTGCCCGGCCCTGCAGGAGGATCATTGATAATATTACCTTCCTCATTTCTCACGCCGCCCATGGTCAAACTTTCAAAAATTACCCTTCTGCAAATCAGGTGGAAGTTATCAGCACTCTGGGCTTTCCTTTCAAATGCCGCCCTTCCATATTTAAGTTTGTTCGGTGGATACCACCCATTCATGGTATCTGTCTGAATGTTGATGGTGCATCAAAAGGTAACCTGGGATCCAGTGGAGGCGGTGGCTGCTTTAGAAATGCATCTGGTGACATCCTTCTGGCTTTTGCTTTCAACTATGGTTATGGTACAAGTCTCCAGGCAGAAGTCCGAGCTCTACATGATGGTCTACATATGGCTTAAGAATTCGGTTTTCGTATTTCCTGTATCTACTCCGATTCTGCCATTTTAGTTAGCTCCATCAACTCGAAATCTTCTTTGGGATGGCAATGTCACAGGTGGTGGCACGCTACACTGGCTGCCTTCCATAAACAAGACCCTAATATTGTGCATGTTTTTAGAGAGGCGAATCAGGTAGCTGATGCTTTGGCATCTTTAGGGTGTCAGGAACCAATGAATAGGCTCTTTACTTCATTTTCTATGCTCCCTCACGTTGTTAAAGGTTCAGCAGTCCTTGATAAGACTGGCCTGCCAAATGTTCGATTCGCATAGTTTTTTGGTTTTACCAGGGGTATTCCCCGTAGTTTTATGTACCACCATCATTTTTCTTATATTAGTTTTTGGCCCAGGCTCCCTCACTGGTGGAGTGAGAACATTCTTCCCCTCTGGGGGAGGGTGCACTCTCCTAGCTTCGAGGACCTGAGGACCATTTTTACTTAAAAAAAAAAAGACTGAAGACTCCATGAAGAGTGACTTTTGGTGCGATAGTGTTTCACAGAGAATCATCTACAACTTGCGAGCATCAGAAAGAAGAGATCTTGTTTCACTCCATCTTTTCTTTAGCTCTTAGCTCTCAGCCTTTCATTGTTTAGATATTTTGAGAGCTTGTTTGTCACTCCCCGATGCGGAATATCGGAACGCAAGGCAGTTGCAAGTAAACGGATACAGAGCAAGTACTAGACATCAAGCCATTGAACAAAGATAAATACTAAAGCAAATTCTTCTCATTAATAACTTTCCGAATGTCTAGTTACAACCACTAATATCAGAGCCATTCTATAGGGCCCAATTACATTGAAATAAAAGTAAAAGACTAAACTAACACTCTAATCATAATACTAAGACACTAGGGTACTCATGACTTCACTCCTGGTCGTTCCCGTCCTCTTGAGTGCATGTGTCATCCTCGGTCTCACCTGAGAACACAACGACAAATAATGTAGGGTGAGCGATAACACCCAGTAGGACTTAAATCTCAATAGTCAAGCAGGCTTTAAATGATTAATGTATTAAAAGGCAGTGTAACTAATGATAGAGCGAGAGAGTCAAGTAAAAGATAGCAAGATAGCGCATGATGGAAATAGCACAAGCTTTCTAAGTATAGCACAAGTGTCGAATATAGCACAATTAGCAAGATGGCCATAGCACAAATAGCACAAAGTATAGAAATAGCACAACGGGTATAGTATAGCACTTTTGTCAATAGACAATGAGAGAACATAGCACTTTTGATTGTCATTTAGATAGTCGAGATAGATAGCACTCGAGTGTAATGCCAAACACTCTGATCATTTAACTTCCATGGGCACTAGCACTTTCGGGCGCACATCCTAATACCAGATCGGGCCTTTTATATATTGTCGGGCATTGGTTATATTGTTTATCTTTAGACAATCAGTCAATGGCTAATAGAGAGTACCAAAAAATTGATAAGAGTACTAGATGAATAGATAAGATAGTAGAGTGAACATGAATAGATGAGCGAGTAGAGTATAGATGAGAGCTAGTGGACATTGCACGTAACACGTCGAGTAAACAGGCGATAGTAACAGTTGCACAACACGCGCACTTGGTGTTGGCAGTCAGGTGGAACTCACGACCCTTCCACTGGCCATGTTAAGCACAGGTCCAGAGGTCCGGCGTGATTCAAGATAAGAGCAAACTTCGAGTAGCCGTTTGGACCATATTGATCCCTAAAGGGTGTCATAGGTGTTAGGGTACAACCGGCTCATCGAACATGTGGGAATCCTTAGACAGAGGAGACTTACGGAGGCCTTGAACAAGGATTCACTAGTCCGGCAGAAGGAGTATCCGACGGAGAGTTCGTCCAAGTCAAGAGAGAGTGTGTATATAGAAATAAGTGCTCGACGCTCTAGAGGAATTCTAGAACAGTGGAGCGTCGGTAACGGTATTCCCAAAACATCGCAAGAAAATGTAGACAAGTCTATTTAAAATATGGTAATTTAATTACATAAATTTCCAGATGTATTATGAGTTAATTACATGCCAAGTTAAGCCATATTTGGATGGTTCAAGGTGTGTGCACATGTGACAAGAAATCATAGCTAGAAACAAGTCATGTGCATGTCTTTTAAAACCACACAAAATGTTCAGTTTATAATAGGTATATTTACTGCGTATATGACTGTTAAGAGAGGGTACAAACACTGTAGAAACTCAAGACTTGTAGAGATAGGGGGTTTCATGTAAAAAGCCCAGATCACGACGTACCCTAATGAGGGTCACGACGGGGTCAAGCAGAACGCGACAGGCTCTTGTACAGATCGCGACGGGCTCATCGGTTCAGGTAGACAGATCGCGACGACAGATCATGTCGCGATCAGATCGCAACGAAAGGTGTTGTCGCGATGGCCCTAAGAACGTGGCCTATCGGGCCGTCGCGTTCTCAGGTCCTGTACCTGAGTCCGACAGGGGAAAGGATAGAGCCTCGGATTGTGGGCCATTTTTCTATCTTTTGACATAGGGTTGTTCATAAAATCATAACTAATTGTATAGCCAATGAAAAATCATGAAATTAGTTGCGAATTGATCTAGACATTCATGGGTACTTACATTAAATAGGAATTTGAAAACAAACAGGGTTTCAACATGCTTTGGTCATGTATATTCATGAAGAACATGGAACAGTACACAGATGAGATCAACGATTTAATTCGCAAGATAGGATGGATGAAATTAGGGCTTTAGGGGCAAAAGAAGCCTAACTGTCATCAGTATTTCCCATAAAAATTTCGTAGCATGGGGGTTAGTGTGCGTAGAGATCAAGATTTAAAAAGAGGGTTCGGGGTCATGGTGTTTACGGAACTTCAAAAATTAAGAACAAAAGATTTGCTCGATGGAAAAATATGAGACAAGAGGGCTTTGAATCCTGTGGTTTAGATCAACCTACAGACAAAATTGATTTATTTTGCGCATGAGAATGCCTACCTTTGATCGTTTTCCTTTTCTAGGGCTAGAACTTGAAGAACGGGGTTGAGAGCTTTGAGAAGTTCTTCTCCCCACGAATTCTCCTCTTCCTTGGCCTCTCCTCCTGGTCCAGAAACCCTTGGCAACGATCTAGGGCCGGCCATGGAGCTTTAAGAGAGTATTTATGTCTCTTGGGTTTCTATTTCCTAATAGGACTCTAATTACTATTAAATTTCGGGATTTCCTATTTCTCTCACCCTTTCCAAGCTTGAGAACTTCTAATTGGGTTAGAATGGGAGCTAAATTCGTGGCCAAGCTACTAGGGTAGGTTTAGGAATCCAAATCCAACTCAAACTTCTTATTTAATGTATTAAATACCTCTTTTCTATTTAAGTAATAATTAAGTTACGAATTTAGGGTATTTTTTCTATTATTCCCCTTTTAAAAATTCCTATTTTGGCCCACTAATTTCTAATGGGTCCATTTAACGAAGTCCATTACTTCTTTTCATTTAATGGGTTTTATTTAATTCTCTTTTATTTGATTTTCTAATTGCTTTTATTTTTATTTTTATTAAATTTTTATTTTTTGAAAAATCTAGGTTGCTACATCCTCCCCCTCTTAAAAAGAATTTGGTCCCCAAATTCATATGATCATAATGGAGGGAATGTCTTACCGAAAAGATCAGGGTAGTTCCGTCTGATGGTTCCTTTCGGTTCCCATGTGGCTTCTTCCACTCCACAGTTATTCCATAAAACTTTAACCACGTGAATGAGACGGTTCCTGAGCTGTTGTACCTTCCGTTCTAATATCTTGACAGGCCTTTCTTCATATGTCGTGTCCCTGTTCAACACCAACTTCTTGTGACGAATGATGTGTGTAGGATCATATACATATTTCCTGAGCATGGAGACATGGAACACATTGTGTACACATGCCAAATCCGATGGCAACGCCAGTCGGTATGCAACCTCACCAATCCTTTCAAGTACTTCAAAAGGACCGATAAATCTAGGACTGAGCTTTCCTTTCACACCAAATCTTTGGATGCCACGAGTAGGTGACACCTTTAAGAATACATGATCACCGACTTAGAATTCTAAGTCCCGCCTTCTTTTATCGGCGTAGCTCTTTTGTCTGGACTGAGCAGTCTTAAGTCGGTCTCTAATCACCTAAATGTCCCAGGTTGTATTTTGCACCATGTCTGGGCCTAGCCATTGCTGTTCTCCCACCTCATTCCAGCATGCAGGAGATCTACAATTTCTTCCGTAGAGTGCTTCGAACGGTGCCATCTTAATACTTGCCTGGTAACTATTGTTATAGGCGAACTCAATAAGGGGTAGGTGCTCGTTCCAATATCCTTGGAAGTCTATAGTGCACACTCTCAACATGTCTTCCACTATTTGGTTGGTTCTTTCAGTTTGCCCATCAGTTTTTGGGTGGAAGGCGGTACTAAAGTTGAGTTTAGTACCCAATGCACCTTTCAGTCCTTTCCAAAAATGAGATGTAAATCTTGGATCTCGATCTGAGACTATGGATGATGGAACTCCATGTAGTCTTATAATCTCTTTGACATATAAGGTAGCTAGTACTTCTACCGACCACTTACTCCTTATGGCTAGGAAGTGGGCAGATTTGGTTAGTCGGTCGACAATGACCCATATGGCGTCGAGTCCACCACGAGTCTTGAGTAAACCCATGATGAAGTCCATGCCAATACTTTCCCATTTCCATTCCGGAATATCTAGTGGTCTGAGTACACCAGCAGGGCACAAGTGTTCTGCTTTTACTTGTTGGCAAGTAAGGCAGTGTGCGGCATGTTCAACTACCTCTCTCTTCATGTTCGGCCACCAAAACGTTCTTTTCATGTCTTGATACATTTTGGTACCTCCCGGGTGGATAGTGTACTTTGTCTTGTGAGCTTAATCCATTAGCTTCCTCTTTAGTTGTTCATTATCAGGGACGCATGTCCTCCCTTGGAACACCAGTCTTCCATCCTCAGTCATAGCAAAGTCTGGTCTTTCGGTTAATGTAACAGCGCGCATTTTTCGGATCCTCGTGGATCGTGTGTTTAGCGCTTGTGGTGGCCAATGTGAGGCCAATGTGGTGCGTGTGCCGTGTGTGTGTGTTTTGGGGATTACTGGGCCGACGTTTTGGGCCTGCAGTACCCTAGATCCTTCAGCCTATCATCGCGACAGTAATGGCGGACGCGTTCTTAACGCGGCAGTGGTGACCGTCGCGTTCATGTGGCCGTCGAGCGTCTGCATGTGCGCCACGTGTAGTGCTCAGAGCAGTGGGCGTTGCGAAGGCGACGCTCAGGTCTGTCGCGACCTGATCGCGGCGCCACGAGGGGTCGCATTTCGAACCGCTGCAAGTTTTTAAATAACCCCAACCAAGTAAAACGCAGAGGGTTTTTGCTCGGCCAGGGGGGAGGTGCTGTGGCGATTTCAGCTGGGATTTGGCATCTTCGGCGTGTCCTCGCTGCAGGGAGTTTGGGAGAAGTAGGGGAAACGCCAGGAGATCGCTGCATAGCGTGTTCTTCGCGAAAGTAGGTGAACTCTTCCCGTTTTCAGGGTGTAAATCGCATGGGATTGGGTTCCAATCTGTTTAATGCGTTTCTAACAGTAGAAAGCATGCCTAGGTATTCACAAAAGCATGAAAATGAAGGATTAAGGGTGGTTTGTGATGTGGAAATGGCCTGTCATGGAGAGAGCCCGGACTAGGGTTTCCACCTGCTAACGTGACAGGTTCCGGGGACGCGTCCTGAATGCGACCCAGCGCTGGGCCGCGTTAAGAATCATGACGCGACATGTTTGAAGACCGCGTTATGGATCATAAGGTGACATGTCGTGGGGACGCCTTCTAAAGGTGACCCTGTTGGCTGTCGCGACATGGCTCGAGAGGCCATGTTTGTGCATAGTTTATACATATGATTATCTGATTATTGTTATCGATGTGCTTAGTGTTAGTAAGCAGTGCATTGGCACTTGTAGCGCTCTGGGAAGCGCATGGTTTTCGAGGCTATCTTATAGGTTGTGTAGCTAGCTAGTAGTTTGCCTGTGGACATAGTGTTCACACGAGGCAAGTGGTGTTCACGTGTTGTGAACCGTCAGTACACGAGGTTTACGTGAGGTTTCACGTGGTTTGTGCAGTGCGCACGTGGTTTCTGTGTGCGTGTCAGGTAGTAGACGCCTACCGTGGTTACCTCTCTAGTTGGGTGCCCCAAGTTCTCTATGAGCCAGGCTGTAGCTCGGGGCTTTGTCCCGGTACTTGTGCTGTACTGTCGAGGTCTGTGTCGTCTGACCTGGACACCCTCACTCCTTAGTTTGAGTTGTACGTCCGGCTGAGGGAAAGATGACAGTGGGACAGTGACTCTTGTGTTTGTTTCTAGTCACTTGTAGCGCGCTCTTAGTTGGGGGTACGGACACCAGTTGTCGACACTGGTCCCCTACTAGTCCTTTTTCCAGTGCCTCACTCTAGCGAGCCCAGGCCAGGTCTCTAGAGGTGTCAGGTATGGGCCTGTGACCGTGTGGTCCGCAGGTGGTGGTGTTTAGTTGGTCTCCACAGTTTCTTGTCTTTTTCACGTGGAGCGGTAGCTTGACCTTTCGTCCGTGGCTGCGAGACTGAGAGGTAGACCTATGTTAGTTTGTCCGAGTCTGTTGCTGGTGTCGCGAACCAGTCTACGTGGCTCGAGTGTGGCAGTCTCTACTGTAGCTCGTACACATGTTGGAGTTTTGCCGTTTATTTATTATAGCTGTGTTATGCAGTCGGCTAGCGGTGAGTTTGTTTATAGCTTTAATATCCTGTTTAGTTGAGCTATAAATTGCTAGCATAGTTTACTGCTTTCGCACTTGTGTTTGGTTGCTCAGTGTTGGGGGAGTTCCCTATTGAGTCAGTGACTAGCGACGCTCACCCCTACTCCCCACAGGTGAGGGCGAGGAGGAGGTTTCTCTACCGTCGTCCAGTTCGGAGCCGCGTCGTAGCGGTGTTGGCCCAGCGCCTCTAGTAGTGTAGCTTTTCTTTCTTCGGTTGTACCTATTGTACCTCGGGGTATGCCCTAGGCTTGTGTACTTTCCTTTATTTCTTTTGAAGTTGGCTATGTAAAACCTTGTATATTATAAATGCAATGGTGTGTTCCTTTGTGTTTTCACGGACTAGTGTGTGGTATCCCTCGCGAGGCTTCGGCCCGTTCTCAGGAGACGGACTCGGGTCAAGCACGTTACCGGTTTAACGGGCTTGTGAAGGATCGAGAGATGATGTGGACAAGATCTAGAAGGGGGGTTGAATAGATCTATGCCAACTTTTGCGGATGCTTAACTAATTTTAAGAAATTCTTAAATCAGAGGCAAATGAAAAATAGATTTCAAAGATCTAAAGAGTGATTAAGTGAGTTGTGCAATCAGAGTGTGTGAACAAGTTGATTAGATGAATTTAAACGATCCTATGCATGCATCTAACGAAAGATAAATTCAAACCACAATTAGACCAATGCACAGAGATTTTTAGGTGGTTCGGAAATCACACCATGTGATTCCTACATCCACCCCTCACACACAGTGAGGATCCACTAACCAACCTAGGAACACTACACCCACTGAAGCCAGACAACTCCAACAACCAAGTTTACAACTCACACAACCTCTAGAGCAAGACTACTCTAGAGCCCTGAGCAAGACTGCTCAACAACACTTTGAGTATACGACTCAAAACCACTGAGCACAATGGCTCACAAACAACTTGCTAGAAAAACACACAAGACTTAGATCCTCTAGCAACAGATCTAGTCTAACAAGAGATCATTCATGAGACTTATGCAGAAACTCTTGCACAATCTCACAATGACTCAGAAGAACAAAGGTACATGAAGAATTGTATAAAGAAATCCTTGCTCTTCAATTATACTCCCTTGTAGAAGATCGAATTGGGAAGAGACTTGAGTTCTTGAAGTCCCAAGCCGATGCTCTGTATTCTGAACTTTGGGATCTTCCTTGAGGTCTTCTCAATCGATGGCTTCCACTTGATCTGCTTCCTTGAAGTGATCCAACTGCTTCTTCAATGATCAATCTCCACTTCTCATCGTTGGATAGATGAGAATTGGCTTCAGGAAACACCAGGAGAGCAGGAGCAGGGAGGTGAACTCTTCTTGCCGCCAAAACCAATTTCTGGAGGCTCTGAGAAGGTTCTTATATGATGGATGGCCAATAGGAGGGTATTTATACCCTAAATAGTCCAAAGATACCCTTGGGGTACGTGGGCACACGATCCAAGGTTGATCCATCATTTCCCTAGGGTGCCACGTGTCCATGACAAACCGTAAGTCATAAAGTTTCCGGAGTGTGTCGACCTGCCCATAGGGTGTGTCGACACACTGTCCCAGACTGGGCAAAACAGTTCCCTGGGAGAGCCATCTAGTGTCGACCTGAGATTGAGTAGTGTCGACCTGCTGTTGGCATATGAAGAACAGGCCTTCTGGGAAGGCTCTCTAGTGTCGACCTGATTGCATTTGGTGTCGACCTGAGATAGAAGCCTGTTAACATATTTCTCTGGGATCTGTCTCTAGTGTCGACCTGCCCTGGTCTATTGTCGACACTAGTTGACCATTTGTTCATCTTTTGGCTTAGGGCTTGGAGCATTGTGTCGACACCATTGTGGGGTGTGTCGACACTACCCTTGCAATAAATATTTGTCCCTGAGAAATAAACACATAAATCATTAGTCAAATGTATTATCATGAATATAAATGATAAATGTGTTTAGAAACATGCTTTTTGAATATTGTTATTTCAGGTGTGATGCATTTCACATGTTCCAATTGTTATGCATTAAAATCATAACTTGTCATCATCAAAATATGAGGGGAAATGATTTGTATTCACACTCAACCCAACAATCTCCCCCTTTTTGATGATGGCAACCTTAAAACTATATAGAATTGAAATTTTTGATGAAATGTGATTTTAAGCATTTTGGTTATTTAACACTCAGTTAGAAAGGCATTGATTGTGACTAAGTGATGTTTTATTTCTTTTTATTCATACTTGTCAAAGACCTTTGAACATTTTTTAGTGACATTTGAAGATCACACACATGAAAGACACAATGTTACTAGAAGTGAGCTATTTGCACAAAGAGGTCAAGCAACTTGACAAGCAATCATACATTCACATTCACACTCATTATCAAAGAGTTTTCAATCACATTGAAGACACAAAAGTTTCTATTCATTTCATTCAAGAATATGAACATTACAATCTTCAAAAAGACAATCTTCAAAAAAAAACATTACAAACTTTCTTCCAAACTTTCTTCCTTTCTTGCTATCTTCTCCCCCTTTGACATCAGCAAAAGAAATAGCACTAGGTGGAGGGAGGAGGAGGAGGAGGAATGGGGATCAAGATGGTCTCAATATCCGACAATCTCTTGTCCATTGAAGTCAAACTGAACTTCATTTGAGCTTGGATAGTTGAGAGTCTTGTATGTAGAAGATGTTCCATTCTCTCTGAATTCTCTGACATTGTAGCTTGAATGGCACTGAAATCAGTTGACATTGGCTGTGAAGATGAAGAAGAGCCAGCTGACCAACCATGGCTATGCAACGTTTTGAATTCCTTTTTCAGTTCAGATATCTCTTCATCAATATGAGCAGATGAGTTCTTCATGCTCTCTAAGTCACCTACCAGATGTGCAAAAGACAATCTTGTCTTAGAGATCTGAGAGAGTGTTTCTTTGGTGTTAAAGACATCAGCCTGGGAATTTGCCAAAATTCCCTTCAGAACTGTTTCCAACTGTTCTTGATGTTCTTTGAGCTCAACTGAAGCATGTGCCAATGTGTCAATCAGCCTGTTGAATCTTTGCACTGCATGGTCAGAGTCTGCCTTTTGTTCAATAAATTTGGCAGACATAGTGTTCTCCAACCTCTGAACCTTCAACTCAAAATTTTCTATCATAGTCTGAATGGAGGTGTTCAAAGCATCAAATTTGTCATTTAAAAAGGTGTATAACTCTGGTGGAACAGAAGGTCCACCAAAGGATGTGGATGCTTGAACTTGAGATTGTGGAGAAAAGAATGGAATTTCAATTTCAGGGTTCAGGGAGGAGGAGGGTTGAAGTTGAGGTGAAAGTGGGGCATTAATGGGTACATCAACTTCAACTGCAACATGAGGCTGATCCTCATTCACTGGAGGCTGGTCCTCATGCACTTGAGGCTGATCCTCTTGAGCTGGAGGCTGATCCTCTTGCACTTGAGGCTGATCCTCTTGAACTGGAGGCTGATCCTCTTGCACTTGAGGCTGATCCTCTTGAACCACAGGGGCCTCTACTGCAGCTGGCCCTCTCCTAACCTGATCACCCACAATCCTAAAGCCCATAAATTTTTGAACATGCTTGAAACAATAAATGTTGGACTTAGGAATTTTCTGGGACTTCTCATTCTCAAGTGACACACCAAAGTGTTTAAAAACTTGAGTCAAATGGGATGCATAAGGAAGTGATCTATGCAAATCTGCCCTAGTTGTCTCAGATATGATCTGGTACATGATGACATGGAGGTTGATCTTTATGTCCTTGTTCATGAAGTATATCACAAATCTTTGAATGTCGGTGAGTCTATCCCTCCCACCACCTTGAGGTGTTATGATAGTGGTGAGAATATGATGGGTAAGTCTCAACACAGGTGGAAAAGTATTTGTGTTGAATTTAGTAACATGAGTTTGCTTGGGATCAGACTCATCAGCTTGCAACCCAGTTAAGATTGTATAGGCTTCATGAAGGTTGAATTCAAAATTATGGTAGTCAGCTCCTTCATCTGGAATTTTAAAAAGAGTGGCTGCTAGGTCTGTAGGCAAATCAATCTCAATCCCTTTGACCTTTGACTTGTAGCCCTCATCAGTGCATTCCAAATGCATGTAGAATTCCTGGACAAGTCTAGGGTATATAATGCGAAACTCAAAGATGAAGGATTGCCAAGACTGAAACTTGAAGAAGTGGATGACTTCAGGAAAAGCAACATTCAATTCACTGTCCTCTAAATCCACTGCCCTGGGTTTCAGAATGGTCTTCCCTTCACTAAGTGGTTTGGAAGGAGTTGCCTTAGAAGGCTGGGAAGACTCAGAGGATGAAGAAGATGACTGCTCAGAGACTTCAGGAGAAGAATCCAAAATCTTCCTCCTAGGGTATGCAGACCCTCTACCTCGACCAGAAGAGGAAGTTCTACCTCTCTTAGCAGACGACGGGGATGCAGAAGAAGGCCCTGTCTGCTCTGTAGGGTCATGGCGTCTCTTGGTTCTCCTCTCATTGGGAGGAGCATCATCCACCGGAATGGGCCTTGCCGTAGCCCTGGACCTTGCTCCACGGCGAGGTGCTTGCTTGGGGGCCATGGAAACAAGATGGAGTGGAATAGGAGAGGATGGAGAGTGGGGAATGAGAGAAGAATGACAGGGATGGAATGGAGGAGGGAAGAGGTGGAAAGCCTGCCGGATTCAAAGAAGAAGACGGTCGTCGGGTCGACCTAGAGAAGAAAAAAGGGTTTTTAGGGTAAGCTACCCCGCAGGAACACCAAACCCTTAACCGGCGCCCACGGCGTATATGACTCTGGCAGGGGGTCAGTGTCGACACTAGAAGAGATTAGTGTCGACCTGAGCTAACCTGTGTCGACACTAGATGTAAGTAGTGTCGACCTGGCCTGATGAAAAATTGAAATTTGAGTATGGAAAAAAAATTTGTGAGCTTTGGGACATCTTTATAATGATAAGAAATGGGTGGAATAATCATTTCAAGGATTTTTAAGAGGCTAAAAAATTCATTTGTTATATTTTGCAAAAATTCAACACAGTTCAAGTTTTACACAATATCCAACAGGATATGAGCATTCAGTGACTTGAGTCAATAAAATGATGATTTGAGGGATATAATACATCTAATAATCAACTACAAACTACCATATTCTTCAATCCCAAAGAAATAAAAACATCTATTAGACTGAAATCAAGTGTGTTGAAAGTAAACAACTTTTTAAAACAACTTGATGATGGATAGGGATGATTCTTTTAAACAGTTCTCCAATGATTCACACATTTTGTTTCTGAAACAAACTATCAAATGAGATACATCTTGTTCACTCAAGAACTAATGTTTTTCACACACTATAGTCCCTGGATACTAAAGATTTATCCATTATCAAGTCTCAAAGGGGTAAATGATGACCTTTTGACATGAAAATATACGTTTTTCAGACGCCAATATTTCCAGTTACTCAGTCATCATCAAAAAGCATAGGACATATATATTTATTTTGTTTTGAAATTATTTTTGATTTTAATCCCCTTTGAACAGAGATAGCATTAGTGCCTCATGACATACATGGCACTTCATTCATTGTGAAGGTGTGCAGTTTCTCAGCACATGTGCCATTGCTCTGTTGAATTGTCAAATTTTGGAGAGATTGTGAGAAAAGAAATCACTTATATCCAACATCAATTGCAAACAAAAAACATGTTTAAAATCAAGACACACATTATCCTTCAGTCTTTGAAAGAAATCTGAATTTCTATAGATTGAAAGAGTATAGATGAGAGTTGACAAATGAATATAGTAGATCACTCAAAGGATCATTTTGAGACTCTAGACACCTGAATGAGGACATCATGCAAGGAAATTGATGTAATGCAAGAAAAGTTTTGAATTTTGCAAAGGACATTATTTGAATTTTCTAGCTCCCCCTGAGATGAGGATTTCATCCACTTTTCATCAGAATAAAGATATGTAAGTTTTTGAAATAAGGAATAATTCTCTTTGAACAACAAAAGCTCCCCCTCAACAATTGCATATTCATTTCTTGGTACTTGGCGGAGACATATACTCTCGCATAGTGAAAGTGTCCAGACAAGCAGAACTTGTCCTTCTTCAAATCACCATTTGATATACCAAGAAGTTCAACACAATATGAGTTGAAGAGTTCATTGTCAAAAAGAAATACAAGTGAAATGGAGAGAGATATGATCAATATGAATCAAGGAAGCAAATGATAATGATGATGCAAAGAATTCCCCCTCAGAAGATGCCCAACACTCAACCCAATCCCAATGAGAGAGATCAAGAAAATGGACATTTACAAAGACCAAGTTCTATCCTTAAAGATGAGAATCTACTGTCAGGAAGGGGTTTGGTGAAGATGACAGCAATTTGTTTTTCAGTCTCTATGAAATTGAGTTCAAATGATTTCTTTGCTACCTCATCTCTTAAGAAATGATGCCTAATTTCAATATGCTTAGTTCTGGAATGCTGAATGGGGTTCTTAGACAGATTTATTGCACTTGTGTTATCACAAAGGATGGGAACACAACCTAACTCTTGGTTGTAATCAAGAAGTTGATGTTTCACCCAAAGAATTTGAGTTCCACATCTACCTGCTGCAACATACTCAACCTCTGCAGTGGACAGAGCAACTGAATGTTGCTTCTTAGAAGCCCAAAAATTAGGCACCCACCTAAGTACAAACACAAGCCACTTGTGCTTTTTCTATCTAATTTACAACCAACATAGTTAGCATCACAATAGGCAATCAAATCTAACTTGCAACCAGCAGGATACCAAATTCTTAAATCACATGTTCCAACAAGATATTTGAAAATTCTTTTAACAGCTAGCATGTGACTTTCTTTAGGATTTGATTGAAATCTAGCACACAAACACACACAAAACTGAATATCAGGTCTAGAAGTTGTAAGATAGAGTAGAGAACCAATCATACTTTTGTAGGTCTTTGGGTCTACTGACTTACCAAGTGAGTCTTCTTCTAGCTTAGCATTAATAGCAATTGGTGTGTTTGAATGATTGAGGTTCTGAAAGCCAAACCTTTGCAGAAGTTCCTTGACATACTTGGTTTGACTTATGAAGATCCCCTCATGTGTTTGGTTAACCTGCAATCCCAAGAAAAACTTTAAGTCTCCCATTAAACTCATTTCAAATTCATTTTTCATTTGATTTGAAAATTCAGTACACGGGCTTTTATTGGTTGATCCAAATATTATGTCATCAACATAAATTTGGACTGCAATGATTTGATTATTGACTATTTTTGTGAACAATGTTTGATCAACATTTCCTCTAGTATATCCTTTTTCAAGAAAAAAGGAACTCAAACGGTCATACCAAGCTCTTAGAGCTTGTTTAAGACCATAGAGAGCCTTATGAAGCTTGAAAACATGGTTAGGATATTTTTCATTTTCAAAACCAGGGGGTTGTTCAAAAAAAACATTTTCCTTTATATATCCATTTAGAAATGCACTTTTAACATCCATTTGCTAGACTTTAAATTTCATGGAGGATGCAAAAGCAAGGAAAATTCTAACTGCTTCTAGTCTAGCTATAGAGGCATATGATTCTTCAAAGTCAATTCCAAATTCTTGATTGTACCCCTTTGCAACTAGCCTAGCTTTATTTCTAATGACTTGACCAGATTCATTCAATTTGTTTCTGAAAACCCATCTAGTGCCAATGACGGTTTGGTCACTAGGTCTAGGTACTAATTCTCATACTTGATTTCGTTCAAATTGATGAAGTTCATCATGCATGGCATCTGTAGCGACCCTCATTATATCGGTACGGTTATACCAACCCACGTCAATATAGTGAACGTTGCCACAGTGAGACATTTACCCAACAATAACATTTAGCTGAGATACACGTGAATATAAGAACAGAGTAGCGGAAGTAAAAAAACCACTGTCTTCATTTCATTCATCATCCACATTTAACATACATGATTCGATAACATTTAAGAACTAAAAGTCCACATAATTTAAATTGCTGAAAATCAAATACATAGATGTCCATACTTATACATTCTTCCATGATAATGCTAGTACAATGTTCAATTTACATACTATGAAAATCACAAAATGTCACAAGTACTCCAACACTCTAATCTCCGCGCTCGGAGTCGGTCTCCAAAGTCTCCTCCACAAGTGTCTCGTCACCAACTACACCTATACGCCGAAGCAAGTAGTGAGTCTAAAAGACTCCGCAAGTAATTCTACACATACCGTACATGCACATATCATAGTAGGTTCTACATACACGTTCAGAAGACACAACATGTAGCATGCTTGACATTAAATTTTACAACCTATCATGGTGAATCTACAATTTAAACACATGGACTATGCTTCCAGATTTCCTAAAATAGAATCACCTATCACATACTTTCTATTCATTTCTCACATAAAAATCTACCTTCAACTAACTAAGACATGAAAGCCATTAACATGAATTTCCGAGCATGCATGAAAGGAAACATACGTAATATGGAATCTACACATTCCTACACATATACGTAACCATTTTACATGCTTTAAGCTTGCTGGTTCTACATGCTTTAGCAATCATAATCTAACACATGAGAGCTACAACAACGATTAAATCACAACATGTGAACAACCAAGTGTGGAAGTTGTTTATATATGCTTAACAATTATCCCTAGCATGGATTCTAGGCATTTTGCATACATAAACATGATCATAACATAGTAAAGCTACTGTTTAAGCATGATTTCAGATTGTCATAACATGGATTACAAACTCACATCCTCACATTTTGGTTTCACATTTTTACACAATTTCAAATTCGCATAATTCACACATTACACATGCACTTTTACACATTGTTCACATTCACATTTTTCATATGAACACATACACATTTACACATTCACATTTAGTGCCGTGACACATAGTCCAAACCACCAAAGAAGGACACAACACATCACATCACATCACATAGACGCCATCTAGGCAATACAATGGCGACTCTTGGACTGCGCAGACCGGGAGAACAAGTCTCCACCCTAACCAGTGGTACTTGTCCACCTCCAAGATTTCCCCCTAATGCCTTTAGGGTCACAACACATTGAACCTTCTCAGGGGGACTTTTCCCTGATACGGTTCCACTGCCGTCTACGGAAGTAGTGTCACATTTGGCACAAGTTACACATTACACATTTTACTGATTTTAACACATATGTTTACACATGTCACTCTCATTTCACTTATTCACTCATACACACACATGGGGCTCTGTTTTCTTGACATGACACTACAATTACAGAAATTTTACACTCAGGGAATTTCACCCTTCAGGTTGAAATAAACAAAATTAAATCATTTTTGCAACGGCATGCATTAATTTCATATTTCTACATAGAAAATTCATAGTGCATCATATACTTGTCCAAATGACCTGAAATTTTAACCACTAGCTGATTTCGGGTTTAGGATCCCACATGCAAATTTTCAGATTTTTCTAACCTAAAACGTAATTACAGAAAATCTAACATCGAATTCACATGCTATCCACAATTCAAGTTAGCATGGAGTTGAACACCAATCACGAATTTAACAACTCACTGTCTGAACCCTAGCATGCATAGAGCCACATGATTTATTCTCGACTTTATTGGGCAATACACAATTTACGGAAGATTTATCGTGACCTACGCATGATTTCTATTTCCCAAAACAGAAAATTCAATAATCATACAAGCATGGAAAATTCTAGAAACTCAGAGCACAGACCGGGTTGTACATACATGGTCTAACAAAATTAGGGCAACATGATTTTACCACGGATTATCAGGATAATGGTGAGAACATACACATGAACATTCTTCCACATGCTTTCAAATATGTGAATAAGCTCTACCATCCACAAAATAAGTGTACACTCACATTCTCATCCATCACATTAGCTAGTATACATAGCATATAAGATATTACATTATATCCTCATCGTGAAACATATCGAAATTAATCATATAGAAGGGCAGAACAGTTCACTGTTCTGTCCAGACGAACTTGGCGGCGGTCTCTGGCCGTTCCAGGAGTGGACGGCCAGATCGCTGGACGCATACAGGGATCTCGGCGTCAAGGCATTGACGCCAAGTTCCTGTCTATGCAGAAACACAGACCGAACTCAAATGCAAAGGTGAAAGGAGGATCTAGGACACGAGGAAAAATACATAAAATTTATAAAACCAACCTAGACACATACAGGGACGTTATGGGTAGGGTACTTGCCTTTTAGATATACTCCAAAGGGATCAAAAGGCTTGGTGAAGCTCTCCTTGCGCTGTCCCAAGAAGTTCCCAACCAGCCTCCAAGATGGCCTTCCTCCGGGTTCTTGAGCAAGCTCCAGAGCAATCTGAGGTCGGGGATGCCTTCCTCGATGATCCAGCAAGCTCCTTGATGCAGCAGGTGGCCGGATCAAGCTTCAGAACTTCAGATTTTGGGTTGCAAAGGTGAGGGTTTCTCACAGTCCGAAAATAGGGTTTCACTCCTTTCTCTTCTTCCTCTCTTGCAAAGGGGCAAAGAGAAGACTTAGGGTTGTAAAAATGGGTTTGTATATAGGAGAGGGGGTTCTCCTATCACGCAAGGGTGACAAGATGGCCTTTCAGACCGTTGGGGACCGCTCCCCAATGGTTGGGGTGGCTTGCTTCCGGAATTTCCGGCTCTGCAACGCATGCAGGTCAGCTATCTTGACGTCAACATCGGTGGACGCCTAAGTAAGTTCTGACGTCACACGACATTGACGTTGACAACCCTTAGCGTCTAATAGGTGGACGCCAACTGGCCCTTCGGCCAGAAGTCAAAATCATGCAGAAACCCATGCACATCATGTATATATATATGTAATATCTATATGGTATTGTGCACACTCTACCATCAAGCAATACATACATTATTTATACCTAAATTATACACATACACATATAAGTATACTAATTAATACATACGTAGATACTTACATACGTACTTACACAACATGAATTATTTACATGCAATACAATAATGCAACAAATTCGAGGGCCTTACACCCTCTCCCCCTTAAAAGAAACTTCGTCCTCGAAGTTAGAACAACGCTACTCAAACAAAAGGGGATACTTCTTCTTCATCGCGTCCTCAAGCTCCCAAGTAGCCTCCTCTCGCGAGAAGTTCCGCTAGAGAACTTTTACCGACGCAATACTCTTGTTCCGGAGATGCTGAACCTTCCGGTCAAGAATAGCTACTGGTTGCTCGACATACGACAGATCTGGCTGAATCTCCACTGGCTCATGACTAATCACATGAGACGGATCTCGGACATACTTCCTGAGCATCAAAACGTGGAAAACGAGATGAACACTAGCCAAAGATGGGGGTAATGCTAGCTCATATGCCACGCTGCCCAATCGTCTAAGAATCTCATATGGGCCAATGAACCTAGGGCTCAACTTACTATGCCTGCCAAATCTGACAACACCTCGAGTAGGCGATATCTTCAAGAAGACATGATCGCCAACCTCGAACTCCAAATCCTTTCTCCTGTTGTCGGCATAACTCTTCTGCCTATCCTGTGCCGCAACAAGCCTCTTCGTGATAAGCTGGACCTTATCCGAAGTCTCCTGAACTAACTTTGGACCGATCAACTACCTATCACCAGTCTCCTCCCAACATAAAGGAGATCTGCAGGGCCTACCATACAACGCCTCGAATGGAGCCATACCAATACTCGCATGAAAGCTGTTGTTGTATGCGAACTCCACAATATGTAAATGACGCTCCCAATCATCCTTCCAATCCAGCACACACGCTCTCAACTTATCCTCGAGCGTCTGGATAGTCCTCTCAGACTGTCCATCGGTCTGGGGATGAAACGCCAAACTGAGCTTCAGCTCCGAACCTAAAGCATCCTGAAGACCCTTCCACAACCTTGAAGTAAATCTCGGATCTCGATCCGAAATGATCGACTTCGGCACACCATGTAATCTAATGATACCACTAACATACAATCTAGCTAAACTCTCTACTGACTGCTTTTTCTTCATAGACAAGAAATGAGCAGTCTTCGAGAATCTATCTACAACTACCCAAATCGAGTCATTGCCTCTTCTAGATCGAGGCAAACCCGAAACAAAGTCCATAGTGACAACTTCCCACTTCCACACTGGGATGTCCATCCTTTGCATGAGGCCGGATGGTCGCTGTCGTTCGGCTTTTACTTGCTGACACACCAAACACCTAGACACATAATCCGCTACATCCTTCTTCATGCCGGACCACCAAAAAGATCTCTTCAAATCCTGATACATCTTAGTGTTACCCGGATGAATAGAGAATCGCGATCTATGAGCCTCCGCTAACACATGCTCACGGACATCTACCAAATCAGGGACACACACATGGTGCTGAAATCTGATCACACCGTCCTCATCACGAGCAATGCCTGCCTTGCCCACTAACTCTAAGAGTCTAGGGTCGGCTTCCTGTTGCTCGATCACCTCATCCAAAACCGAGGACCTAAGAGATAACTGAGCTACAAAAGCCTGGCATAGCGATGGCTCTAACTCAGTCAACGCGCAAGCCGCATCTTCCAACATCTTCCAATCCTGCTGGAGAGATGGCCTCCTTCTACTCAGAGCATCTGCTACGACATTCGCCTTCCCAGGATGATACTGAAGGTCGAAGTCATAGTCCTTCAAGAACTCAATCCATCTTCTCTACCTCAGGTTTAATTCCTTTTGGGAGAAAAGATACTTCAAGCTCTTGTGGTCGGTAAACACCTCGAATCTGACACCATAAAGATAGTGCCTCCAGATCTTTAGTGCATGAACCACTGCTGCGAGCTCCAAGTCATGAGTCAGATAGTTCCTCTCATGCTCCTTCAACTGACGAGAAGCATAAGCCACTACCCTTTCCTGCTGCATTAGCACACAGCCTAACCCAATCCGAGACGCATCCGTGTAGATAGCAAAACCCTCTACACCGCTCGGTAAGACTAACACCGGGGCTGTCGTGAGCTTAGTCTTCAACAATTGAAAACTACTCTCACACTTCTCGGACCAAACAAACTTCACTCCCTTCCTGGTGAGCTGAGTCAAAGGGGCGGCGATGGATGAAAATCCCTCAATAAATCACCGATAGTAACCAGCTAAACCAATAAAACTACGAATCTCCGAAGGGGTCTTGGGAATCTCCCAATCCATAACTGCCTGGACCGTCGCTGGATCAACTGCTACACCAGTACCTGAGATAACATGCCCGAGGAAATGAACCTCGCGCAACCAGAAATCGCACTTGCTGAACTTAGTATACAGCTTGTGCTCACGAAGAACCTCTAACACTACCCTCAAATGCTGACGGTGTGTGGTCTCGTCCGGAGAGTAAACCAGCACATCATCAATAAACACTACAACAAAGCTATCTAGATAAGGCCTAAACACCTTGTTCATGAGATCTATGAACATTGTAGGGGCGTTGGTCAATCCGAAAGGAAGAACCAAAAACTCATAATGTCCATAACGGGTTCTAAACGCCATCTTGGACACATCCTCACTCTGAATCTTCAACTAATGATAACCAGATCGCAAATCAATCTTAGAAAAGACTGACGCATCTCGCAACTGGTCAAACAAATCATCAATACGAGGCAAGGGATACCTGTTCTTCACAGTCACTTGGTTCAACTTTCTGTAGTCAATGCATAACCTAAGTGACCCATCTTTCTTCTTGACGAATAATACAGGTGCGCCCCAAGGGGAAACACTAGGGCGATTAAATCCCTTATCAAGCAACTCTTGCAACTGCCTCCTCAACTCGGCTAACTCCGCAGGTGCCATCCGATATGGAGCCTTTGAGATAGGAGAGGTGCCCGGAAGCAACTCTATGGTAAACTCTATCTCTCTATCCGGTGGCAATCCAGACAAGTCATCAGGAAAGACATCTGGAAAATCCTGCACTACCTCAATCTCCGCAAGAGTAGGTGACTCATCAGCCTCTGGTACTAACACCATGCTGGCAAGAAAAGTGTCACAACCCTTGTTCACCATGTGCATCACCTTCATGGCAGAGATGACCATCTTTCCCGCCAAGTTCCTTGGCAAGGGGTGAGAGAACTCATCCTCACCAGGAATGCGGAAAACGATCCTCTTCCGATGACAATCCACTAACGCATAGTGCTCCTCTAGCCAATCCAGACCAAGAATAGCATCATAGTCCTTCATCTTTAACAAGAAGAAACACCCATCTAGGACTCTATCCTCAATGCACACAGGTAACGATGGAATGCACTTCCTAGTCGATACCGTACCCGCAGGGGTGTGCACAGACAAAGGGACCTCTAATTCTTGAAGGATCGATAAAAGGTGTGGACAAGATCTAGAAGGGGGGGTTGAATAGATCTAGGCCAACTAATGCGGAAGCTAAACCAATTTTGAAAAACCTTTAAATCAGAGTTAGATTGAAAGCAAATTTCAAAGATCTGAGGAGATATTAAGTGAGCTAAACAATTTGAGTAAGTAAACAAGTTGATTATATGGATTCAAACGTTCTTATGCATTCATCTAACGAAGAGAAAAATCAAACCACAAACAGACCAATGCACAGAGATTTTTAGGTGGTTCGGAGATCACACCATGTGACTCCTACATCCACCCCTCACACACAGTGAGGATCCACTAAACAACCTGGGTTACACAACCCACACTGGAGCCTGACAACTCCACAAATGATTTAGACAACTCACACACTACCTAGAGCAAGACTACTCTAGACTTTGAGCAAGACTGCTCAACAACCCAACTTGAGTGCGACGACTCAAAAAACCTGAGCACACAGGCTCACAACCACTTGCTAGAACAAAAACAAAAAGATCCAGATCCTCTAGCAATGATCTGATCTATTAAGGCCAATTCAAGAAAGTTGGTGCAACAGATTATGCACAATTTCTAGAATAGCCAGGAAGAAACAAGAAAGACTTAAGACTCGAGGTTGACAATTCTTGTTCTTCAAGAAAACTCCCTTGTAGAGGCCGAATTGGAAGAATCTTGATCACTTGAAGTCCCTTGGTCGATGCTCTGCAACTTTGATGGTGGGATCTTCCTTGAGAGCTTTGCAAATGCTGGCTTCTACTTGATCTGCTCCTTTGAAGTTGATCCTAGTGCTTCATGTTGATCAAACTTCGATCCTTGTGCTTGGAGAAGGGTGAATTGAGGTGTGGAAACACAAGAGAGAGCAAAACAGGGAGGTGAGACTCTCTTGCCGCCGCTTGCAGATTTCTGGAGGCTCTAAAGAGATTCTCTTAGGATGAGTGCTCTAAAGGAGGGTATTTATACCCTAAATATCCGAAAGATACCCTTGGGGTACGTGGGCACATGATCCAATGTTGATCTGACATCTCCCTAGGGTGCCACGTGTCCAGGAGGAAATTTAAGTCACAGAGATTCCGGAGTGTGTCGACCTGCCCTTGAGGTGTGTCGACACACTGTCCCAGACTGGCAAAACAGTTCCCTGGAAGAGGTCTCTAGTGTCGACCTGAGATGAGGTGGTGTCAACCTGCTGTCCCAGACAGCAAAACTGGCCTTCTGGGAAGGCTATCTAGTGTCGACACTGCCTGATTTGGTGTCGACCTGAGATGGCAATCTGTTCACATATTTCTCTGGAATCTGTCTCTAGTGTCGACTTGCTCTGGACTCGTGTCGACCTGAGATGGACTTTTCTTCACATTTTTGCCTTTGTTCTGAACCATTGTGTCGACACCAGGGATGGTTGTGTCGACACTACCTTTGCAGAAAATGTTTGTTCCTGAGAAAATAAACACATAAATCATTAGATAAATATATTATCATGAATATCAATGATAAATGTGCTTGGAACCATGTTTTTTGAATATTGTAATTTCAGGTGATGTATTTTACATGTTCCAATCGTTATGCATTAAAATCACAGCTTGTCATCATTAAAATATGAGGGGAAATGATTTGTTTTTCACACTCAACCCAACAATCTCCCCCTTTTTGATGATGGCAACATTAAGTTCATTTGGAATTGGAAATTTTCAATGAGGTGTGATTTTAAGCATTTACATTTTTCTTTTATTTATACTTGTCAAGGACCTTTGAACAATTTTAGTGACATTTGAGAATTGACCACATGAAAAACACAATGTTGCAAAAGAAAGCTATTCTCACACACAGGTCAAGCAGCTTGACAAGTATTCATCACATTCACATTCATTCAAAAGATTTGCAACCACATTTAAAGCACACAAATAAGAATAAGCACAGAAACTATTCATTTCATTTCATTCAAGATTTGAACATTACAATTTCAAACACACTTCTCCCCCTTTGACATTATCAAAAGAAGTACATTATTGAGGAGGAGGAGGAATGGGTAACAAAATTTGCTCAATATCTGATAGCCTCTTTTCCATTGTATTCATACTAGATTTCATTTGAGTTTGTAGAGTGGAGAGTCTTGTGTGCAGAAGAAGCTCCATTCTCTCTGAGTTCTCTGATATTGAGGCTTGAATTGAAGTTAAGTCATTTGACATAGGCTGAGATGAGGAAGAAGATCCATCTATCCAACCAGGCCTATTCAAGACTTTGAATTCCATCTTGAGTGCAGACATCTCTTCATCTATGTGAGCAGACAGGTTTCTCATGCCTTCCATGTTATCAACCAGATGTGCAAAAGATAGTCTTGTCTTTGAAATCTGAACGAGTGTCTCCTTTGTGTTGAAGACATCAGCTTGGGAATTTGCCAAAATTCCCTTCAAGACTATCTCCAACTCTTTTTATGCTCTTTCAGTTCAACTGAGGCATCTGCCAGTGTACCAATCAGCCTGTTGAATCTCTGGGTGGCATGGTTTGAGGCTGCCTTCTGTTCAATAAACCTGGCTGAAACTGAGTTCTCCAACCTTTGAATCCTCAATTCAAATTTTCTGACATGGATTGAATAGAGGTGTTCAAAGCATCAAATTTATCATTTAGGAAGGTGTACAACTCTAGTGGAACAGAAGGTCCACCAAAGGAAGAAGATGCTTGAACTGGAGGTGGTGGAGAAAAAGATGGGATTTCAGGTTCAAGGTTCATGGAGGAGGAGGGCTGAAGCTGAGGAGAGTGAGGGGCAATGAAAGGTTCATCAACTGCAGCTTCTATAGGAGGCTGATCCTCACTTATAGGAGGCTGGTCCTCATGAGCATGAGGCTGATCCTCTGTAGCTAGAGGCTGTTCCTCTGGTATTGGAGGCTGTTCCTCTTGAACTGGAGGCTGATCCTCCTGACTGGAGGCTGATCCTCCTGAGCTGGAGGCTGATCCTCCTGAGCCACAGGGGCCTCTACTACTACTGGCCCTCTCCTTACCTGATCTCCAACAATTCTAAAGCCCATGAATTTCTGAACATGCTTAAAGCAGTAAATGTTGGACTTAGGAATCTTCTCAGATTTTTCATTGTCAAGAGGCACACCAAAGTGCTTGAAGACTGCAGTCAAATGGGCTGCATATGGAAGTGATCTTTTCAAATCTGCCCTGGTGGTCTCAGAGATGATCTGGTACATGATTACGTGAAGGTTTATTTTGATGCTCTTGCTCATACAGAAAAGGACTAACCTTTGAATGTCTGTTAGCCTATCTCTCCCACCACCTTAAGGTGTGATGATGGTAGTGAGCATGTGATGAGTAAGCCTCAACACAGGGGGAAAGGTGTTGGTATTGAATTTGGTGACATGGGTTTGCTTAACATCTGACTCATCTGCAGGCAAACCAGTCATTATGGTGTAGGCTTCATGGAGATTAAACTCAAAATGGTGGTAGTCTTCTCCTTCATCTGGGATCTTGAAAATAGAAGCAGCTATGTCTGTTGGCATGACAATAGCAATCCCTTTAACCTTTGACTTATACCCTTCATCTGTGCATTCCAAATTCTGATAAAATTCTTGTACAAGTCTAGGGTAAATGATACGAAATTCTGATATGAAAGACTGCCAAGACTAGAATTTGAAGAAATTCAAAACTTCAGGGAATGCAGCAATGAGTTCACTATCATCCAAGTCTACTGCCCTGGGTTTCAATAAGGTCTTCCCGGCACTTAGGGGTTTGGAAGGAGGTCTCCTAGAAGGCTGGGAGGACTCTGATGATGAGGATGAGGAGGAGGAGGTGGACTTCTCAGAAATTTCAGGAGAAGAATCTAGGGTTTTCCTCCTAGGGTGCACAGACCCTTGACCAGAGGAGGATGCCCTACCTCTCTTAGCAGATGAAGATCCTAGCTGTTCTGTAGGATCATGGCGACGCTTGGTTCTCCTCTCAGAAGTAGGAACCTTATCCGCCGGAATGGGCCTTGCCGTGGCCCTTGATTTTGCTCCACGGCGGGGGGCATGCTTGGGTGCCATGGAAGCAGAGTGGAATCGAGGATGGTGGAGAGAGAGGAATGAGAGAAGATGAATGGAGATGAGATGGAGGAGAGAGGAGATGGAGAGGATTCAAATGGCCTGCTGGAAACCAGAAGAAGGGCGACCGTCGGGTCGACCTGGGGAAGAAGAAGAGGGTTTTAGATCCGCTGCCCCGCAGGAACAACATGCTCTTAACTGGCGCCCACGGTTTAATTTAGTTCGGCAGGGGGTCAGTGTCGACACTAGAGGAGGTGAGTGTCGACCTGAATCAAAGTGTGTCGACACTAGATAGAGTAGTGTCGACCTGGCCTGATGAAAATTTTAGACTTGAGTTTGGAAAAAATTTGTGAGCATTTGGGATAACTTTATAATGATACTCAATGAGTGGAATAATCATTTCAAGGATATTTAAGAGACTAAAAAATTCATTTGTTATATTTTTGAAAATTTTCAACACAATTCAAGTTTTACACAATATCAAGCAGGATATGAACATTCAGTGACTTGAGTCATGAAAGTGATGATTTGAGGGATATAAGACATTTAATAATCAACTACTCACTATCATAATCTTCAATTCCAAAGAAGAAAAAAAATCTTTTAGACTGAAATCAAGTGTTTTGAAAGTAAACAATTTTTTTAGAACAATTTGATGATGGATAAGAATGATTCTTTAAAAGAAATTCTCCAATGACATACATGTTTTGTTTTGAAACAAACTATCAAATGAGATATATCTTGTTCACTCAAGAAGTAATGTTTTTCACACATTATAGTCCTTGGATACTAAAGATTTATCCATTATCAAGTCTCAAAGGGGTAAATGATGACTTTTTGACATGAAAATATACGTTTTTTAGACGCCAATATTTCCAATTACTGAGTCATCATCAAAAAATGGGCATAATTATTTTGTTTTGTATTTATTTTTGATTTTTTAATCCCCTTTGAACAGAGATAGCATTAGTGTCTCATTACATACATGGCACTTCATTCATTGTGAAGGTGTGCAGTTTCTCAGCACATGTGCCATTGCTCTGTTGAATTGATAAATTTTGGAGAGTTTTTGACAAAAAAGACATCATCCATATCCAACATCAATTGCAAACAAAAACATGTTTAGATTCAAGGCACACATTATCTTTCAGTCTTAGAAAGAAATCTGAATTTCTATAGTTTTGAAGAATATAGGTGAGAGTTGACAAATGAATGTAATAGATCACTCAAGGGATCATTTTGAGACTCTATACACCTGAATGAGGACATCATGCAAGGAAATTGATGTAATGCAAGAAAAGTTTTGAATTTTTCAAAAGACATGACTAGTGAATTTTCTAGCTCCCCCTGAGATGAGAATTTCAACCATTTTTCATCAGAATAAAGATATGCAAGTTTTGAAATCAGGAATGATTCTCTTTAAACAATAAAAGCTCCCCCTCAACAATTGCATATTCATTTCTTGGTACTTGGCGGAGACATATACTCTCGCATAGTGAAAGTGTCCAGACAAGCAGAACTTGTCCTTTTTCAAATCACTATTTGATATACCAAGAAGTTCAACATAATGTAAGGTGAAGTGTTCATTGTCAAAAAGAAATAGAAGTGAAATGGAGAGAGATATGATGAATCAAGGAAGCAAATGAGTATGATAATGCAAAGAACTCCCCCTCAGAAGATGCCTAACACTCAACCCAATCCCAATGGACATTTACAAAGACCAAGTTCTCTCCTTAAGGATGAGAACCTACTGTCAGGAAGGGGTTTTGTGAAAATGTCAGCAATTTGTTTTTCAGTTTCTATGAAGTGGAGTTCAAATGATTTCTTGCTACCTCATCTCTCAAGAAATGATGCCTAATTTCAATATGCTTGGTTCTGGAATGCTGAATGGGATTTTTAGACAGATTTATTGCACTTGTGTTATCACAAAGGATGGGAACACAACCTAACTCTTGGTTGTAATCGAGAAGTTGATGTTTCACCCAAAGAATTTGAGTTCCACATCTACCTGCTGCAACATACTCAGCCTCTGCCGTTGACAGAGCAACTGAATGTTGCTTCTTAGAAGCCCAAGAGATTAGGCACCCACCTAAGTACAAACACAAGCCACTTGTGCTTTGTCTATCTAATTTACAACCAGCATAATCAGCATCACAATAGGCAATCAAATCTAACTTGCAATTAGCAGGATACCAAATTCTTAAATCACATGTTCCAACAAGATATTTGAAAATTCTTTTAACAGCTAGCATGTGACTTTCTTTAGGATTTGATTGAAATCTAGCACACAAACACACACTGAATTGAATATCAGGTCTAGAAGTTGTAAGATAAAGTAGAGAACCAATCATACCTTTGTAGGTCTTTGGGTCTACTGACTTACCATTTGAGTCTTCTTCTAGCTTAGCATTTATAGCAATTGGTGTGTTGGAGTGCTTGAGGTTCTGAAAGTCAAACCTTTTCAAAAGTTCATTTACATACTTGGTTTGACTGATGAAGATTCCCTCATGTGTTTGGTTAACCTGCAATCCCAAGAAAAATTTTAGATCTCCTATTAAACTCATTCCAAATTCATTTTTCATTTGAGTGGAGAATTCATTACACAGGCCTTTATTGGTTGATCCAAATATTATGTCATCAACATAAATTTGGACAACAATTATTAGATTATTTACTGTTTTTGTGAACAAGGTTTGATTAATAGTTCCTCTAGAGTATCCTTTTTCAAGCAAAAAAGAACTCAAACGGTCATACCAAGCTCTTGGAGCTTGTTTAAGACCATATAGAGCCTTATGAAGCTTGAAAACATGGTTAGGATGTTTTTCATTTTCAAATCCAGGAGGTTGTTCAACAAAAACATTTTCCTTGATATATCCATTTAAAAAAGCACTTTTAACATCCATTTGATAAACTTTGAATTTCATGGAGGATGCAAAAGCAAGGAAGATTCTAACTGCTTCTAGTCTAGCTACAGGGGCATGTGACTCTTCAAAATCAATTCCAAACTCTTGATTGTACCCATTTGCAACTAGCCTAGCTTTATTTCTAATTACTTGACCAGATTCATTCAATTTGTTTCTGAAAACCCATCTAGTGCCAATGATGGTTTGGTCACTAGGTCTAGGTACTAATTCCCATACTTGATTTCGTTCAAATTGATGAAGTTCATCATGCATTGCATCAATCCAATCAGAACTTGATAAAGCTTCATTAATTGACTTTGGTTCAATTTGGGAAATTAGAGCTAGTGGGTTTTCTTCAAGATTATTCAGGAATGAAGATCTAGTCCTAACCCTATCATGCAAATTACCAACTACATTATCCAAAGGGTGATCTCTCAAACTTCGATGTTCAGAAGTTACTTGTTGAGGGTTATCTAAATCTGGAGCAATGTTACCTGATCCACTTGAAGATGGTGAATTGTTGTTCAAGTTCTCACCACAGTCTTCAAGCTCCTCAACAGTTGGTGAAGAGTCCACAATGAAGTCATCCTCTTCACTATCTTGTTTTTCCCTGCAAGATTTAGAAGTGTTAGTGGAAAAGGAATTTTCATCAAATATAATATGAGGAGACTCTTCAACAGTTTTATTTTTCAGGATGTACACTCTGAAAGCTCTTGACACTTCAGAATAGCCAAGGAAGATGGCTTCCTGACTTTTAGCATCAAACTTGTCAAGATTTTCTTTATTATTATTGTGTACATAGCATTTGCACCCAAAGGTTTTAAAATAAGAAACAGTTGGCTTTTTGTTTTTCAATAATTCATAGGGGGTTTTCTTGATTTTTGGTCTGACCAATGCTCTATTGAGAATGTGATTTGCTGTGTTTACAGCTTCAGCCCAGAAGGATTTAGGCAAATTACTCTCAAGGAGCATGGATCTAGCCATTTCCACAAGAGTTCTGTTCTTTCTTTCCACAACTCCATTTTGTTCTGGAGTTCTTGGTGAAGAAAACTTGTGGAAAATTTGAAGCTCAGCACATAAATCAGAAAAGGATTGGTTTTCAAATTCTCCCCCATGATCAGTTAAAATATTTTTAATTTTATATGAAAAGTTTGTTAGGGCAGTGGTACAGAATTTCCTAAACTTAAGACAAGTATCACTTTTGTGGGACAAGAATATCACCCAAGTAAATCTGGTAAAATCATCAATGATTACAAACCCATATCTCTTGCCACTAAGACTTAGAACTCTTGTTGGGCCAAAAAGGTCCATGTGAAGTAGTTCTAGTGGCCTAGATGTGAGTACCTCATTGAAGATCTTAAAAGATTTCCTTGTTTGTTTTCCTTGGGCACAGATCCCACAAACTTGATTTTCAACATTTGAAAAAGATTCAGGAAGACCCTTAACCAAATTCAGCCTTAACAATTTATTCATTGTTCTGAAACTTGCATGGCCAAGTCTTTTGTGCCAAGTCCATGCAATTTCATCTTTATTAGCAACAATGCAAAGATTTTTAGAAAATTTTTTATTAAGATTGATCATATAAACATTGTTTTCCCTTTTTTCAAAAAATTTAATTTTACCAGTTGATGAATCAATTATTTTGTAAAAACCAGATTCAAACACAACTTTGTGACCTTTGTCACATAGTTGGCTGATACTGAGCAAGTTGTAATCTAGACCATCAACTAATAAAACACTATCAACAGAGTTTGAGGAAGTTTAACCAACCTTTCCAGATCCTATGATCTTTCCTTTATTTTTACCTCCAAATGTTACTGAACCTCCCTCCTTCTCTAGCAGGAATGAAAATTTGGCTCTATCTCCAGTCATGTGTCGTGAACACCCACTATCAAGGAACCACACATTTGAATTGGGTGCACGACCTTCCTGCAAGATCAATCAATGAAGAGAAGATTTTGGAACCCAAACAGTGTTGGGACCATCAGAATGTTTGGACATTTTCATCAAATCTTTTCTTATCCAAATTTGGTTTGTTTTTTATTTTGGTTTTATGACATTGGTGTTCTCTGACTTTTTCATTTTCTTCTTTTCTTTAGGAATGAAAACACCAGAGTTTTTGGTAGGAGGGGTGTTTTTCATTTGAGCATGAGAATTCAGATTAGGAGGTGGAATCCAAGGATTTTGTTGGTACATCAGAAAGTTTGGATAGAAGAATTGAGGATGATACCAACATGGATTGTTATACCATTGGCTCCAATCAGCTTGATAACTTGTCTTGGAAGTCCAAGGTTCTTCATGAATGACTTCCTTTGACTTTTTCTTATTTTTCATATTTTTATTTGAATTTTTTATTTTATGGTTTGTCTTGGTTGATGTTGAGTAGGTCGACCTCACCTTGTCTGGTGTCAACACAACAGCCACAGAATCCTTCTTCTTGTGGACTGGTGTCGACCTATCAGGTGACTGTGTCGACCAGGTTAGCTTGCTTTATTTTTGAGTTTTTGGAATTTTTGGAGTTTTGCTTGATTTTTTTTTTACTTCTATATTTTCAAGACTAGGGCCCTTAACAAATTTGATTAGTGGTGCTTTATCCTTCTTTTCACCGGATTTGTCTTTCTTAGATTTTTGTTTATCAAACCCCAGTCCATGAGAGATTGATTTCATATTTGTTCCCAACAAGGCCTCCAAATTATCTTTGCCATTTGTGAATGTTTCAATGACTTCATCTTTTTGTCTTAGTTGGTTTTCCAAGATTTTGATTTCTTCAATCTTTTGTTGTTTATCTTGATTTTCCTTTTCCAGCTTTTCAGATAATTCTTTGAATTCATTGGTGGCCTTTTGAGAGGCTAGCTTGAGTTCATCAATCAGATTTAGAAGATTTTCTTTTTCTTCATTCAATTCTGTTACTTCATTTTCTAGTTCACAAATTCTTTTGTTTGAAGATTGGTTATGATAAATATTTTCAATTTTATTTTTGAGATGCTTATTTTCTTTCCTCATTTCAGTATATTTTTCAACTAATTCAGCATAAACATCCTGCCAATCTTCAAAAGAAGTGCTTACCTTTCCATCTGAGCTGTTTGCCATGAAGCAAATCTCCTCACTTCCAGAGCTTGAGGATTTTTCTTCTTCTTCATTTTCACTTGTGTCCTCATCAGACCAAGTGGCTACCATGGCCTTCGGCTTCTTGAATTTGTGAATTTTCTTGTGCTTCTCCTTCTTGTTCTCAGGACATTCTCCCTTCATATGTCCTGGCTTGTTGCACCTGTAGCAAATGACAATATCGTCAGATTTTTTATTCTTGTTAGAGTTCACATTAGAAAAGGATGTGTTTCTTTTACCTGAAGAGTATTTCTTTTTACCAAAAAATTTTCCTTTTCTATATTTCAAGAATTTTCTAAATTGTCTAGTCATGAGGACAATTTCATCCTCATTTGACTCAGACTTATCAGAACTGGTTTTATCCTGACTTTTGTCCTTGTTACTAGATGAGGCCTTTAATGCTACTGGCTTGGTTTTGATTATGTGTTCTTCATTTCTCTTTAAGTTGATTTCATATGTCATTAAAGATCCTATTAATTCATCCAAAGAGATTTTGGACAGATCTTTAGAATCTTTAATAACAGTGGCTTTTGTGTGCCAAATTGAAGAGAGTGAGCGTAGAATCTTTCTTACCAAGTCAGCATCAGTGTAGTCCTTACCTAAGGCCTTTAGTCCATTGACTATGATCATGAACCTGGCAAACATTTCAGAGATTGTCTCATTAGACTTCATCATGAACAATTCATATTCAGAGACAAGTATGTTAGCCTTGGTTTCTTTAACCTGAGATGTTCCCTCATAGAGTACCTCAAGTTTATCCCACATCTCTTTGGCAGATTTGCACATTGAGATTCTTGAGTACTCTTTGGGGTGAACAGCACATTGAATCATGTTTATTGCACTATAATTCAATGTAGCTCTTCTTATTTGTTCCCTAGTCCAGGTTTCTTCTTCTTCCTGGTTTTCATAGGGACCTACCTCCACTACTTTCTAGATTTCATAGTTTTGCGCTCTTAGAAACACTTGCATTCTATTTTTCCAATATAAATAGTCTGTTCCATTAAAGAATGGTGGTCTATTTATGGAATGGCCCTCAGCTATGAATCCTCTGGAATCCATTTAATTAAAAGATGGTGCAAAGAAGGAAACACTCAGCAAGCAAACAAGTAAGCAAACAAGCAACACAGAACACTCAGAAACTACTCAGATCAGATCAGATCAAGTGTAAACCCGCTCTGATACCAATTGAAGGATCGATAAAAGGTGTGGACAAGATCTAGAAGGGGGGGGGGTTGAATAGATCTAGGCCAACTAATGCGGAAGCTAAACCAATTTTGAAAAACCTTTAAATCAGAGTTAGATTGAAAGCAAATTTCACAGATCTGAGGAGATATTAAGTGAGTTAAACAATTTGAGTAAGTAAACAAGTTGATTATATGGATTCAAACGTTCCTATGCATTCATCTAACGAAGAGAAAAATCAAACCACAAACAGACCAATGCACAGAGATTTTTAGGTGGTTCGGAGATCACACCATGTGACTCCTACATCCACCCCTCACACACAGTGAGGATCCACTAAACAACCTGGGTTACACAACCCACACTGGAGCCTGACAACTCCACAAATGAGTTAGACAACTCACACACTACCTAGAGCAAGACTACTCTAGACTCTGAGCAAGACTGCTCAACAACCCAACTTGAGTGCGACGACTCAAAAAACCTGAGCACACAGGCTCACAACCACTTGCTAGAACAAAAACAACAAGATCTAGATCCTCTAGCAATGATCTGATCTATTAAGGCCAATTCAAGAAAGTTGGTGCAACAGATTATGCACAATTTCTAGAATAGCCAGGAAGAAACAAGAAAGACTTAAGACTCGAGGTTGACAATTCTTGTTCTTCAAGAAAACTCCCTTGTAGAGGCCGAATTGGAAGAATCTTGATCACTTGAAGTCCCTTGGTCGATGCTCTGCAACTTTGATGGTGGGATCTTCCTTGAGAGCTTTGCAAATGCTGGCTTCTACTTGATCTACTCCTTTGAAGTTGATCCTAGTGCTTCATGTTGATCAAACTTCGATCCTTGTGCTTGGAGAAGGGTGAATTGAGGTGTGGAAGCACAAGAGAGAGCAAAATAGGGAGGTGAGACTCTCTTGCCGCCGCTTGCAGATTTCTGGAGGCTCTAAAGAGATTCTCTTGGGATGAGTGCCCTAAAGGAGGGTATTTATACCCTAAATATCCAAAAGATACCCTTGGGGTACGTGGGCACATGATCCAATGTTGATCTGACATCTCCCTAGGGTGCCACGTGTCCAGGAGGAAATTTAAGTCACAGAGATTCCGGAGTGTGTCGACCTGCCCTTGAGGTGTGTCGACACACTGTCCCAGACTGGCAAAATAGTTCCCTGGAAGAGGTCTCTAGTGTCGACCTGAGATGAGGTGGTGTCGACCTGCTGTCCCAAACAGCAAAACTGGCCTTCTGGGAAGGCTATCTAGTGTCGACACTGCCTGATTTGGTGTCGACCTGAGATGGCAATCTGTTCACATATTTCTCTGGAATCTGTCTCTAGTGTCGACCTGCTCTGGACTCGTGTCGACCTGAGATGGACTTTTCTTCACATTTCTGCCTTTGTTCTGAACCATTGTGTCGACACCAGGGATGGTTGTGTCGACACTACCTTTGCAGAAAATGTTTGTTCCTGAGAAAATAAACACATAAATCATTAGATAAATATATTATCATGAATATCAATGATAAATGTGCTTGGAACCATGCTTTTTGAATATTGTAATTTCAGGTGATGTATTTTACATGTTACAATGGTTATGCATTAAAATCACAGCTTGTCATCATTAAAATATGAGGGGAAATGATTTGTTTTCACACTCAACCCAACACCTCAGACTCTACACCTGACTCTAGGGCTAACTGCCAAGCGAACCGCTCGTAAATGAACGAGTGAGTAGCACCCGTATCAAACAAAACCCGAGCGTGCACACCTAAAAGCAAAACCGTACCTTCGGTGACATGCTCCGCATGTTCGGCGTCCTCGCGTGCTAAAGCAAACACCCGAGCTGGGGCTCGAGGCCTTCCTGGTCTTCCCGTAGCTGGCGCTGCTGCCGCTACTGCTGGGGCTGGCGCTCCCTGCTGAAGTTTTGGGCAATCCTTGATCTTGTGGTCGCTGCTTCCGCACTTCAAGCACTTTCCCGCGAACATCCAACACTCGGTACCACCATGGGTCTTCCCACAGTGGGGACACTCTTTCTTCACACAGGGGAACGTACAGAAGGTACCTGAGAACTGCCGACTGCTACCGATCGCTGCTGTGTCTGGTACACCGCTTTCTTCCTATCCTGTCGCTGGAACGTAGCAGCAGGTCTCTTTTGCGAAGCCTTTTTCTCTTCAAGGTATTGCTCCATCTCACCCTCCTGCCTACAAGCAGCGCTGAGGGCCTTGTCCAAAGAGCGGTGGTCAAACGCCACGAGTCTCATTCGCAATGATGGCTTGAGTCCCATCACGAACTTCTTTGTCTTCCTGCGCTCATCTGCCACGATATGAGGTGCATACTTAGAGAGTTCAGAAAATCTTGCCTCATATTCCAGCACGGTCATGGAGCCTTGAGCCAAAGAGAGGAACTCATGCTCCATCCGATCTTGAACATGCTCAGGGACGAACTTGGTCCGAAAGAGCCTCACGAACCCGTCCCAAGCCACATCAATAGCTCTGTCCTCAAACCGGGTACGCAGCAATGAAGCCCACCATACATCAGCTCTTTCCTGCAGTACACCGCTCATAAGCACCATCTAACAAATCTAACTCAACAAAACATACAAGCATATAAACTAAAACATACATGTAGCATGTAGCTGGCTAATGTAACCTTATCCTCATCTGCACACCTGACGGCTCGGAAGATCTTTTCAATCTCCCTCATCCAGCTTTCTACCAACAATGGATCGCTCTCCCCCTTAAAAGAGGGTGGCAGCATCCTCTTGAATCTTTCCATGGTAGAAGGTCCACCATGGTTCTGAGCTGGTGCTTGAGCCTGCTACAGTACACAGCAAGCAATACACAATCAACATAATATCACACATTCAAATAAAATAGATAATAATTCATTTTATTAGTCTAACCTGAGCCTCCAACTGTGCCTGGAGTGCTGCCTGAGTGTGAGCCTGCGTCTGCATGGCTTGCACCAGACCTTGCATGAATACTCCATAATCCACAGGTGGCGGTGGGGGAAGTACAGGACCTTGCGGTGCCGGGGCCTGCTACTCCGCCCGCTCGTCACGTCTCGGCTCGTCCTCATGGGCCGGTGCTCCGCCACGTCTACCTCTCGAAGCCATGACTATAATAAATTTCCGCCACCATTAGAGCTAGGTTACTAAGTTTTCTAACCATTTTCTTATCATTTCGCACTCATTATTAATCAATTCTACACATGTGGACATTCCTATGTAGACTTAGCATGTAATGAAGATGATGACTTATGTATATTCATGTGCAATCTCAACCGGTCGCTCTGATACCAATCTCTGTAGCGACCCTCATTATATCGGTACGGTTATACCAACCTACGTCGATATAGTGAACGTTGCCACAGTGGGACATTTACCCAACAATAACATTCAGCTGAGATACACGTGAATATAAGAACAGAGTAGCGGAAGTAAAAGAACCACTGTCTTCATTTCATTCATCATCCACATTTAACATACATGATTCGATAACATTTAAGAACTAAAAGTCCACATAATTAAATTGCTGAAAATCAAATACATAGATGTCCATACTTATACATTCTTCCATGATAATGCTAGTACAATGTTCAATTTACATACTATGAAAATCACAAAATGTCACAAGTACTCCAACACTCTAATCTCCGCGCTCGGAGTCGGTCTCCAATGTCTCCTCCACAAGTGTCTCGTCACCAACTACACCTGTACGCCGAAGCAAGTAGTGAGTCTAAAAGATTCCGCAAGTAATTCTACACATACCGTACATGCACATATCATAGTAGGTTCTACATACACGTTCACAAGACACAACATGTAGCATGCTTGACATTAACTTTTACAATCTATCATGGTGAATCTACAATTTAAACACATGGACTATGCTTCCAGATTTCCTAAAATAGAATCACCTATCACATACTTTCTATTCATTTCTCACATAAAAATCTACCTTCAACTAACTAAGACATGAAAGCCATTAACATGAATTTCCGAGCATGCATGAAAGGAAACATACCTAACATGGAATCTACACATTCCTACGCATATACGTAACCATTTTACATGATTTAAGCTTGCTGGTTCTACATGCTTTAGCAACCATAATCTAACACATGAGAGCTACAACAACGATTAAATCACAACATGTGAACAACCAAGTGTGGAAGTTGTTTATATATGCTTAACAATTATCCCTAGCATGGATTCTAGGCATTTTGCATACATAAACATGATCATAACATAGTAAAGCTACTGTTTAAGCATGATTTCAGATTGTCATAACATGGATTACAAACTCACATCCTCACATTTTGGTTTCACATTTTTACACAATTTCAAATTCGCATAATTCACACTTTACACATGCACTTTTACACATTGTTCACATTCACATTTTTCACATGAACACATACACATTTACACATTCACATTTAGTGCCGTCACACATAGTCCAAACCACCAAAGAAGGACACAACACATCACATCACATCACATAGACGCCATCTAGGCAATACAATGGCGACTCTTGGACTGCGCAGACCAGGAGAACAAGTCTCCACCCTAACCAGTGGTACTTGTCCACCTCCAAGATTTCCCCCTAATGCCTTTAGGGTCACAACACATTGAACCTTCTCAGGGGGACTTTTCCCTGATACGGTTCCACTGCCCTCTACGGAAGCAGTGTCACATTTGGCACAAGTTACACATTACACATTTTACTGATTTTAACACATATGTTTACACATGTCACTCTCATTTCACTTATTCACTCATTCACACACATGGGGCTCTGTTTTCTTGGCATGACACTACAATTACAGAAATTTTACACTCTGGGAATTTCATCCTTCAGGTTGAAATAAATAGAATTAAATCATTTTTGCAACGGCATGCATTAATTTCGTATTTCTACATAGAAAATTCATAGTGCATCATATACTTGTCCAAATGACCTGAAATTTTAACCACTAGCTGATTTCGGGTTAGGATCCCACATGAAAATTTTCAGATTTTTCTAACCTAAAACGTAATTACAGAAAATCTAACATCGAATTCACATGCTATCCACAATTCAAGTTAGCATGGAGTTGAACACCAATCACGAATTTAACAACTCACTGTCTGAACCCTAGCATGCATAGAGCCACATGATTTATTCTCGACTTTATTGGGCAATACACAATTTACGGAAGATTTATCGTGACCTACGCATGATTTCTATTTCCCAAAACAGAAAATTCAATAATCATACAAGCATGGAAAATTCCAGAAACTCAGAGCACAGACCGGGTTGTACATACATGGTCTAACAAAATTAGGGCAACATGATTTTACCACGGATTATCAGGATAATGGTGAGAACATACACATGAACATTCTTCCACATGCTTTCAAATATGTGAATAAGCTCTACCATCCACAAAATAAGTGTACACTCACATTCCCATCCATCACATTAGCTAGTATACATAGCATATAAGATATTACATTATATCCTCATCGTGAAACATATCGAAATTAATCATATAGAAGGGCAGAACAGTTCATTGTTCTGTCCAGACGAACTTGGCGGCGGTCTCTGGCCGTTCCAAGAGTGGACGGCCAGATCGCTGGACGCATACAGGGATCTCGGCGTCAAGGCATTGACGCCAAGTTCCTGTCTGTGCAGAAACACAGACCGAACTCAAATGCAAAGGTGAAAGGGGGATCTAGGACACGGGGAAAAATACATAAAATTTATAAAACCAACCTAGACACATACAGGGACGTTATGGGTAGGGTACTTGCCTTTTAAATATACTCCAAAGGGATCAAAAGGCTTGGTGAAGCTCTCCTTGGGCTGTCCCAAGAAGTTCCCAACCAGCCTCCAAGATGGCCTTCCTCCGGGTTCTTGAGCAAGCGCCAGAGCAATCCGAGGTCGGGGATGCCTTCCTCGATGATCCAGCAAGCTCCTTGATGCAGCAAGTGGCCGGCTCAAGCTTCAGAACTTCAGATTTTGGGTTGCAAAGGTGAGGGTTTCTCACAATCCAAAAATAGGGTTTCACTCCTTTCTCTTCTTCCTCTCTTGCAAAGGGGCAAAGAGAAGACTTAGGGTTGTAAAAATGGGTTTTATATAGGAGAGGGGGTTCTCCTATCACGCAAGGGTGACAAGATGGCCTTTCAGACCGTTGGGGACAGCTCCCCAATGGTTGGGGTGGCTTGCTTCCGGAATTTCCGGCTCTGCAACGCATGCAGGTCAGCGATCTTGACGTCAACATCGGTGGACGCTTAAGTAAGTTCTGGCGTCACACGACATTGACGTTGACAACCCTTAGCGTCCAATAGGTGGACGCCAACTGGCCCTTCGACCAGAAGTCAAAATCATGCAGAAACCCATGCACATCATGTATATATATATGTAATATCTATATGGTATTGTGCACACTCTACCATCAAGCAATACATACATTATTTATACCTAATTTATACACATACACATATAAGTATACTAATTAATACATACGTAGATACTTACATACGTACTTACACAACATGAATTATTTACATGCAATACAATAATGCAACAAATTTGAGGGCCTTACAGCATCAATCCAATCAGAACTTGATAAAGCTTCATCAATTGACTTTGGTTCAATTTGGGAAATTAGAGCTAGTGGGTCTTCTTCAATAGCATGCAGGAATGATGATCTAGTCCTAACTCTATCATGCAAATTGCCAACCACATTATCCAATGGGTGATCTCTCAAAATTCGATGTTTAGAAATTACCTGTTGAGGGGTACTTAAATCTGGAGCAACATTACCTGATCCACTTGAAGATGGTGACTGGATATTCAAGGTCTCACCAATGTCTTCAAGCTCCTCAACAATTGGTGAAGAGTCCACAATGAAATCATCCTCTTCACTGTCTTGACTTTCCCTGCAAGATTTAGAACTATTAGTTGAAAAGGAATTTTCATCAAAAATAATATGAGGAGACTCTTCAACAGTTTTGTTTTTGAGGATGTACACTCTGAAAGCTCTTGACACTTCAGAATAGACAAGGAAGATGGCTTCCTGACTTTTAGCATCAAATTTGTCAAGATTTTCTTTATTATTGTTGTGTACAAAACATTTGCACCCAAAGATTTTGAAGTAAGACACAGTTGGCTTTTTGTTCTTCAATAACTCATAGGGGGTTTTTCTGATTTTTGGTCTGATCAAAGCTCTATTCAGAATGTGATTTTCTGTGTTTACAGCTTCAGCCCAGAAGGATTTGGGCAAATTACTTTCTAAGAGCATGGATCTAGCCATTTCCACAAGAGTTCTATTCTTTCTTTCCACAACTCCATTTTGTTCTGGAGTTCTTGGTGAAGAAAACTTGTGAAAATTTTGAAGTTCAGCACATAAATCAGAAAAGGATTGATTTTCAAATTCACCCCCATGATCAGTCAAAATATTTTTAATTTTATATGGAAGGTTTGTTAAGGCAGTGGTACAGAATTTCCTGAACTCAAGGCAAGTATCACTTTTGTGGGACAAGAAAATAACCCATGTAAATCTAATAAAATCATCAATGATTACAAACCCATATCTTTTGCCACTTAGACTTAGAATCCTTGTTGGGCCAAAGAGGTCCATGTGAAGTAATTCCAGTGGCCTAGATGTAAGTACCTCATTGATGGTTTTAAAGGATTTCCTAGTTTGTTTTCCTTGGGCACAAATCCCACAAACTTGATTTGCAACATTAGAAAAAGATTTAGGAAGACCCTTTACCAAATTCAGCCTTAACAATTTATTCAGTGTTCTGAAACTTGCATGGCCAAGCCTTTTGTGCCAAGTCCATGCAATTTCATCTTTATTAGCAACAAAGCAAAGATTTTCAGAAAAGTTTTTATTGAGGTTGATCATGTAAACATTGTTTTCCCTTTTTCCAAAAAATTTAATTTTATCAGTTGATGAATCAATTATCTTACAGAAATCAGATTCAAACACAACTTTATGACCTTTGTCACATAGTTGGCTAATACTGAGCAAATTGTAATCTAGACCATCAACTAATAAAACATTATCAACAGAGTTTGAGGAAGATTGACCAACCTTACCAGATCCAATGATCTTTCCTTTATTTTTACCTCCAAAAGTTACTGAACCTCCCTCCTTCTCTATCAAGAATGAAAATTTGGCTCTATCTCCAGTCATGTGTCGTGAACACCCACTGTCAAGGAACCACACATTTGAATTGGGTGCACGACCTTCCTGCAAAATCATCAGGGGAGAGAAGATTTTGGAACCCAAACAGTGTTGGGACCATCAGAATGTTTGGACATAGTCATCAAATCTTTTCTCACCCAAATTTGATTTGTTTTTTATTTTTGTCTTATCACAGTGGTGTTCTCTGACTTTTTCAATTTCTTCTTTCCCTTAGGAGTGAAAACACCATTGTTTTTATTTTCAATAGGAGGAGAGTTTTTCATTTGAACATGAGAATTTAGATGAGGAGGTGGAATCCAAGGATTTTGTTGGTACATCAGAAAATTTGGATAGAAGAATTGGGGATGGTACCAACATGGGTTGTGATACCATTGGCTCCAAGAATTGGTCCAATCAGCTTGATATGCTGTCTTGGAGGTCCAAAGTTTTTTATGAATGATTTCCTTTGACTTTTTCTTATTTTTCAAATTTTTATTTGAATTTTTATTTTTGTGGTTTGTTTTTGTTGATGTTGAGCAGGTCGACCTCTCCTTGACTGGTGTCGACACAACAGCCACAGAATCCTTCTTCTTGTGGACTGGTGTCGACCTGTCAGGTGACTGTGTCGACCTGATTTCCTTGTTTTGATTCTGAGTTTTTGAAATTTTTGGTGTTTTGCTTGATGTTTGCTTAATTTCAGTGTTCTCAAGACTAGGACCTTTGACAAATTTAATCAATGGTGCTTTATCCTTTTTCTCACCAGATTTGTCTTTCTTAGGTTTGTGTTTATTAAATCCTAGTCCATGAGAAATTGAGTTCATTTTGGCTCCCAACAATGCTTCCAAATTGTCTTTACCTTTTGTAAAGGTTTCAATGACTTCATCCTTTTCCTTTAGCTGGTTTTCCAAGGTTTTGATTTCTTCAATCTTTTGTTGTTTATCTTGGTTTTCCTTTTCCAGCTTTTCAGACAATTCTTTGAATTCATGGGTGGCCCTTTAAGAGGCAAGCTTAAGCTCATCAATTAAGTTCAGAAGATTTTCCTTTTCTTCATTAAGTTCTGTTACTTCATTTTCAAGTTCACACATTCTTTTGTTGAAGGATTGGTTGTGCAAGATATTTTCAATTTTCTTTTTGATGTGTTTGTTTTCTTTCCTCATTTCAGTGTATTTTTCAACAAGTTCAGCATATGCATCCTGCCAATCCTCAACTAAAAAGTTTTCGAAAGATGTGCTTACCTTTCCATCTGAGCTATTTGCCATGAAGCAGATCTCCTCACTTTCAGAGCTTGAGGATTTTTCTTCTTCTTCCTTTTCACTTGAGTCTTCATCAGACCAAGTGGCTACCATGGCCTTCGGCTTCTTGAACTTGTGAATCTTTTTGTGCTTTTCCTTTTGTTTTCAGGACATTCTCCCTTCATGTGTCCTGGCCTATTGCACCTGTAACAAATGACAACTTCGTCAGATTTCTGATTCTTATTGAAATTAGCATTGGAAAAGGAAGTGTTTCTTTTACCTGAAGAGAATTTCTTTTTCCCAAAAAATTTTCCTTTTCTATATTTTAAGAACTTTCTAAATTGCCTGGTCATGAGGGCAATCTCATCCTCATTTGACTCAGACTCATCAGAACTGGTTTTTTCCTGATTTTTGTCTTTGTTACTTGAAGAGGCCTTTAGTGCTACTGGCTTGGTTTTAATTATATGTTCTTCATTTCTCTTTAGATTTATTTAATATGTCATTAAAGATCCTATCAATTCATCCAAAGACATTTTGGACAGATCTTTAGAATCTTCAATGACAGTGGCCTTTGTGTGCCAAATTGAAGAGAGAGAACGTAGAATTTTCCTTACCAAGTCTGCATCCGAATAATCCTTACCTAAGGCCTTCAGACCATTCACAATTATCATAAACCTGGCAAACATTTCAGAAATTGTCTCATTAGATTTCATCATAAACAATTCATATTCAGAGACAAGAATGTTAGCTTTAGTTTCTTTCACCTGAGATGTTCCCTCATAGAGTAACTCGAGTTTATCCCACATCTCTTTGGCAGATTTGCACATTGAGATTCTCGAGTACTCCTTAGGGTGAACAGCACATTAAATCATATTCATGGCACTATAATTCAATGTAGCTCTTCTTATATGTTCCCTAGTCCAGGTTTCTTCCTCTCCCTGGTTCTCATAGGGGCCTACCTCCACTACTTTCCAGATTTCATAATTTTGGGCTCTAAGAAAAACTTGCATTCTATTTTTCCAATAAGAATAGTCTGTTCCATTAAAGAATCGTGGCCTATTAATGGAATGACCCTCAGCTATGAACCCTCTGGAATCCATTGAATTAAAAAGATGGTGCAAAGAAGGAAACACTCAGCAAGCAAACAATCAAGCAAGCAAATCACACAGAACAAGTAGAAATCACTCAGATCAGATCAGATATAAACCCGCTCTGATACCAATTGAAGGATCGAGAGATGATGTGGACAAGATCTAGAAGGGGGGTTGAATAGATCTATGCCAACTTTTGCGGAAGCTTAACTAATTTTAAGAAATTCTTAAATCAGAGGCAAATGAAAAACAGATTTCAAAGATCTAAAGAGTGATTAAGTGAGTTGTGCAATCAGAGTGTGTGAACAAGTTGATTAGATGAATTTAAACGATCCTATGCATGCATCTAACGAAAGGTAAATTCAAACCACAATTAGACCAATGCACAGAGATTTTTAGGTGGTTCGGAAATCACACCATGTGATTCCTACATCCACCCCTCACACACAGTGAGGATCCACTAACCAACCTGGGAACACTACACCCACTGGAGCCAGACAACTCCAACAACCGAGTTTACAACTCACACAACCTCTAGAGCAAGACTACTCTAGAGCCCTGAGCAAGACTGCTCAACAACACTTTGAGTATACGACTCAAAACCACTGAGCACAATGGCTCACAAACAACTTGCTAGAAAAACAGACAAGACTTAGATCCTCTAGCAACAGATCTAGTCTAACAAGATATCATTCATGAGACTTATGTAGAAACTCTTGCACAATCTCACAATGACTCAGAAGAACAAAGGTACATGAAGAATTGTATAAAGAAATCATTGCTCTTCAATTATACTCCCTTGTAGAAGATCGAATTGGGAAGAGACTTGAGTTCTTGAAGTCCCAGGCCGATGTTTTGTATTCTGAACTTTGGGATCTTCCTTGAGGTCTTCTCAATTGATGGCTTCCACCTGATCTGCTTCCTTGAAGTGATCCAACTGCTTCTTCAATGATCAATCTCCACTTCTCATCGTTGGATAGATGAGAATTGGCTTCAGGAAACACCAGGAGAGTAGGAGCAGGGAGGTGAACTCTTCTTGCCGCCAAAACCAATTTCTGGAGGCTCTGAGAAGGTTCTTATATGATGGATGGCCAATAGGAGGGTATTTATACCCTAAATAGTCCAAAGATACCCTTGGGGTACGTGGGCACACGATCCAAGGTTGATCCATCATTTCCCTAGGGTGCCACGTGTCCAGAACAAACCTTAAGTCATAAAGTTTCCGGAGTGTGTCGACCTGCCCATAGGGTGTGTCGACACACTGTCCCAGACTGGGCAAAATAGTTCCCTGGGACAGCCATCTAGTGTCGACCTGAGATTGAGTAGTGTCGACCTGCTGTTGGCATCTGAAGAACAGGCCTTCTGGGAAGGCTCTCTAGTGTCGACCTGATTACATTTGGTGTCGACCTGAAATAGAAGCCTGTTAACATATTTCTCTGGGATCTGTCTCTAGTGTCGACCTGCCCTGGTCTAGTGTCGACACTAGTTGACCATTTGTTCATCTTTTGGCTTAGGGCTTAGAGCATTGTGTCGACACCATTGTGGGGTGTGTCGACACTACCCTTGCAATAAATATTTGTCCCTGAGAAATAAACACATAAATCATTAGTCAAATGTATTATCATGAATATAAATGATAAATGTGTTTAGAAACATGCTTTTTGAATATTGTTATTTCAGGTGTGATGCATTTCACATGTTCCAATTGTTATGCATTAAAATCACAACTTGTCATCATCAAAATATGAGGGGAAATGATTTGTATTCACACTCAACCCAACAGCTTGAACGGGGCGTTCCGTCACAGTTGGTATCAGAGCAAGGTCCGTGTGAAAATAAAGGAATTAAGAAGTTACATAGCCATATCTTTTTGTAGATACACTGCTGGTAGGTGACCTTGGTTTTGTAATGACTCGTTGTTTTGTCTATGGTTAGCTTGTAGTGTGTGTAGGCAGTTGTAATGGCCGATAGAAGAGACTGAGGTGGTGGAGGAGATGACCCTGAGGAATCGACTCAGAGGATGATAGAAAGGATTTGGGAGAGCCTCACCAATATTCGGGCGAGGATGGATCAGCAGGCACCGGTACCACCAGTGACCAGAGAGGAGGTACCTGTGGCCCCAGTTCCACCACAGCCAGGGGTGGAGGTACCTTTTGTGGCACCAGTACCACCATTAGCACCTGTGATTGCGACAGAAGAACCAGTGGTACAAATTGAAAGGTTTTTGAGGTTGCAGCCGCCTACTTATACAGGAGGGCCGAATCCAGATGCAGCGGAGCACTGGATTTATGAGATTGAAAGGGTCTTTATGACCATGAGGTGTCCGGTAGCGGACAGAGTTGTGTTGGCTACTTTTCAGTTGAGAGGATTTGCGCAGGAATGGTGGCGTCTGAAGATGCAGACCACCTTTGCAGGCAGAATAGAGGGTGCTATTACCTGGTCTGAATTTCTTGAAGTGTTTAACGATACATTCTTTCCTCTTCAAGTGCAACAGGCAAAAAGGGAGCAGTTCAGGACCTTGCAGCAGGGTGAGACTTCGGTCCTGGAGTATCAGATGTGGTTCATAGCATTGAGTAGGTATGCACCCTATGTTGTCACGGATAATGCTATGATGGTTGAATATTTTATCCGTGGTTTGAGGTTAGATTTGCAGACTGCAGTGATACCATTAATGTGTAGAACAGTTGAAGAAGCAGCCCAGAGAGCAGCTACTCTTGAGAGAGCAGTTCGGACTCATCAAGTGGGCGAGTCAGGTTCGGGTAGTTTCCGGCTACCCCAGCAGTCAGCAGGTGTAAGTAAGGGCAAAGCATCAGCAGGACCTTCCTCATCAGGTTTTGGTAAGTGGGGTCATAAATTAAAGCAGGCATTTAAAGGTAAAGGAAGAGGATGGGGAGGTCGTCAGCAAGTTCAGCAGGGTCGTGGTAAGCCGGAGGTGGAGGAATCGCAGCAAAGTACTGCCAGGCAGCCTACCCTTCCACCAGGCTATAGGTGTTTTAACTGCAATCAGCCGGGGCATTTGATCCGTAATTGTCCCTATCCGAGGGAATATGGTTATGGTAGGGGTGTTCAGCAGCCGCAGCAGTCTCAGCAGCCATCGGCAGGTCGTGGCAGAGGAGCACCTCAGCAGAGAGGTAAAGGCCGGGTTATGGCTTTCACCCGTGCCCAGGCGGAGGCATCAAATATGATAGAAGGTACTATACCTATTTATGAATATTCAGCAAAAGTTTTATTTGATTCAGGTGCCTCGCATTCATTTATTTCTAAAAAATTCCTAGATAGTATGGCTCATCCATTAGAAGAAAAATCATGTGAATTAGTAGTGGAAGTTCCCTCTGGTAAGTTTATGCTCACCTCGTGTTATATAGATGAGGCTCCAGTTGTGTTAGAAGGGAACCAGATGCTAGGTCGATTGTATGCTTTACAGTTGACTGATTATGATATTATCTTGGGATGTATTGGCTTGAAGCCTATGGAGCTATGCTAGATTGCAGAAAGAAAAGGATCAGGTTTTGTCACCCCAATGGTTCTGTATTTGAATATCAAGGTATGCCTTTCTGTGCTTCTAAGTTTATAATTTCTGCAATTAAAGCTAGAAGGTTGATTAATGCCGCGTGTGTGGCTTACTTAGCTTCTGTAAGTCTGATAGAAACTAGTAAGTCAGTTGAGGCAGTTCTCGTGGTTAGGGAATTTGTGGATGTTTTTCCTGATGAGTTGCCAGGTTTAGCTCCACACAGAGAGGTGGACTTTACTGTTGAGTTATTGCCGGGTACCATGCCGATTTCTAAAGCACCCTATCGGATGGCACTAGCAGAACTCAAAGAGTTGAAGAAGCAATTGGAAGAAATGCTAGAAAAAAGGTTTATTAGGCCGAGTCACTCCCCGTGGGGAGCGCCAGTGTTATTTGTGAAAAAGAAAGATGGAAGCTTTCGAATGTGTATTGACTATAGAAAGTTGAATGATGTGACCATTAAAAATAAGTACATGTTGCCAAGAATAGATGATTTGTTTGACCAGTTGCAGTCAGCTAAGGTGTTTTCTAAAATTGACTTGAGGTCAGGGTACCATCAGTTGAGAATCAGAGAGGAGGATATAGATAAAACAGCTTTCAGGACTAGATATGGTCACTATGAGTTTGTGGTTATGCCATTTGGGCTAACCAATGCTCCTACAGCTTTCATGGATCTGATGAATAGAATTTTTCATCCATACTTGGACCAATTCATTGTGGTCCTTATAGATGATATTCTGATTTATTCAGCCTCTGAAGAGGAGCATGCTGCTCATTTAAGATTTACTCTTCAGTTATTAAGAGATAATCAGTTGTTTGCTAAATTTAGTAAATGTGAGTTCTGGTTTAAGGAAATTCAATTTTTGGGTCATGTCATCTCGACAGATGGAGTGGCAGTCGATCCAAGTAAAGTGGAATCTGTAATGAAGTGGGAAGTGCCTAAGACAATTACAGAGATTAGAAGTTTTTTGGGGCTGGCAGGTTATTATAGACGCTTCATACAAGATTTTTCTAAGATTGCGGCACCCATGACTAGACTAACTAGGAAGGGTGTACCATTTGTGTGGTCCGGAGAGTGTCAAAGAAGTTTTATGGAATTAAAGAAAAGGCTTACTACAGCACTGATATTGACACTATCGGCAGGAAGTGGTGGATTTGTGGTGTATACAGATGCATCTAGAAGAGGGTTGGGCGCAGTGTTAATGCAGCATAGCAAAGTGATAGCCTATGCATCCAGGCAATTAAAGCCAGCAGAAGAAAATTATCCCACCCATGATTTAGAATTGGCAGCTGTTGTGTTTGCTTTGAAAATGTGGAGGCATTATTTGTATGGCGAAAGATTTGAAATTTTTACAGATTATAAAAGTTTAAAGTATATCTTCTCTCAGAAGGATTTAAATCTTCGCCAGCGTAGATGGGTGGAATATTTAAAGGATTATGATTTTAGTTTGGCTTACCATCCGGATAAGGCCAATGTTGTTGCTGATGCCTTGAGTAGGAAAGCTTATGTAAGCCGCATGATGATTAAAGAATGGAAGTTATATGAGGAGATAGCAGAAAACTCCTTGTTTGTGCCAAGCAGTCAGCGTCGGGCAGTACTAGCCAGTAGTACTGTAGAGCCATCTTTGTATTGGCAGATTGTTGAAGCTCAGAAAGTAGATGTAAATTTAGCCGAAATTGTGAAAATGGAAGGAGTTACCCTTGATGATAATTGTGTGGTTAGGCTCAGAGGCAGATTATTTGTACCCGCTGAAAGAGAAGTAAAGCAGAGAGTGTTAGAAGAGGCTCATAAATTGCGGTACACTATTCATCCAGGAAGTACTAAGATGTACCAGGATCTGAGGAAGTATTTCTGGTGGCCTCATATGAAAAAGGAAATAGCTGAATTTGTTTTAAGATGTGTTGTATGTCAGCAAATTAAAACAGAGCATCAGAAGCCTGGAGGTCTATTGCAACCGTTACCCATTCCGCAGTGGAAGTGGGATGATATTGCTATGGACTTCGTGATGGGCTTCCCGAGAACAGCATCAGGTCATAATAGAATATGGGTGTTTGTGGATAGATTGACTAAGGTATGCAGATTAGTGCCAGTAAGTATGTCTTGGCCAGTGGATAAATTAGCAGAAGTGTATGCTGATAGAATTATTCCACTTCATGGTGTTCCGAAGTCAATTGTATCTTATAGAGATCCCAGGTTTACTTCAGGTTTTTGGAGAAGCCTGCAGAGAGTTGTAGGCACTGAGTTGAGGTATAGCTCAGCTTATCACCCGCAAACGGATGGTCAAACAGAGAGAACTATCCAGACAATTGAAGATATGTTGAAAGCTTGTTGTTTAGTTTGGGGTGGTAGCTGGGAGCATCATTTGAGTATGGTGGAATTTGCTTATAATAATAGTTACCATACTAGCCTTGGGATGGCACCGTATGAAGCTTTATATGGAAGACCATGTAGAACACCTTTAAATTGGCATGAAGTGGGAGAAAGGCAATTAGTGGGCCCCGAGTTAGTTCAGCAAACTTCAGAGTTGGTAAAGTTTATTAAGGAAAATTTGTAAACAGCTCAGAGTAGGCAGAAAAGTTATGCTGATAATCGGAGAAGGCCACTTCAATTTGAAGTTGGAGATTATGTTTTTCTGAAAATTTTCCTAGCAAAGGTATTGTGAGGTTCAGTAAGAAAGGGAAGCTGAGTCCGAGATATGTGGGACCCTTCCAAGTGTTGGAAAGAATTGGGGAAACAGCGTATAGACTGGATTTGCCAGCAGATTTTGCAGATGTTCATGATATCTTTCATGTCTCCATGTTGAAGAAGTGTATTGAGGACCCAGCGTAGATAATCAGTTATCAAGGAAGTGATTTGAGACCGGACATGTCCATGCCTGAATATCCGGTACAAATTACTGATCGCAAGATGAAAAAGTTGCGAAATAAAGAAATTGAGTTAGTTAAAGTCAAATGGGAAAATAGGCTGGGTTGTGAGGATACCTGGGAATTAGCCGATGAAATGGCTAAAGGATATCCTTACTTGTTTCAGTAATGTTTTAAATTTTTTTAGATGATAGTATTTGTAAATGTATGTGTTCATTATGTGTGAAATTGTGTTATGAATTTTGAGGTCGAAATTTCTTTTTAGATGATAGTAATGTAACAGCGCGCGTTTTTCGGATCCTCGTGGATCGTGTGTTTAACGCTTGTGGTGGCCAAAGTGAGGCCAATGTGGTGCGTGTGCCGTGTGTATGTGTGTTTCTGGGGCTTACTGGGCCGATGTTTTGGGCCTGCAGTACCCTAGATCCTTCAGCCTGTCATCGCGACAGTAATGGCGGACGCGTTCTAAACGCAGCAATGGTGACCGTCGCGTTCATGTGGCCGTCGAGCGTCTGCATGTGCGCCACGTGTAGCGCTCAGGGCAGCGGGCGTTGCGAAAGCGACGCTCAGGTCTGTCGCGACCTGATCGCGGAGCCACGAGGGGTCGCGTTTCGAACCGCTGCAAGTTTTTAAATAACCCCAGCCAAGCAGAACGCAGAGGGTTTCTGCTCGGCCAGGGTGGAGGTGCTGTGGCGATTTCAGCTGGGATTTGGCATCTTCGGCGTGTCCTCGCTGCAAGGAGTTCGGGAGAAGCAGGGGAAACACCAGAAGATCGCTGCATAGCGTGTTCTTCGCGAAAGTAGGTGAACTCTTCCCGTTTTCTGGCTGTAAATCGCATGGGATTGGGTTCCAATCTATTTAATGCGTTTCTAACAGTAGAAAGCATGCATAGGTATTCACAAAAGCATGAAAATGAAGGATTAAGGGTGGTTTGTAATGTGGAAATGGGCTGTCATGGAGAGAGCCCGGACTAGGGTTTCCACCTGCTAACGCGACAGGTTCCGGGGCCGCATCTTGAACGCGACCCAGCGCTGGGCTGCGTTAAGAATCATGACTCGACATGTTGGAAGATCGCGTTATGGATCAGAAGGTGACATGTCGTGGGGACGCCTTCTGAAGGTGACCCTGTTGGCTGTCGCGACATGGCCGGAGAGGCCCTGTTTGTGCATAGTTTATACATATGATTATCCGATTATTGTTATCGATGTGCTTAGTGTTAGTAAGTAGTGCATTGGCACTTGTAGCGCTCTGGGAAGCGCATGGTTTTCGAGGCTAGCTTACAGGTTGCGTAGCTAGCTAGTAGTTTGCCTGTGGACATAGTGTTCACACGAGGCAAGTGGTGTTCACGTGTTGTGAACTGTCAGTACACGAGGTTTACGTGAGGTTTCACGTGGTTTGTGCGGTGCGCACGTGGTTTCTGTGTGCGTGTCAGGTAGTAGACGCCTACCGTGGTTACCTCTCCAGTTGGGTGTCCCAGGTTCTCTGTGAGCCAGGCTGTAGCTCGGGGCTTTGTCCCGATACTTGTGCTGTACTGTCGAGGTCTGTGTCGTCTGACCTGGACACCCTCACTCCTTAGTTTGAGTTGTACGTCCGGCTGAGGGAAAGACGACAGTAGGACAGTGACTCTTGTGTTTGTTTCTAGTCACTTGTAGAGCGCTCTTAGTTGGGGGTACAGACACCAGTTGTCGACACTGGTCCCCTACTAGTCCTTTTTCTAGTGCCTCACTCTAGCGAGCCCAGGCCAGGGTCTCTAGAGGTGTCAGGCATGGGCCTGTGACCGTGTGGTCCGCAGGTGGTGGTGTTTAGTTGGTCTCCACAGTTTCTTATCTTTTTCACGTGGAGCGGTAGCTGGACCTTTCGTCCGTGGCTGCGAGACTGAGAGGTAGACCTATGTTAGTTTGTCCGAGTCTGTTGCTGGTGTCGCGAACCAGTCTACGTGGCTCGAGTGTGGCAGTCTCTACTGTAGCTCGTACACGTGTTGGAGTTTTGCCGTTTATTTATTATAGTTGTGTTATGCAGTTGGTTAGCGGTGAGTTTGTTTATAGCTTTAATATCTTGTTTAGTTGAGCTATTAATTGCTAGTATAGTTTACTGCTTTCGCACTTGTGTTTGGTTGCTCGGTGTTGGGGGAGTTCCCTACTGAGCCAGTGACTAGCGAGGCTCACCCCTACTCCCCACAGGTGAGGGCGAGGAGGAGGTTTCTCTACCGTCGTCCAGTTCGGAGCCTCGTCGTAGCGGTGTTGGCCCAGCGCCTCCAGCAATGTAGCTTTTCTTTCTTCGGTTGTACCTGTTGTACCTCGGGGTATGCCCCAGGCTTGTGTACTTTCCTTTATTTCTTTTGAAGTTGGCTATGTAAAATCTTGTATATTATAAATGCAATGGTGTGTTCCTTTGTGTTTTCACAGACTAGTGTGTGGTATCCCTCGCCAGGCTTCGGCCCGTTTGCGGGAGACGGACTCGGGTCAAGCACGTTACCGGTTTAACGGGCTTGAACGGGGCGTTCCGTCATAGTTAAGGTTTCCTTGATGCGAACTAAGAATGGATCATTATCTTGTTGGGTTTCAATCTCGTCCAGCAAGTCGGATTGAATCTTGATATTGGCAATCAAAACTCGATCATCTCTATGTTCAATAGTTAAGTCTAACCTTGCGAATTGTTCTAGTAGTTGCATCTCGCCAAGGACTAGACTTGAAACAGATGTCATTGGCTTCCTACTATGAGCATCAGCCACGGCATTACCCTTGCCTGGATGGTATTGGATGTTGAACTCGAAATCCTTCAGATATTCTAGCCATCTTATCTGTCTCATGTTGAGTTCCTTCTGAAAGAATAAGTACTTCAGGCTTTTATGGTCTGAGTAGACAGTGAATTTCTCACCATATAAATAATGTCTCAAGATCTTCAAGGCGAAGACCACAGCAGCCAACTCTAAATCATGCACAGGGTAGTTGACTTCATGTGTCTTCAGTTGTCTTGAAGAATAAGCAATAACCTTCTTCTTTTGCATCAATACACAACCTAGCCCAATCCCTGAGGCATCGGTGTAGACAAAGAAACCTTCTCCCTCTATTGGCAGAGCGAGATCAGGTGCTGAGGTAAGACAATCTTTAAGAGTTTGGAAACTTTTCTCACACTCATTACTCCAGGAGTATGGATTCTCCTTTCGTGTTAGTCGTGTGAGAGGAACGGCGATCTTGGAGAAGTCCTTAATGAACCGCCTGTAGTAGCCAGCCAGTCCTAAGAAGCTTCTGATTTCTGTGACATTGGTTGGTCTCTCCCAATTGAGTACAGCTTCGACTTTGGAGGGATCAACTGAGATGTCTTCCTTTGAGATGACATGGCCCAAGAAGGACACTTCTTCGAGCCAGAATTCACACTTGCTCAGCTTTGCGTACAGTTTGTTGTCTCACAAGACTTGCAGTGCAATCTTCAGGTGTTCTTCATGATCTTCCTTGGTCTTTGAATAAATGAGGATGTCGTCAATGAAGACGACCATGAACTTGTCAAGGTATGGCCGATATATGTTGTTCATGAGTTGCATGAAGGCTGCAGGAGCATTGGTTAGTCCAAAAGGCATAACGACGAATTCATAGTGTCCATACCTGCTCCTGAAAGCCGTTTTAAAGATATCGTCATCCTTGATCCTCATTTGGTGATATCCAGATCGAAGATCGATCTTGGAGAAATACTGAGCTCCAAATATTTGGTCAAATAGTTCATCGACTCTGGGCAATGGGTATTTGTTCTTGATGGTGAGCTGATTGAGTTGACGATAGTCGATGCATAGCCTCATCAATCCATCTTTCTTCTTGACGAATAGCACGGGTGCTCCCCATGGAGAAGTACTCAGTCTAATGAACCCCTTCTCTAATAGCTCCATCAGTTGCGTCTTCAATTCCTTTAGCTCGGCAGGTGACATCCGGTACGGTTGTCGTGATACCGGGGCAGCTCCAGGGATCAACTCTGTAACGGCCCTGGATATCTATACCCAATAAGGGTCCATATATAGATCCGTCTCCCGCGAACGGACCCAAGTCTCGCAAGGGATAGCTCCTACACATGTCCAGGAAGGATATAAAAGACAAACCACAACAGTAAGAGACACAAGAAAAGATATGTGCTCATACCTGTATAAACAATTTCACAACTGTCCCATTACATTATTACATGCCCAAATTAAGAAGAGTACAACTACCTGGGGCATACCCCGAGGGAGCACAAGCTCACACAACTCTACTAACACTACTGCTGGTGGTACAAGTCTGGCACAACACCTCCTCATGCCACACCAATGGTAAACCCTTAAAAGAACTGTAAGGGAGTGAGCCTCAACAAATCACTGGCTCAGTAGGGAACCACCCAAAACCACACACAACGTAAGAGAACCTCGACCCTAACGGGTCTCACTGGCAACACCAGAAGCCAAACCATTTCATGCTCACAACAAAGCATAATTATATCAATTCACACTAATTCCGGAAATAAGATGAAACAACGGCAAAACTAGCACCACGCTACTAGTCTGCCCAAAAACTGGAAAGCCTAGGCCACAAGCCTCACAGGCACACCACCTCAACAACTGGTCGCCTAAACTGTAGGCCATACAGGCAAAGCATTGTCTAAGCTATTAGCTTCACTGGCAAGCCTTAAACATATGTGTAACAGGACTGCTAACCATGAGCCAATCCTTTATACCCTTAAATCACGATGAATCGAGTGTCACACTTAAGTAATAGGACTGGCTACCACGATGCCAATCCATCGCACACTAAACCATATTCAGAAACTTACCCAAGGAAGGGTAAAACACAACAAGTGGAAGGTCTCACCGCATGACCTCCACTTCACCACCTGAAAAGACTAGTACTCAGCGTTCTACGAGAAACCAGTACCCACAAAGAGTACAAGTACCTACCACCACGAGGTACCACCACTGAAACACAAACACAACTGTGCCACCACTAGGGCACACCACAACCAGTCAAACTACGACTAGTGAGTCACCGCTCACCAATGTCAACAACAATCATGCCAACACCATGGCACACCTCGACGAGTAAAACCACAACTAACACACACTACAACCGATAGCAAAGCACGACGCCACCACACGGGACAGACTACTGGTTCATGACGCCAGTAACCAACCCGGACAACACAACACAAGAACTATCTCTCAGTCTCGCAGTCACGGACGTAAGGTCCAACTGCAGCTCCACAACACAAGTAAAGTCAAAGAACTGTGGAGACTAACCAAACCACCACAACCTACAGGTCACACACCCTGCAGGCCCATGCCTAGCACCTTTAGAGACTCTGGCCCGAGCTCTCCAAAGTGAGGCACTTGTAACAGGACTAGCCAGGGCCCAGTATGTCTACTGGTGTCCGTAACCCCCAGCTACGAGCGCGCTACAAGTAACTAAACACAAACTCTCACAAGTCACTGTCCCACTGTCATCTTTCCCTCAGTCGGACGACAACTCTCCCCGAGAGTGAGGGTGTCCAGGAAGACGACAAAACCTCAACGGTACCACTGTACCAGGACAAGCCCTGAGCACACACAGGTGCCTGGCTCACACAAAACCTGGGGCTCCCAACTGAAGAGGAATTCCGGAATAGGCGTCGGACCCCCAACTCAGCAATGCACAAACCATGATATATATACTTACTTACATATTCTTTATTACAAACCACAGTAGCCATTCATAATCTGGCCTATCATCGGTCACCATGTGACCTCCAAACCATCTCACACTAATACACACGTATACCACAACAGTATAACACAACCTTGCATGTCATTGGTCACGCTGTGATCTCTATGGCAATACACATTACTTAACACATATATCATTATAATATTCTTTAAAAGACAACCACAGACTAGGGCTAGGTTCAGACCCGACCTTCATTGCCCCGTCACCTCACACCAACTACAAAAGTTACAATACAACATTCATCACGTCAAACCACTAGCCATGCATACTCATGCATGACACTCAGATCATAAAAAAACAACAAAGTCATGGCTAGGTTCACACAGGAACCTCACTGCCCAACCACTACGACAACCGGTGCATGTGTCATGCAAACACATACAAAACACCACCACAATGGAGAATGTGCCATGCACATCCTCAAACTACATAAACACCATATCAATTATGTAAACAATACGCGAATTATTTAAACGACACGCTAAAGGGTGCTACAGGTGCCAATGTACCTCTTACCAAAGTTGTCACGTCCCGAGAATTACGCAGCGGATATTAGTTAGAAGAATTCGAGTCGATAATTCGAGACGTGAACAGTCGGCAAATAAGCCTCCATCTAGAACGCACTAATGTATGACAACATACATCATCATAGGGCCCAAATATTGAACTCAACTAATCTTTTATTCAAATCTCAACTCATTGTATTTAAAATGGAACTATTACAACTCTTAGACTATGGGATAACAGGACTAGACTCAATAAAAAGGAAAAGTACATAATACTCCTCACTTCCTACTATATGTTCTAATTCTCAAAGCAAATTACTATAACTAGACTCATAGTTGGAACGCTCTTCACTCGGACGCATTCCCATCCTCGACTTGTTCTTCCTCTTGAACTTCATAGTCACCTAGATTGGGTAAAAGTAGGGAATGAGCAAACTAGCCCAGTAGGATTTATATCTCAATGTGCGGGCAATGATATAAGTGATTAACAGTTTAGAACTAGGTAAGCACTATGAATGTCATGATCTGCATGTATGAATAAAACTCGTTAAAACACGACACATGAAACAAGCTAGATAGAGAGATCATGATAGAACGAGATTTTGAACAAGATGACCAGATAGAACTAGCAATAGATCACTTTGTACGAACACGCAAGAATTCACTTGATGTCAATAGCTTTCAAGAACGCAAGATATCACTAATTGCAATAAATGCAGGATGGCCATATCACGCAAGCAAGCAAGCACGCACGAGCACGATCATGTAACACTAATCAGGCACGTAGACACTAATGTACACCAAGAAAAGATCCATCAAGAATGTACACTAGGACACGTGTATGTGGTTATTGTATCTATCATTCAACACGACACGCACGACTCCCAGCGTAGATGCAACGCCAGTAATCATTATACCCCATGGTTAACAGTATATTTATGACTCGCCGTCATTGGGGCTAGACTGGAGCCCTTGGACACACGTCGTGCCCGGTCAGTATCTCACTTAAATTTTAAATGTAGATACCCACAGTCATTAATAATGGCCAATGAGAGTTTCAAATGTAAGCATGTGTAATGTCATGTTCACGATGATGATGAGAACAAGTAACAAGTAATTGAACATGATTTCATGATAACAATGGTCAAGAGATAAATTTGGCAGCATAACGGTACGATTTATACTTTAGTTCAATCTTTACATTAATGGCTTTAGTCTAGATTGTCAATCACACTCACGAGAACAAGAAGAGAAAGGAAGTGCATGCTATCTCCAGGGAACTTCAATGGTACAACCAACTCGTCGGCCATGTGGGAATCCATGGTCAGAGGAGATTTACGGAGGCCTTGGAGAAAAGGTCACTAGTCTACCGATTTGGAATGACCGGTAGAGAGCTTCCAAATTCCCAAGAAAGGGATGCCTAACAGTGCGAGTGTGTAGTGAGGTACGCGTGTCTCAATTCACAAACCATCGGTTTCAAACTCGCGGAAAGCACAATGCATTAAACTACACCTGGGTTTGCAAGATTTTAAGAATAATAATTATCATTTAATCAAGCTAGAATGGTAACAAGAGTCAATCACGAGTTTCATGAATGATCATATCATTAAAAAAGCAATTAGAATAATATTCATGTACTTAAAGCTTTTTCAATGGGTTAAACACTTTTAAGCCATTAAGTAGACATCATGTAATGATCAGACCCAAGACATGCATTTTACATACTAAATATCATGTTAAACAGACCTCGGGTATATGCGGTAAGATTTGCAAGAAAACATGTGGTTTTTTGTAAAAATCCTGAGATCGCGACGGTCATTTGTGAAGGTAGCGACGGGGTCAGATCAGAACGCAACAGTGCCTTGTAAGGATCGCGACATGCTTGTCAGATCAGGCAGGCAGATCGCGACGGGTACATATGAAGAAGGCGACAGGGCTATCAGACCCGGAGGTCAGGTCGCGATGCATCTCAGTAAGGGTCTCGACGGGTCGGGAACAGAACGCGACAGTGGAGTGTGAAGAACGCGACGGGGCAGTCAGATCAGGCAGCAAGGTAGCGACGGAGCGCTGCGTCGCGTTCAGAATGCGACGGGGTTTGCTGTCACGACAAGACCTCAGAACGCGGCCTATCGGTCCGTCGCGTTCACAGGGTCTGCGCCTAACTCCGACAGAGAAAGGACATGTTCTTGGATTGCAGTCCAGAACTGCCTTATATTGACATAGGGTGCTTCAAAAATAGAGAACAAATTGTACAGGGTATGAAAAATAATGAAACCAGTTTTAAACTAAACTAGATATGCAAAGGTGCTTCCAGTAAATCGGAATTATAAAACAAGGATGGTTTCGATAGGCTTTAATCAAGTCAAACTCGAATGTAAAAGCCAAGTGCAACCTGAAAACGTAGTTTCATGCAGCAACCCTCTTACCATGCCTATACCTCTCTAACTAATGACATTTAGACAAAATGTTCAACACAAGAAGTGACGAGGACAACTAGTAGAAAAACTTTGATGTTTTGGGTTTGCTCTAATTCGGTCTTGAATCATGTGCAACATATAAAGAACGGGAAAAGCCCTAATAGTGCGCGACTTTGGAAAAATGCTTATAATTCAAAATCTACTCATTGAAATTTGATGAAACCAGTGGGAAACAAAAGTTAACCTGATGCTCTACACATTGGTATAGGATATGTTAAGGTTTGGCCCGAGAAAACCTACCTTCTGGGTTGAAGAAGTCTCGTTTTTCTAGAAAACTCGTGTTCAGACCACTTGGAGGAGAACGCTTACTGCTCCGTGTATACTGCATGGAATTTGGGCATTCCACTTGGGTTAGAACGAAGACTTGACCCTCTTTCCAGGGGTATAAGCCTTGCAAGGTTTGGTTTAGGTTTGACCTACCTTTGGTCGACTTCAAGATGACTGTTTGTGCAGGTCGCAGCAGACACAACAGGGAAGAAGATGAGCTTCTTGTGGTCGTTTCACAACTCCTCAGCCACCAAGAGCTCCTCCACACGACCCCAGCAAGTTCTAAACTCGTCCCTAGGGTTTGGGTGAAGAGTATTTAAGCAACGAAGGTATTTAGGAGTCCTATTGTAACTAGGAAAGCTAGGTTGCAATTTTGACATATTAGTTTCCTATTTTGAGGATTTCTTCCTCCATTAGAGTGTGTGAGGCTTTAGAAAACATCATGTAACACCTCGGAAATTCAGTAATTGGAAAAATAGAAATAAATCGAAAATGATAAATTCAATATTTGTAAAATAGGAAAAATGCACGTGTCATTATCGTACACACAAAAACCCATTAGAAAATTTCATAAAAACCATAGTTCAACTCTAAATAATGCTCCCTAATGACCCACAAAGAAATTCGTGCAAAGGAAAATCGGATGGCCCAAGTTTAAGGCGTTTTACGACTAAGTGTCGTAATCAGGGAATAAGTCGGGAAATCATTATAACACATACCTAGAGGAGCCAGAAAATTAAATAAAAATCATACATGGACTTCAAATAATATCCTCTAATGACTAATCAATAAATTCAGGTTCAGGTCAATAAAATTCATTTGGGGTATGTTTAAGAGTTATTGTGACTTATTGTCGTAATTAGGAAATAAGTTGGACAACCCATTATCAGGTGTATAAAATGAGATCATAAACTAAATGAAAAATTTATGGTGGACTCCAAACTATATGTGGGACTCCAAACAATATGTGGGGATAGTCCATAAAATAAATTGGACCAATGGACAACTTATGACCTATGAACAAATTCAAGTATGAAAATAGTAAATAAATAACTTCCGTATTATCGGAATAATAGAACTTACGTACCACTATCGTACGTGAGAAAACACATCGAAAAATTCCGTAAAAATTATAAACCAACCCTAAATATTATCCCTAAGCATTTCACGAAGGAATTCGTGCAACGGAAAATCTGATTGGCCGAGTATATGTCACATGTGACCAAGTTACCCGAATTAGGAAACTAAGTCGGAAAATTGTTAACACGGAAAAATAACCCAACCATAAATTAAATAAACATGTTGGAGAGACTTAAAACATTATGTATTAATAACCCATTAACAAGATTGGGCCAATGGAGCACATTTGGCCCAAGGATAAAAATTGGGACAAGAAAATATCCAGAAATTCGTGTATGTAATTATGCAATAATTAGGGAGGGCAATTTAGGTTAAAATTAGGGTGATTAGCCATGTAAGGTAAGCCAAAACCGGACCTAACCCTAAGAGGTGGTTTCCTAAACCTTTGCTACCTCTTTTGGGTGAGAGCATCCCAGATTTTATGGAAAGTAGGAAACAGAATTCGCAGCCCCTTTCCTAGTCCCGTTAGGACTTGTAAATACACCCTAAAACTATAAGAACTCCTCACAAAAGGTTTAGGGAAGGGTTAGCAACAAGTTGGGGTCGTGAGCAGCAAGTTTGGAGCACTGGAGGAGTGGAGAATGGCTGGGGAAAACATGGTCTTCCTCAACCTCGCTCTGCATCAACCCAGAAATCTGTAGAGAGTTATTAGGATTCAAAGGTAGGTATTCTCAGGCCAAGATTAAGGAAAACCAACACTATCATGTAGATCTTCGAGTCTAGGTTCATTTGCACTTGATTTGATTAATTTTCATGGAGCATACATTGTGTATTCGTAGTTTTCTCTAAGTCTCGCACAGTCAAGGCTTTTCCCGTTCTTCTCATTATGCACGTGATTTTATACCGAATTAGACTAAACTTCCTTCATGAAAGTTCTTCTACTTGTAGTCACGATCATCTTTTATGTTGGACGATTTGTCCAAAAGTCTATCTTTAGAGAGTTATAAGTGTGGTAAGAGAGTCGCTGCATGATGCTGCGATTTCGGGCTGCACTTAGCTTTATGTTCTTCATATGTTTTATTGGGATTCGAGACCGAATTAGATCAAACCCCAACATCAAAGTTCTCCTACTAGTTGTCCTCGTCATATTTTATGTTGAACGTTTTGTCTAAATGTCATTCGTTAGAGAGTTATAAGAGAGGTAAGTAAATCGCTGCATGAGATGTGTTTTCGGGTTACACTTGACCTATGTGTTTTCTGGGAAGGCCTCTAGTGTCGACACTACTTGATCTAGTGTCGACACACTATCCCAAATTGGCCCAGAAGGTTTTCTGGGAAGGCCTCTAGTGTCGACACTACTTGATCTAGTGTCGACACACTGTCCCAAATTGGCCCAGAAGGTTTTCTGGGAGGGTCTCTAGTGTCGACACTACTTGATCCTGTGTCGACACACTGTCCAGACCTGTTGACTGGGTTCTCTGGGAGCTGGGTCTAGTGTCGACACTACTTGATCCTGTGTTGACACCACTTGACCATTTCTTCTTCATTTTGCCTTGGGTTTAAAGCATTGTGTCGACACCAGTAGGGGGTGTGTCGACACTACCCTTGCAAGAATTGTATGTCCCTGAGAAAGTATGTGCATGATTAGTGTGTAAATTGCATGTTTTGGGTCTAATCGTTACATGATGTCTACTAGCATGTGCATGATGTTATATAGTATGCATAGACCTAAAAGAAATCAACCCATTGAAAAATGGTAATGATACGAATATGATTCTAATGGGTAATTGTGATTGTCCTTATGTTCATTGGATTATCTTGTGATCTTCTCTATTGTCAATTGATATGATAAGAATATGATGTGAATATGGGGATGAATACATGTTAGTATGGACTTGTTAGTGAAATTAATATCATGATTTGCATATGAGTTTCAATAGTTACATGTTTTCCGGTGTTCAATTAATTAATTGTCCATATGCATACATGCTAGGAAAGATCCGTGACTCGTCACTTACACATTTACACGAATAGACACACCCTTCTTGGGGAATTGAGAGCTCTCTGCCGGTCATTCCGAATCGGCAAGACTAGCGATCGTTTCCTTAAGACCTCCGTAAGTCCCCACTCTCTATGGATTTCTACATAGAGGCCAAGCTTGTTGTACCATGAAGTACCCTGGAGATAGAAAGCACATGTCCTGCATACGATCTGTCTTTAGAAACATCCTCATGTCAAGACATTAACGAATTATGAAACATAAGATACGTCGTTATACTGCCCTTTTGTTCTCTTGAGCTAATTGTCATACCTTGACTCTATGAATGATCGTGTTCCTTTTACTATAAGCTTGTCATTGAAACTCTGTGGCCATAATATGAATATGTTTGTTCGGCACAATGGGACTTCGGTCCATTTGACCAATGCCTGTGCAATAGGGGCCCTGTCTGGTCTTGGGGAGGAGCTCCCCAACGTACTTATTAACCACGGGAGTATGGACTTGTGGTGCGTGGCATGGCACTGATCCTATATGCAAGAGTTGTGAAAATTGTGCCTTTGTTTGATATGATAAGTTTGATTTGATATGATAAGATTTGATATGAAAAGTCTGATCACGTGAATACGTGATATCTGTGAATATGGCCAATCTCTTTTGATATGATTCTACTCTTGAAATATCTGTCCATTGTATATGTAATTCGATATTTGGTTTGATATGTCATCCGTTTTATTCCTCTATTCAACTTGTTAGAAAAGCATGCATTGTCATCATATTCATGTGCATATCTGCCTATTTAAAATGTTAATCATGTATATTAGTGTCTGCACAATATTGAGATGTAAATCCTACTGAGCTAGTTCGCTCACCCTATCATCCTGCCCTTTTCAGGTAGTGATGAGGAACCAGAGGAGTCGGATGGGGCAGGGCAAGAGTGATGAGCACCCGCCATATGAGTAGTTGACAGTTTAGGAGAAGATATTTGAGTAGTCTATGTAATAGTGAAATTTTTCTGGAAGTTTTATTTGAATAATGGACCCTTTAGCTGGTTCTTTCTATGCAAGGTTGTAATTATTTTAATGAAATGGAATAAAGTGTATTTTTGGTGACCATATTATAGTCTCAAATGTGTTCTTTTGTGCAATTGTGACTCTGTGCTATTCAACTGTGATACGTCTATTTGTATCGTTCACGTCCCCCGGTATTTATTCCGCTGCTAAATATCGGGGTGTGACAGTTGGTATCAGAGAGCCCTAAACCTTAGGGTCCAAGGGAATATGAACATAGAATGAAACTAGATCACACGAGTCAAAATCTGTCGTACCTAATGTGAGCTTGGGTAGAACCAGGGGATAGAAACCGCAGGAGATTGTCACTTATCTCTGCACTTCGAGTCAAAAGGCTGATGAGGAAAGGTTGTATGGCCTTTCTTGTCGTTGTTGTCATCACAAAGAAGGAAGTCAAAGTTTAGGACATCCATGTTGTCAGCGAATATGCTGACGTTTTTCCAGAAGACTTGCCAGGAATTCCTCCTGAGCGAGAGGTCGATTTTACCATCGAGTTGGTCCCTGGAGCACCACCAGTATCTAGGGCACCATATAGAATGTCTCCCACAGAAATGAAGGAATTAAAAGAGCAACTGATGGAACTGTTAGAGAAGGGTTTCATCCGACCAAGTACATCGCCTTAGGGTGCACCTGTCCTCTTCGTCAAGAAGAAAGATGGGTCGATGAGGCTATGTATAGATTACAGACAACTAAACCAGTTGACTATCAAGAACTCTATACCTACCTAGTGAGATTGGGTAGAAACATGGGCTTAGTCCAAAAATTTTATTAATAACTAAATATTGTAAGTTACAAGGCATTAACAAGGAGTAAATAAGACTGACCGTGTGATAGTTTATTTTTAAGGAACTTAAGTAAACAGCAATGGAGGATATACCTACACCATCTCTGGACGGACAAAGATCGGTCCAAAGATTTACCAAAGCACTCCGACAAGCTGCTCAACTGTTAGAGGATGCCCTAATAATGGCTAAGGGAGATACAAATGGAAAGGAAAGGTCTAAGGATGACCAAGGAGTTGGCGAAACTAATAAGAAAGAACAAATTACAACCACAGGAAACTCCAAACCTATAGCCAGAGAGAAACGGCCCAACAACGGTAATAGATCGCACAAGAGAAAGAAGTGCAAGAAGTGCAATAAGAAACTAGTTTACGCTCCTGCAGAAAGATGCCAGCATTGCAACAGAATAAATCATCGGTCCGAGGAGTGCTGGAAATTTCAGGACAAATGTTTCGTTGTGGTAGCCAAGACCACCAGGTTAAGGATTGCCTTAATGAGAAATCAAGCTCAGGGAATAAATGGCAGAACAAACCAAGGAAAGATGTATTCTTTCTAACTCGCTTTTATTTGACCCTGAAGTTACCTCACCAATCAATCATTATATTATGAGCAATTCACAATTAGATTCTTTGTAAGTCCAGCTCATAAACACATGTGAATTTGGGAACCAAATTCTTTTAAGTGGGGGAGGATGTAACACCCCAGAAATTTAGTAATTGGAAAAATAGAAATAAATCGAAAATGATAAATTCAATATTTGTGAAATAGCAAAAATGCACGTGTCATTATCGTACACACAAAAACCCATTAGAAAATTTCATAAAAACCATAGTTTAACTCTAAATAATGCTCCCTAATGACCCACAGAGAAATTCGTGCAAAGGAAAATCGGATGGTCCAAGTTTAAGGCGTTTTACGACTGAGTGTCGTAATCAGGGAATAAGTCGGGAAATCATTATCACATATACCTAGAGGAGCCAAAAAAATAAATAAAAATCATAGATGGACTTCAAATAATATCCTCTAATGACCAATCAATAAATTCGGGTCAATAAAATTCATTTGGGGTATGTTTAAGAGTTATTGTGACTTATTGTCGTAATTAGGAAATAAGTTGGACAACCCATTATCAGGTGTATAAAATGAGATCATAAACTAAATGAGAAATTTATGGTGGACTCCAAACTATATGTGGGGATAGTCCATAAAATAAATTGGACCAATGGACAACTTATGACCCATGAACAAATTCAAGTATGAAAATAGTAAATAAATAACTTCCGTATTATCGAAATAATAGAACTTACGTACCACTATCGTACGTGAGAAAACACATCGGAAAATTCCGTAAAAATTATAAACCAACCCTAAATATTATCCCTAAGCATTCCACGAAGGAATTCGTGCAACGGAAAATCTGATTGGCCGAGTATATGTCACATGTGACCAAGTTACCCGAATTAGGAAACTAAGTCGGAAAATTGTTAACACGGAAAAATAACCCAACCATAAATTAAATAAACATGTTGGAGAGACTTACAACATTATGTATTAATAACCCATTAACAAGATTGGGCCAATGGAGCACATTTGGCCCAAGGATAAAATTTGGGACAAGAAAATATCCAGAAATTCGTGTATGTAATTATGCAATAATTAGGGAGGGCAATTTAGGGTTAAAATTAGGGTGATTAGCCATGTAAGGTAAGCCAAAACCGGACCCAACCCTAAGAGGTGGTTTCCTAAACCTTTGCTACCTCTTTTGGGTGAGAGAATCCCAGATTTTATGGAAAGTAGGAAACAGAATTCACAGCCCCTTTCCTAGTCCCGTTAGGACTTGTAAATACACCCTAAAACTATAAGAACTCCTCACAAAACGTTTAGGGAAGGGTTAGCAACAAGTTGGGGTCGTGAGCAGCAAGTTTGGAGCGCTGGAGGAGTGGAGAACGGTTGGGGAAAATGTGGTCTTCCTCAACCTCGCTCTGCATAAACCCAGAAATCTGCAGAGAGTTATTAGCATTCAAAGGTAGGTGTTCTCGGGCCAAGATTAAAGAAAAGCAACACCATCATGTAGATCTTCAAGTCTAGGTTCATTTTCACTTGATTTGACTAATTTTCATGGAGCATACATTGTGTATTCGTAGTTTTCCCTAAGTCTCGCACAGTTAGTGCTTTTCCTATTCTTCTCATTATGCACGTGATTTTATACCGCATTAGACTAAACATCCTTCATGAAAGTTCTTCTAATTGTAGTCACGATCATCTTTTATGTTGGAAGTTTTGTCCAAAAGTCTATCTTTAGATAGTTATAAGCATGGTAAGAGAGTCGCTGCATGATACTGCAATTTCAGGCTGCACTTAGCTTTATATTCTTCATATGTTTTCTTGGGATTATAGACCGAATTAGATCAAACCCCCAACATCACAATTCTCCTGATAGTTGTCCTCGTCATATTTTATGTTGAACGTTTTGTCTAAATGTCATTCGTTAGAGAGTTATAAGAGGGGTAAATAAATTGCTGCATGAGATGTGTTTTCGGGTTACACTTGACCTATGTGTTTTCTGGGAAGGCCTCTAGTGTCGACACTACTTGATCTAGTGTCGACACACTATCCCAAATTGGCCCAGAAGGGTTCCTGGGAAGGCCTCTAGTGTCGACACTACTTGATCTAGTGTCGACACACTATCCCAAATTGGCCTAGAAGGTTTTCTGGGAGGGTCTCTAGTGTCGACACTACTTGATCCTGTGTCGACACACTGTCCAGACCTGTTGTCTGGGTTCTCTGGGAGCTGGGTCTAGTGTCGACACTACTTGATCCTGTGTCGACACCACTTGACCATTTCTTCTTCATTTTGCCTTGGGTTTGAAGCATTGTGTCGACACCAGTAGGGGGTGTGTCGACACTACCCTTGCAAGAATTGTATGTCCCTGAGAAAGTATGTGCATGATTAGTGTGTAAATTGTATGTTTTGGGTATGATCATTACATGATGTCTACTAGCATGTGCATGATGTTATATAGTATGCATGGACCTAAAAGAAATCAACCCATTGAAAAATGGTAATGATACGAATATGATTCTAATGGGTAATTGTGATTGTCCTTATGTTCATTGGATTATCTTGTGATCTTCTCTATTGTCAATTGATATGATAAGAATATGATGTGAATATGGGGATGAATACATGTTAGTATGGACTTGTTAGTGAAATTAATATCATGATTTGCATATGAGTTTCAATAGTTACATGTTTTCCGGTGTTCAATTAATTAATTGTCCATATGCATACATGCTAGGAAAGATCTGTGACTCGTCACTTACACATTTACACGAATAGACACAACCTTCTTGGGGAATTGAGAGCTCTCTGCCGGTCATTCCGAATCGGAAAGACTAGCGATCTTTTCCTTAAGACCTCTGTAAGTCCCCGCTCTGTATGGATTTCTACATAGAGGCCTAGCTAGTTGTACCATGAAGTACCCTGGAGATAGAAAGCACATGTCCTGCATACGATCTGTCTTTAGAAACATCCTCATGTCAAGACTTTAACGAATTATGAAACATAAGATACGTCGTTATACTGCCCTTTTGTTCTCTTGAGCTAATTGTCATACATTGACTCTATGAATGATCGTGTTCCTTTTACTATAAGCTTGTCATTGAAACTTTGTGGCCATAATATGAATATGTTTGTTCGGCACAATGGGACTTCGGTCCATTTGACCAATGCCTGTGCAATAGGGGCCCTGTCTGGTCCTGGGGAGGAGCGCCCCAACGTACTTATTAACCGCGGGAGTATGGACTTGTGGTGCGTGGCATGGCACTGATCCTATATGCAAGAGTTGTGAAAATTGTGCCTTTGTTTGATATGATAAGTTTGATTTGATATGATAAGTTTGATCACGTGAATACGTGATATCTATGAATATGGCCAATCTCTTTTGATATGATTCTACTCTTGAAATATTTGTCCATTGTATATGCAATTCGATATTTGGTTTGATATGTCATCCGTTTTATTCCTCTATTCAACTTGTTAGAAAAGCATGCATTGTCATCATATTCATGTGCATATCTGCCTATTTAAAATGTTAATCATGTATATTAGTGCCCCACAATATTGAGATGTAAATCCTACTGAGCTAGTTCGCTCACCCTATCATCCTGCCCTTTTCAGGTAGTGATGAGGAACCAGAGGAGTCGGATGGGGCAGGGCAAGAGTGATGAGCACCCGCCATATGAGTAGTTGACAATTTAGGAGTAGATATTTGAGTAGTCTATGTAATAGTGAAACTTTTCTGGAAGTTTTATTTGAATAATGGACCCTTTAGCTGGTTCTTTCTATGCAAGGTTGTAATTAGTTGAATGAAATGGAATAAAGTGTATTTTTGGTGACCATATTATAGTCTCAAATGTGTTCTTTTGTGCAATTGTGACTCTGTGCTATTCAACTGTGATACGTCTATTTGTATCGTTCACGTCCCCCGGTATTTATTCCGCTGCTAAATATCGGGGCGTGACACATCCCACCATAGTTAAGCACGGATTGGGTTGCCAAGAATGCAAGATCTCTTCCCAACTCAACTATAATTACTTCTTTCTAATTTCAGCCTATTTAGTGTTACGAATTTCCATGTATTTTCTAGCTTTATTTGATTTTGGACCAAATGTTGTCCATTGGCCCAATTATGATAATGGGTCATCAATATATAATGTTGGAAGTCTCCCCAACATTTTTATTTAATTTATGGTTGCATCGTATTTTCTGTTAACGGTTTTCCGACTTGTTTCCTAATTTGGATAATCGGTCACAATAACTCTTAATCCTAGCCTAAATGATTTTATTGACCCAAATTTCTTGATGGGTCATTAGAGGATATTATTTGAAGTCCGTTTATGATTTTTATTTAATTTTCTGACTCATCCAAGTACGCGTGATAATGATTTTTCGACTTATTTAGGAATTACGATAATACCTCACAAAACACTTTAAACTTGGCTAGTCCAATTTTTCTTGGCACCAATTTCTTTGTGAAACATTTAGTAATAATGTTTAGGGTTGATTTATAATTTTTACAGAATTTTCCGATGTGTTTTAGCATATATGTTAATGATACGTATGCTTTAAATACTTTATTATTATGGAAATTATTTATTTCTATTTATTTAAATTTTTATATATTTAAAATTTCCGGGGTGCTACACCCTCCCTTACTTAAGAGATTTGGTCCCCAAATTCATTGATCATTAATTGGCTTTTGAAAGTTATGATCCTTGAGTTGGTTTCAGATTTAATTCCTCTAACTTGTTTCAACATTCTAGCTCATGGATGTTAGTCCAACATTTACACTTATGGCCACCAGTACTATTCATTTGATTCCTTCCGCTCCTATTTCATCCATGGTTGTTAGATTCCATCTTAATCCACCAGATAAACTATGGTATTACTTTCCAATTTATCCTTAATGATCTCCCCCACTTAGAAATGTACCAATAAGGAAAGCATCATAAGATCAATCTAAAGGTTTAATGATCATACCTCCATCCGGGAGTTCCGCTGGAGTTATTGCATTCACGCGTCCTTGACGCTTTACCACTCCCTGGTTCCTTCTAGCTTGGTCTTTTAGCATGGGACAGTTGGGAAGGCGGTGGTCACGACACCCGCATCGCAGGCAAGCTCCTGCCTTCTTCCAGCACTCTTCTACTCTGTGTCCAGGCTTGTTGCAAAAGTTACAATATTCAACCATCGTTGTTTCTTCTACTTTGATCTTTTTCTCCATGCTATAGTCCTCCCCGTGGTTGGCCTTTTGTTGTTGTAGTTATTAATGTTGTTGTTGGGGAAAGTTCCAGTTGTATCGACTGCTCCCCTTTTTATAAAGGTCGGCTTTGAGATGTCTTTCCCCCTCATGCCTTCCACCTTAGCCATAGTGTCTTCTACCAGCTGAGCTCTTTGGACCATCTCCGTGTAGGTTTGAATGTTGTGTGGTCCGAGCCTTTCAATGAACATGGGCCTGAGCCCATCCATGAACCGATTTGCCTTAAGTCTTTCAGTTCCCACCAAGTGTGGGGCATACACAGCAAGACGTGAGAACTGAGCCTCATACTCAGCCACGGACATTCCTTTTTGTTTTAGTGTGGCAAACTCCACTGCCTTCTTCTCCTTGACTCTCTCAGAGAAATTCTTTCCCCAGAATATCTCCAGAAATCCGGCCCACTCCAGTTCGCCAACATTAGGCAGGTGGGCTGATGTGGCCTTCCACCATGCTCGGGCATCCTTAGTGAATTGAAAAGTGGCCAGTACCACCTTCTCCCTGTTAGTGCATTGCATGACTTGGAAGATCCTTTCTATCTCCTCCTGCCAGTTCTCTACTTCGTCCGGATCAGGGGATCCAGAGAAACGAGGAGGATTCAAACTCCTAAAATTGCGATGCAGATCACCGGCTCCATTTCTAACTGCAGCAGCCTGAACCACATTTTGTAAAGTCTGAGTCAATCCAGCCACGGTTTCTTGCATAGCTTGCCAATGATTGCGAGCCATTGCAGTTGGGTGTAAGAGTTATGAAGGTTCCTGAGAAAAGGATGGAAACCAATTAATGTCTCCAGATGCATTATAAGAGTCAATGGGTAGGAGTGTATTATTCTTTCTAACATATTCCCAGTCTCTACCCATTCTCACCAGGTATTATATTTAATTTCCATGACCTAGGTTCCATAGGTATCTCCTAATCCTGAGACATATATCCTATTTGGTATTCCTAGGCTCTGATACCACTAAACTGTCACGTCCCGAGAATTACGCAGCGGATATTGGTTCGAAGAATTCGAGTCGATAATTCAAGACGTGAACAGTCGGCAAATAAGCCTCTAGCTAGCACACACTAATGTATGACAACATACATCATCATAGGGCCCAAATATTGAACTCAACTAATCTTTTATTCAAATCTCAACTCATTGTATTTAAAATGGAACTATTACAACTCTTAGACTATGGGATAACAGGACTAGACTCAATAAAAAGGAAAAGTACATAATACTCCTCACTTCCTACTACATGTTCTAATTCTCAAAGCAAATTACTATAACTAGACTCATAGTTGGAACGCTCTTCACTCGGACGCATTCCCATCCTCGCCTTGTTCTTCCTCTTGAACTTCATAGTCACCTAGATTGGGTAAAAGTAGGGAATGAGCAAACTAGCCCAGTAGGATTTATATCTCAATGTGCGGGCAATGATATAAGTGATTAACAGTTTAGAACTAGGTAAGCACGATGAATGTCATGATATGCATGTACGAATAAAACTCGTTAAAACACGATACATGAAACAAGCTAGATAGAGAGATCATGATAGAACGAGATTTTGAACAAGATGACCAGATAGAACTAGCAATAGATCACTTTGTACGAACACGCAAGAATTCACTTGATGTCAATAGCTTTCAAGAATGCAAGATATCACTAATTGCAATAAATGCAGGATGGCCATATCACGCAAGCAAGCAAGCACGCACGAGCACGATCATGTAACACTAATCAGGCACGTAGACACTAATGTACACAAAGAAAAGATCCATCAAGAATGTACACTAGGACACGTGTATGTGGTTATTGTATCTATCATTCAACACGACACACACGACTCCCAGCGCAGATGCAACGCCAATAATTATTATACCCCATGGTTTACAGTATATTTATGACTCGCCGTCATTGGGGCTAGACTGGAGCCCTTGGACACACGCCGTGCCCGGTCAGCATCTCACTTAAATTTTAAATTTAGATACTCACAGTCAGTAATAATGGCCAATGAGAGTTTCAAATTTAAGCATGTGTAATGTCATGTTCACGATGATGATGAGAACAAGTAACAAGTAATTGAACATGATTTCATGATAACAATGGTCAAGAGATAAATTTGGCAGCATAATGGTATGATTTATACTTTAGTTCAATCTTTACATTAATGGCTTTAGTCTAGATTGTCAATCACACTCACGAGAACAAGAAGAGAAAGGAAGTGCATGCTATCTCCAGGGAACTTCAATGGTACAACCAACTCGTCGGCCATGTGGGAATCCATGGTCAGAGGAGATTTACGGAGGCCTTGGAGAAAAGGTCACTAGTCTACCGATTCGGAATGACCGGTAGAGAGCTTCCAAATTCCCAAGAAAGGGCTGCCTAACAGTGCGAGTGTGTAGTGAGGTACGTGTGTCTCAATTCACAAACCATCAGTTTCAAACTCGCGGAAAGCACAATGCATTAAACTACACCTGGGTTTGCAAGATTTTAAGAATAATAATTATCATTTAATCAAGCTAGAATGGTAACAAGAGTCAATCACGAGTTTCATGAATGATCATATCATTAAAAAAGCAATTAGAATAATATTCATGTACTTAAAGCTTTTTCAATGGGTTAAACACTTTTAAGCCATTAAGTAGACATCATGTAATGATCAGACCCAAGACATGCAATTTACACACTAAATATCATGTTAAACAGACCTCGGGTATATGCGGTAAGATTTGCAAGAAAACATGTGGTTTTATGTAAAAATCCTGAGATCGCGACGGTCACTTGTAAAGGTAGCGACGGGGTCAGATCAGAACGCGACAGTGCCTTGTAAGGATCTCGACAGGCTTGTCAGATCAGGCAGGCAGATCGCGACGGGCACATATGAAGAAGGCGACAGGGCTATCAGACCCTGAGGTCAGGTCGCGACGGATCCCAGTAAGGGTCACGACGGGTCGGGAACAGAACGCGACAGTGGAATGTGACGAACGCGACGGGGTAGTCAGATCATGAAGCAAGGTAGCGACGGAGCGCAGCGTCGCGTTCAGAACGCGACGGGGTTTGCTGTCACGACAAGACCTCAGAACGCGGCCTATCGGACTGTCGCGTTCACAGGGTCTGCGCCTGACTCTGATAGAGAAAGGACATGTTCTTGGATTGCAGTCCAGAATTGCCTTATATTGACACAGGGTGCTTCAAAAATAGAGAACAAATTGTATAGGGTATGAAAAATAACGAAACCAGTTTTAAACTAACCTAGACATGCAAAGGTGCTTCCAGTAAATCGGAATTATAAAACAAGGATGGTTTCAACAGGCTTTAATCAAGTCAAACTCGAATGTAAAAGCCAAGTGCAACCTGAAAACGTAGTTTCATGCAGCAACCCTCTTACCATGCCTATAACTCTCTAACTAATGACATTTAGACAAAATGTTCAACACAAGAAGTGACTAGGACAACTAGTATAAAAACTTTCATGTTGTGGGTTTTCTCTAATTCGGTCTTAAATCATGTGCAACATATAAAGAATTGGAAAAGCCCTAACAGTGCGCGACTTTGGAAAAACGCTTATAATTCAAAATATACTCATTGAAATTCGATGAAACCAGTGGGAAACGAAAGTTAACTTGATGATCTACACATTGTTATAGGATATGTTAAGGTTTGGCCCGAGAAAACCTACCTTCTGGGTTGAAGAAGTCTCATTTTTCCAGAAAACCCATGTTCAGACCACTTGGAGGAGAACGCTTACTGCTCCGTGTACACTGCATGGAATTTGGGAATTCCACTTGGGTTGGAACGTAGACTTGACCCTATTTCTAGGGGTAAAAGCCTTGCAAGGTTTGGTTTAGGTTTGACCTACCTTTGGTCGACTTCAAGATGACTATCTGTGCAGGTCGCAGCAGACGCAACGGGGAAGAAGATGAGCTTCTTGTGGTCGTTCCACAGCTCCTCAGCCACCAAGAGCTCCTCCACACGACCCCAGCAAGTTCTAAACCCGTCCCTAGGGTTTGGGTGAAGAGTATTTAAGCAACCAAGGTGTTTAGGAGTCATATTGTAACTAGGAAAGCTAAGTTGCGGTTTTGACATATTAGTTTCCTATTTTGAGGATTTCTTCCTCCATTAGAGTGTGTGAGGCTTTAGGAAACATCCCACCATAGTTAAGCACGAATTAGGTTGCCAAGAATGCAAGATCTCTTCCCAATTCAACTATAATTACTTCTTTCTAATTTCAGCCTATTTAGAGTTACAAATTTCCATGCATTTTCTAGCTATATTTGATTTTTGGGCCAAATGTTGTCCATTGGCCCAATTATGATAATGGGTCATCAATATATAATGTTGGAAGTCTCCCCAACATTTTTATTTAATTTATGGTTGCATCGTATTTTCGTGTTAACGGTTTTCCGACTTGTTTCCTAATTTGGATAATCAGTCACAATAACTCTTAATCCTAGCCCAAATGATATTTATTGACCCAAATTTCTTGATGGGTCATTAGAGGATATTATTTGAAGTATGTTTATGATTTTTATTTATTTTTTGACTCATCCAAGTACGCGTGATAATGATTTTTAACTTATTTAGGAATTACGATAATAAGTCGCAAAACACTTTAAACTTGGCTAGTCCGATTTTTCTTGGCACCAATTTCTTTGTGGAATATTTAGTAATAATGTTTAGGGTTGATTTATAATTTTTACATAATTTTCTGATATGTTTTAGCATATATGTTAATGATACATATGCTTTAAATACTTTGTTATTATGGAAATTATTTATTTTCATTTATTTGAATTTTTATATAATTAAAATTTTCGGGGTGCTACAAAAGCCATGCACACTAAATGACGATAATCGAATATCCAAAGCACCAAAAACAAGCCAAGTAGAACACTCGGCTGCGATCGCGACAGATGCCAGAACCGCCTTCTGATCGCGACGCTACGATATGGCGCGACAAGAAATCCTGTCGCGACAGGTTGGTTACCACGACATGGTCACGACAGCAGAGACCGTCGCCTTCTCAGGCAAAAACCTAATCCGGGAACCATCTCCGGATCTTCCATGCAAACCACCCTAAATCTCGTTTCAACCCGGTTTTCATGCTCACTTCACCTCCTAGGCATGATATCTACTGTTGTTAAAGCGATAAACACACTATCATGCAATCTACGTAACAAATCAAGGTAGAACTCCCTACCTTCACGAAGAACACAGAATCCATGCATGGCGCGGCGTTTCCCCCACTCCTCGCGACGTCCTCGCGTCGAGAGCGTGTCGAGAACTCCGCCGAAATGCCAAATCACCCCAAACAGCCGTAGCAGCTCTTTCCCTGGTCGAGCAGAACTTGGGAAAGCTATGTTCGGCCAAACCTTTTTTAAAAAACATACAGCGGTTCATGTCGCGACACACCTCACCGTCGCGACCTGATCGCGACAGCTTCAGGCGTCGCCTTCCAACTCCAGACGTCAGCAGCCCCGCTCCGTGTGCGTCACGCGGCACGCATGCAGACGTTGACACCAAACAACGACAACATGAACGCGACCCCCACTACTGACGCGTTCAGAACGCGGCCTTCAACACTGTCGCGTTCACATTCAATGAACCAATGGGCACTACGGGCCTAACCTTCCGGCCCACTAAACTCCACACAACGCGGAAACCTCAACAAAGGCCCAATGACCCCATATTGGCCATGAGCACCATACCAAAACCAATAAATACAGATCCGAACTACCACTAATCCACAATCCGCAAAGATCCGAGAAACGCGTTACGTTACATTACTATCACCTAAAAAGGAATGTCGTCCTCGACATAAACGAACGACAATAAACCACACTATCACCTAAAAAGAAACAAAGTCATATGCAGAGCTTCATCTGCATCTTTCTTTCCAACTATTTACTCATTCTCATACTTGCTCTGCCTTCCCTTTCTCTTTAATTTATTCCACAATTACTTTATTTTCTGGATTTATTCTGTCATTCTTTACCTTTCAACCATAGGCGATTCTACCTTACTATTAGCACTTTATCTTCTTGGACTGAACCTACTTCCACATTTTCCTGGTTGTGTTTGCAACCTTTCTTTCTGGGCCATTTTCTTGCTTAAATCCTTCCACTTTATATTCTAAATTTTCAAATTTTCAGATATTATTCCTCTATTACTTATCAACACTAACCATCATTTGGATCAATTGCGCATAAATCTTTAAATTCTATTTTAATTACTCAAACTTCAGATAACTTATAATTATTAAATCTTCCACGCTTCTGTTGCGCTACCCTGATCATACTAAACCTTTCATCAAATATTTCATGAATTTTGGATTTTCTCAATCCATTAATAACTTAACTCACTTCAAATTATATTTTTCAACTAACTTTACATTTCTCTTATCACACATCAATACCACTTAATTGACTTCATTCATATTCTATCTTCTACCTCAATTGCTTCACACTAAATTCTGAATCTTGGCATATATTAATATTGATATACTTTTCCCTTTATATATTTTCCTTGCTTCAAACAATATTCTCTAATCAATTTAACAAATTTAATTCATATCTTTTCACATCTTCTATTCTCATTGCTACACATACCCGAAAATTCACCTTTACCTGCTTCTTTTCATTATGCCATAATCTGCTCATAATTCCTTAATCAAATATTATAACTTTACTTCAAATTCCAGAAATATTCTTATAACAAAATTCATTTATTCATCCAAATCACTTTATTGCATATCATTACACAAATTCTTATTGCACATTTCTTGAATCATTTAATTATCACTATTCAATAATCTACCACATTCTTTTTCTTCACTTGATCATTAATACTAAACTTTATCTTTATTATCAATAGCATAACACCATTTTTGCAAAATATTTCTCTTAACTAGTTTACTAGCTAACTAATCTCCAGGTGCCATTTATACTGCAATCCTTCTTACTTTCCACCATAACCATAAACTAAAATTATTTCTTTTAAACACAATGACTTAACCCACTTAATTTCTTTATTTCACATAATTAACTTACTGCTAATCATAAACAATTTCACTGTTACCACTCTTTCATAAATGTTCATTCATAATCCACGTTGCTATTCTCCATTATTTTTCAATAGACTTAACCTTGTCCATTCTAACTTACATAGCTTCAACTTACTTTAATTATTTATCTTTGACCTCGATCTGCCTCTAACACCAATTTCCCTTCTCTGCTTCCGCAATCTATACACAAATGCTGGCACCACTATTCTTATCTTTAACACAATAACAAATCTTTCTGAAAAATCTTCATTCTCTGCCTTTTATTAACAAACATCTTTCTCTTATAAAATTCTCAGAAAAATCTAACTTCCCGTTGCTCTTTTACTTTCTCTTTAATCAACCGGTTACCTTTACATCCACCTACATGAGTTTCTATATCAAACTTTCTATTAACCTTATTACTCATAATAGTACTACCCTTAAACTCTTTATTACAACTATTCTTAATCACAAATCACACTTAAGATTCATCTTAATCACTACTCTTCTGCTTACCAGCATCTCATCTCAAACTAGACTACCTCACTTAATCATTTCAAATCTAACATGCCATTAATCATACTATTATCCAAGCAACTCCTTAACACTTTATTAACATAAATCTCAAACACAATGACTATCTCCACTACAATTCTCAACCACAATTTACCCATTTAACAGTTCTAATCACAAAGCCCTATTTCTCATCATAATACAATTCCCTCTATTATTCCATCACATCACTACTTTATATCTTTCTCTACCAATTCTGATCCTCATTAAAGCACTTTTTAGTGAATTTCATAACTAACTCACTAATTCTTTCAATTTCCATAACTGAAAACCTTTAATCAACTATACTTTAACCACAATCCAATAATCACTCATACTACACCACCAATCACATCTACTATTACCCACAACTATTATTCTGACCAGCTATACATATAATTCACATACTAAAAACTCACAAATATACCGTACTAAAAAGCACAAGAAACCACAGACTTACTACCAGCAGTGGACATTAAACCATGTATTGGGACATTGTAATCTTAATGTCGTTTCATATTCTAACTGGACAATTGCTCTGATACCAACTGTAACGGCCCTGGATATCTATACCCAAGAAGGGTCCATATCCAGATCCATCTCCCGCGAACGGACCCAAGTCTCGCAAGGGATAGCTCGTACACGTGTCCAGGAAGAATATAAAAGACAAACCACAACAGTAAGAGACACAAGAAAAGATATGTGCTCATACCTGTATAAACAATTTCACAACTGTCCCATTACATTATTACATACCCAAATTAAGAAGAGTACAACTACCTAGGGCAAACCCCGAGGGAGCACAAGCTCACACAACTCTACTAACACTACTGCTGGTGGTACAAGTCAGGCACAACACCTCCTCATGCCACACCAACGGTAAACCCTAAAAAGAACTGTAAGGGAGTGAGCCTCAACAAATCACTGGCTCAGTAGGGAACCACCCAAAACCACACACAACGTAAGAGAACCTCGACCCCAACGGGTCTCACTGGCAACACCAGAAGCCAAACCATTTCATGCTCACAACAAAGCATAATTATATCAATTCACACTAATTCCGGAAATAAGATGAGACAACGGCAGAACTAGCACCACACTACTAGTCTGCCCAAAAACTAGAAAGCCTAGGCCACAAGCCTCACAGGCACACCACCTCAACAACTGGTCGCCTAAACTGTAGGCCACACAGGCAAAGCATTGTCTAAGCTATTAGCTTCACTGGCAAGCCTTAAACATATGAGTAACAGGATTGCTAACCATGAGCCAATCCTTTATACCCTTAAATCACGATGTATCGAGTGTCACACTTAAGTAATAAGACTGGCTACCACGATGCCAATCCATCGCACACTAAACCATATTCAGAAACTTACCCAAGGAAGGGTAAAACACAACAAGTGGAAGGTCTCACCGCATGACCTCCACTTCACCACCTGAAAAGACTAGTACTCAGCATGCTACGAGAAACCAGTACCCACAAAGAGTACAAGTACCTACCACCACGAGGTACCACCACTGAAACACAAACACAACTGTGCCACCACTAGGGCACACCACAACCAGTCAAACTACGACTAGTGAGTCACCGCTCACCAATCTCAACAACAATCGTGCCAACACCATGGCACATCTCGACGAGTAAAACCACAACTAACACACACTACAACCGATAGCAAAGCACGAGCCGGAAAGCACGACGCCACCACACGGGATAGACTACTGGTTCATGACGCCAGTAACCAACCCGGACAACACAACACAAGAACTACCTCTCAGTCTCGCAGTCACGGACGTAAGGTCCAACTGCAGCTCCACAACACAAGTAAAGTCAAAGAACTGTGGAGACTAACCAAACCACCACAACCTATAGGTCACACACCCTGCAGGCCCATGCCTAGCACCTTTAGAGACTCTGGCCCGAGCTCTCTAAAGTGAGGCACTGGTAACAGGACTAGCCAGGGCCCAGTACATCTACTGGTGTCCGTAACCCCCAGCTACGAGCGCGCTACAAGTGACTAAACACAAACTCTCACAAGTCACTGTCCCACTGTCGTCTTTCCCTCAGCCGGACGACAACTCTCCCCGAGAGTGAGGGTGTCCAGGAAGACGACAAAACCTCAACGGTACCACTGTACCAGGACAAGCGCCGAGCACACACAGATGCCTGGCTCAGACAAAACCTGGGGCTCCCAACTGAAGAGGCATTCCGGAATAGGCGCCGAACCCCCAACTCAGCAATGCACAAACCACGATATATATACTTACTTACATATTCTTTATTACAAACCACAGTAGCCATTCATAATATGGCCTATCATCGGTCACCATGTGACCTCCAAACCATCTCACACTAATACACACGTATACCACAACAGTATAACACAACCTTGCATGTCATTGGTCACGTTGTGACCTCTATGGCAATACACATTACTTAACACGTATATCATTATAATATTCTTTAAAAGACAACCACAGACTAGGGCTAAGTTCATACCCAACCTTCATTGCCCCGTCACCTCACACCAACTACAAAAGTTACAATACAACATTCATCACGTCAAACCACTAGCCAAGCATACTCATGCATGACACTCAGATCATAAAAACACCACAAAGTCATGGCTAGGCTCACACAGGAACCTCACTGCCCAACCACTACGACAACCGGTGCATGTGCCATGCACACACATACAAAACACCACCACAATGGAGAATGTGCCATGCACATCCTCAAACTACGTAAACACCATATCAATTATGTAAACAATATGCGAATTATTTAAACGACCTGCTAAAGGGTGCTACAGGTGCCAATGCACCTCTTACCAAAGCCATGCACACTAAACGACGATAATCGAATATCCAAAGCACCAAAAACAAACCAAGCAGAACACTCGGCTGCGATCGCGACATATGCCAGGACCGCCTTCTGATCGCGACGCTACGATATGGCGCGACAAGAAATCCTGTCGCGACATGGTCGCTACAGCAGAGACCGTCGCCTTCTCAGGCAAAAACCTAATCCGGGAACCATCTCCGGATCTTCCATGCAAACCACCCTAAATCTCGTTTCAACCCGGTTTTCATGCTCACTTCACCTCCTAGGCATGATATCTACTATTTTTAAAGCAATAAACACACTATCATGCAATCTATGTAACAAATCAAGGTAGAACTCCCTACCTTCACGAAGAACACGGAATCCATGCATGGCGCGGCGTTTCCCCCACTCCTCGCGACGTCCTCGCGTCGAGAGCGCGTCAAGAACTCCGTCGAAACGCCAAATCACTCCGAATAGCCACAGCATCTCCTTCCCTAGTCGAGCAGAACTTGGGAAAGCTCTGTTCGGCCAAACCTTTTTTAAAAAACATACAGCGATTCATGTCACGACACACCTCACCGTCGCGACCTGATCGCGACAGCTTCAGGCGTCGCCTTCCAACTCCAGACGTCAGCAGCCTTGCTCCGTGCGCAACACGTGGCACGCATGCAGACGTCGACACCAAACAACGACAACATGAACGCGACCCCCACTACCGACGCGTTCAGAAGGCGGCCTTCAACACCGTCGCGTTCACATTCAATGAACCAATGGGCACTACGGGCCTAACCTGCCGGCCCACTAAACTCCACACAATGCGGAAACCTCAACAAAGGCCTAATGACCCCATATTGGCCATGAGCACCATACCAAAACCAATAAATACAGATCCGAACTACCACTAATCCACGATCCGCAAAGATCCGAGAAACGCATTACGTTACAAACTCTATGGCGAAGTTGACATCTCGTTCTGGGGGAATCCCTGGCAAATCTTCGGGAAATACATCTGGGAAATCCTGGACTATATGGATGTCTTCTATCTTAGAACCCTTCTTTTCAACAACTACGGCTGCTAGGAAAGCAATGCAACCCTTCCTTATCATGTTGTGGGCTTTTATGGCAGAGACTAAAGACATCCGTCTCTTATGTCTAATCCCAGATAATGCCAATTTAGGAAAGTCACTAAATGTCACCCTTCCTTTCTTACAATCGACACTTGCCCCATAGGTGGACAACCAGTCAGCTCCCAAAATTACATCATAGCCTTCCATGGGCATACACACCAGGTCGACTTTTAGGTTATGGTCTCCGATCATTACATCGGCAGAGGGAAAGTATTTGTTCAATTTCTCCTTTTCTCCTAGTGGCGTTGTGACAGAGAACTCACAACCCATGGATATAGGTTTTGCAATCAGGGTATTAGCAAAGTGTTGAGATATAAATGAATGAGTTGCTCCAGTATCAAATAAAACAAATGCTGATAAGGAGAAAACTTGTAGAGTACCTTCTACCACACCACCTTCCTCAGTGGGCTCTTCATTGTGCAGGGCTTGTAGTCGGCACTGTTTCTTAGGCGCATTAGGACGCCTCTCATGTTCTTTCAGTAGCGGGCACTCAGGGATGCGGTGCTCGCAGCTTCCATAGCACAGACATGCGCCAGCCTTCCTCCAGCACTCGTCAACGGTGTGACCTGGCTTGTTACAGTGCGTGCAATTACTTTTTGTTGGAGTGTTGGGGACAATAGCTTTAGGTTTCCTTTCTTGGCTGGGTCCCTCCGTGATGTTGAAGGGACGCTTCTTGCCATTGTTCGGCTTAGCAGATGATTGACCAGAGGTCATTTCTTTTTTCACGAACTTCCCTTTGATACGGTCAGTGAAGTCCGTAGCATCTTCTAGTAGTTGGGCCTTCTTCACCATCTCGACGTAGGTCTGGATGTCGAGAGGTGCGAGTTGGATAATGTATTGAGGCTTAAGGCCATTGAGAAAGCGCTTAGCCTTCATTCTCTTCGTATTTACCAGGTATTCAGCATAGCGTGGCAGTCTTGAAAACTGGGCTTCGTATTCAGCCACAGTCAAGCTCCGCTGTTTCAGAGCAGTAAATTCCGCAGCCTTCCTTTCTTGGACACGCTCCGAGAAGTATTTGGAATTAAAAGCTTCTTTGAATTCAGCCCAAGTGAACTGCCCATTCGCTCGGGTCGCTTCCACAGACTCCCACCAAGCGCAGGCGTCCTTTTCAAGTTGAAATGTGGCTAGTAGCAGCTTATCCCCCGCTGCGCATTGCATAACACGGAAGATCCTTTCCGTTTCCTTTAGCCAGTGTTTGGCTTCATCTGGATCCGTGGATCCACTGAACTTAGGTGGGTTCAGACTCCTGAAGTTACGATGCAGGTCACTTGCACCACCACGATTACCACCTCCTTGGGTAGCTTGCATGATTGCGCACGTCAGTTCTTGAATGGTCTGTTGCATGCCCCTCATTTGAGCACGTTCAGCAGTCATCTTGATTGCTTAGTTCCTACAAAAATAACTTATTGTTATGATATTGATGTGGAATTTAATTCGTACGTGTGTGAGTTCATTTTAGCTATTTACCCTTGGCTCTAACCACAACTCACATAGGTAGGACAATTGACTCTAGTCGAGGCAGGTTAACCTAGATCATCCTATACATAAGAATAACCTAGGCTCTAATACCACAAAATTGTCACGCCCCGACGCGGAATATCGGAACGTGAGGCAGTTGCAAGTAAACGGGTACAGAGCAAGTACTAGACATCAAGCTATTGAACAAAGATAAATTCTAAAGCAAATTCTTCTCATTAATAATTTTCCGAATGTCTAGTTACAACCACTAATATCAGAGCCATTCTATAGGGTCCAATTACATTGAAATAAAAGTAAAAGACTAAACTAACACTCTAATCATAATACTAAGACACTAGGGTACTCATGACTTTACTCCTGGTCGTTCCCGTCCTCTTGAGTGTATGTGTCATCCTCGGTCTCACTTGAGAACACAACGACAAATAACGCAGGGTGAGCGATAATGCCCAGTAGGACTTAAATCTCAATAGTCGAACAGGCTTTAAATGATTAATGTATTAAAAGGCAGAGTAACTAATGATAGAGCGAGAGAGTCAAGTAAAAGATAGCAAGATAGCGCATGATGGAAATAGCACAAGCTTTCTAAGTATAGCACAAGTATCGAGTATAGCACAATTAGCAAGATGGCCATAGCACAAAGTATAGCAATAGCACAACGGGTATAGTATAGCACTTTTGTCAATAGACAGCGAGAGAACATAGCACTTTTGATTGTCATTTAGATAGATAGCACTCGAGTGTAATGCTAAACACTCTGATCATTTAACTCCCATGGGCACTAGCACTTTTGGGCGCACATCCCAGGACCAAATCGGGCCCGTTATATATTGCCAGGCATTGGTTATATTGTTTATCTTTAGACAATCAGTCAATGGCTAATAGAGAGTACTAAGAAATAGATGAGAGTACTAGATGAATAGACGAGATAGTAGAGTGAACGTGAATAGATGAGCGAGTAGAGTATAGATGAGAGCTAGTGGACATTGCATGTAACACGTCAAGTAAACAAGCGATAGTAACAGTTGCACAACACGCGCACTTGGTGTTGGCAGTCAGGTGGAACTCACGACCCTTCCACTGTCCATGTTAAGCATAGGTCCAGAGGTCCGGCGTGATTCATGATAAGAGCGAACTTCTACTAGCCGTTTGGACCATACTGATCCCTAAAGGGTGTCATAGGTGTTAGGGTACAACCGGCTCATCGACCATGTGGGAATCCATGGACAGATGAGACTTACGGAGGCCTTGAACAAGGATTCACTAGTCCGGCAGAAGGAGTATCTGACGGAGAGTTCGTCCAAGTCAAGAGAGAGAGTGTATATAGAAAGAAGTGCTCGACGTTCTAGAGGAATTCTAGAACAGTGGAGCGTCGGTAACGGTATTCCCAAAACATCGCGAGAAAACGTAGACAAGTCTATTTAAAATATGATAATTTAATTACATAAATTACCAGATGTATTATGAGTTAATTACATGCCAAGTTAAGCTATATTTGGATGGTTCAAGGTGTGTGCACATGTGACAAGAAATCATAGCTAGAAATAAGTCATGTGCATGTCTTTTAAAACCACACAAAATGTTCAGTTTATAACAGGTATATTTACTGTGTATATGACTATTAAGAGAGGGTACAAACACTGTAGAAAGTCAAGACTTGCAGAGATAGGAGGTTTCATGCAAAAAGCCCAGATCGCGACGTACCCTAATGAGGGTCGCGACAGGGTCAAGCAGAACGTGACAGGCTCTTGTACAGATCGCGACGGGCTCATCGGTTCAGGCAGACAAATCGCGACTATAGATCCTGTCGCGATCAGATCGCGACGGAAGGTGCTGTCGCGATGGCCCTGAGAACACGGCCTATCGGGCCATCACATTCTCAGGTCTTGTACCTGAGTCCGACAGGGGAAAGGACAGAGCCTCAGATTGTGGGCCATCTTTTTATCTTTTGACACAGGGTTGTTCAGAAAATCATAACTAATTGTATAGCCGTTGAAAAATCATGAAATTAGCTGCGAATTGATCTAGACATTCATGGTTACTTACATTAAATAGGAATTTGAAAACAAACAGGGTTACGACATGCTTTGGTCATGTATATTCATGAAGAACATGGAACAGTACACAGATGAGATCAACGATTTAATTCGCAAGATAGGATGGATGAAAATTAGGGCTTTTAGGGGCAAAATAAGCCTAACTATCATCAGTATTTCCCATAAAAATTCGTAGCATGGGGGTTAGTATGCATAGAGATCAAGATTTAAAAGAGGGTTCGGGGTCATGGTGTTTACAGAACTTCAAAAATTAACAAAAGATTTGCTTGATGGAAAAATATGAGACAAGAGGGCTTTGAATCTTGAGGTTTAGATCAACCCACAGACAAAATTGATTTAGTTTTGCTCGTGAGAATGCCTACCTTTGATCGTTTTCCTTTTCTAGGGCTAGAACTTGAAGAACGGGGTTGAGAGCTTTGAGAAGTTCTTCTCCTCACGAATTCTCTTCTTCCTTGGCCTCTCCTCTTGGTCCAGAAACCCTTGGCAATGAGCTAGGGCCGGCTATGGAGCTTTAAGAGAGTATTTATGTCTCTTGGGTTTCTATTTCCTAATAGGACTCTAATTACTATTAAATTTCGGGATTTCCTTTTTCTCTCACCCTTTCCAAGCTTGAGAACTTCTAATTGGGTTAGGATGGGAGCTAAATTCGTGGCCAAGCTACTAGGGTAGGTTTAGGAATCCAAATCCAACTCAAACTTCTTATTTAATACATTAAATACCTCTTTTCTATTTAAGTAATAATTAAGTTACGAATTTAGGGTATTTTTCTATTATTCCCCTTTTAAAAATTCATATTTTTACCCACTAATTTCTAATGGGTCCATTTAACAAAGCTCATTACTTCTTTTTATTTAATGGGTTTTCTTTGATTTTTTAATTATTTTTATTAAATTTTTATTTTTCGAAAAATTCAAGTTGCTACATTATTGTTCTGAGAGATTTTTCTAGTTCAAATCTTTCTCTCTCAGACTTTGCCTCGGATCAAGCATTCTATTGTAAGCTTAGTCTAGGGGCCTTTCGCCTTTAACACATTGTTTTTGTGTGTTCCTCTTCGGACTGTGAAGAGAAGACCTGTTCGAAACAGGTGGTTGTTTTTCTGTTCATTGAGGAAGGAAGACTTGTTGTATCAGGTGGTAAGTTGTACCTCTTCTGGGTTAGAAGAGAAGGCCAGCTGCAACTAGATGTGTAAGGGTCCTTAAGGGGGACAGTACCTTTGGTTAATGAAATCTCAAGTTGTTGTTTGGGGACTGGACGTAGAACTCCTTGGGATAGGAGGTCCGAACCAAGATAAAATCCTCACGTGTTTGTGTGCTTGCTTGTTTGTCTTCATTATCACTAACACTAACTATCGATCGTTGTGTTTTTGTGTTTAACATTTTTATTGACAGGTTTCAATCTAAAAAAAAAAATAGAATCCCATTCACCCCCCTTCTGGGCTTGCTAGCTGGGCAACAAAAATAACCTAGGGATGCGTGATTTACAAGGTGAACATGAAAAGCCCTAAAATTACACGATGATCAACGCTTAATACATACAACATGCTCCATAGAAATTAGGCAAAATAGGTTCATATGAAAATAGACTCGACGACATACAAGATGGTATAAGCCTTGTTTACTTTGTGCCCGAGATTACCTACATTTGGTTACTCCTAAAGCAAGTCTTCTACATAGGGTGAGCAGAGCTCGAGTTGAGGAAGAAGTCTTGGGTTGGGGGTGAATTCCTCCTCCTCTGGTGCACTAACTTGCCTCCGCACGACCCCAACAGATGGTAAACTCATCCCCATAGGGTTTAAGGTGAGTATTTATAGATCTAGAGTTATTTGAGGGTTCTAATGTGTCTAGGACTTGGGGGTTCCAAGTTTTGCTTAATCCTTTCTAAATTTGAGGATTCTTATCCCAATATGAGTAGGAGAGTCATTAAAAAAACTTCTCCTCTTGATGAGACACAAATTTGTGTTAATTTAGAAGACCAATAAACTTATTTTCTATCCTAATTAGTCTTCCTAAATCAAGCCCAAATGGTCATTACAAATTTTTGAGGTATTTTTTATGTGAATTTATTCATGGGCTAAGAGATTTCTATTAGCCCAATTCATAATGGATTGTCAAAACTCATTGTTGGGAGTCTACCCAAACTTTTTATTTTAGTTTATGTTCTACTTTTGTACATATGATAATGGATTTTTGACTCATTTTCTAATTACTATATTAAATCGCAACAATTCCTAAACTTAGTCCAAACGATTTTTTTACCCAAATTTTTTATGCATATTGAAAATATTATTTAGAGTTTAATTATAATTTTTACAGAATTTTTTATACATATTTATACATGCGATAATAGCGCATACGTATTTAACTAATTTTAGATTATTAAATTGATACTTTTCAATTTATCAAAAAAAAATTAATTATTAAAATTGTTGAAGTGCTACCGATTGTCTACAGTCTCTTCACGGGAGTTGCTCCCCACATCGTCCTCTACAAGAACATTCAAGTGAGTACCTCAAAAGGAGTGAATAAGAAGCACACGACGTGAAGCCCTCACCTTCTGGCTGGTCGAAGGGCGAGGTAGGACGAATAAGCAATCTTCGACAATCAAGGTTTATGATGTGATGTTGCGATGAACCACGTCATTTTTAGGTTTGTTTGTATGTCTTTCTTCTTATTCATTTTCTGAGATACTTAGTTATTTGTTCGTATCATATCATTGAGGCAACTATTTGGGTGGCGATGGCACTTTCATATCGATATATCAGATCCACCCGTGTCCGTGTGTAAGGGGTTACCAAACCCTTGGTTACACCTTCATTTGCGCAGTTGGGCCTACAACAGGTTAAATGAGAGAAAGGGACTTGCGTGAGGATTCCAGAGAATTCCAATTTCTCGACCCACCTGTTTGCAGGCATCGTGCCTTTTTTTAGCCACTTCCTTCTTTTCTCTCCTTCCCTAAAAGTGGTAATTTTTGGGGATTTTGACAGGTATAAGTGGAATTGTGAAATCTCTTCCATTATCATCCCCAAACACACTTGGCGTCGTTTGGAGACGCGTTAGAAAAAATTCTAAAATTAGAAATCTCTGACAAACGCATGACTACTTCCAAACGTTTATGTGCGTCCTTGGCTTTTGCGCGTTGCCGATTTCTCAGGTAGGAGAGAGAAAGAGAGCGTGTTATCTCTCCCCACTTTTTCAAAAGCGGCTTCCATGTTGCTTTTGAAAAATTCCCATAGAATGTGTCTCGCAGCGAAACGCAATTTGTTTTTATTTTTATTTTTTTTTCACCCTTCGCTCGTCCAACACAGAATATTACAGAAATCTTCTCCGTATTGATGTGACTGGACGAAAGCTGATTTAGGCGATTTTAACTTTTTTAAAATCCATTCCAAACGCTGCCTTAAAAAACTTCTCCCCCCTCCTCGATCGATCCCCTCCCAATCCTCACACCCTATCCCTAAATCTGGCACGGGGAACAGAGGCGGCGCTGAGAGTCTGCAAGATCATGGCTTTTCTTAATTTTCGGGATACTTATATATATATATATATATATATATATATATATATATATATATATATATATTGTTAGATTACTGTACGCATTCACTTAAAGTACCGTGCATCTGTTAAACATGCAGAGTTAATTTTTACTGCTCGGTCCAAATACTCGACCTAGCAATACTAACACTCACAATTAAGAAGAAGACCCGCTACCATCGTGACAGTAGACTCCACTTCTACTTTGTGACTGCTGATAATACTCTGAATATTTTGGCTGAACAGTAAACATTTCTCTAATTTTTCATTCCCGTATGGCAGATTATCTATTTTATGCTCCTGGTTAGTTGTTCCAGCTTTCGGCAGATTGCTTTGATGCTGTTCTCTTGATTTTTTTTTTTATAGGTCTTTGGGAGTATTTGACTGGTCCGGCAACACTTTTTATCTCTAGAGATAGAGAAATACTTAGCCCCGTCCAAGGAGGACAATAAAGGTGATTACAATCTTATTAATTGAAAATTTGACAAAACTTCTCTCTCTCTCTCTCTCTCTCTCTCTCTCTCTCTCTCTCTCTCTCAACCAATAGCTTATGTGAGTGCCGAAATGGTAGAAAAGAGGAAAAAGATGTTAAAAAAATGAGAAGCATTACCTGAGTAACACTTCTGTGACAATACCAATGGAGCCACTGGCTTTGCAACCGACGGGAGCTCTGCAAGACAAATACTCCGAAGAGAGAACAACGCGGTTATGCCAGAAAGGACTGCCAAACTACTTACTTATGCCAGAAAAATCTCCGAGTATTCCCGACAAAAAAAAAGAAGAAAAATCAGCATCTAAAGATTCATTTAAATGGGTTCTTTCAGTATTATCACAAATTTCTAAGGTCTTGTAAGTTTACATTGACAAGAGGTTTGGTGTGATCAACTTGACTTTACAGTATCAATGGCATGAACTAATTCATCAAATTTGGACCCCGTCACTTCCTTCACCACTTTACCATCCTTCAAAATTTTGAAGGTTGGAACCACCTTTATCCCCAATTCTTTTGCCAGTGGCTGCACATGAACCAAACAAAACTAGAGATCAGCACATGACATGGGCCAAAAGAAGGGTGTCAGGGAACGAGCACCAACGGACCCTGTTTTCTTGATTGCAGTCAAGCTTGAGAAACAAAACATCCACGTACTTCTCCGACAGGTCTTGGAATTTTGGAGCCATTATCTTACATGGGCCACACCTACACAAAAGGGGAATTAGAAAGCTGGAAACACCACAAGTAGCTAACATAGAATATTTTTCACCCAAAATTCTTGGCCAAGTTACCACCACGAGCATCAATGTAGGCTTTCTTCTTGGAAAGGAGTCCAATGATACTCCACGTCATACAGCTTTGCCAGTGTACAATTTTCAAGAATGGGATTTCATGGTTTTTCTCACTAGTTAGGTTCCCCACGTCAGTTTCACCAAGTAGTAAATTCAGGCAAATACCCAGAACAACCCAAGCAGGCCACCACATTATCATTCAGATAGCTGTCACCAAAAGCGAATAGAACAAGGGAAATTAAACAGACTCTCTAGAAAGTACATATAACACAGGGATTAGTTTGACACAAAACAAAAAGAGGAAAGTTGTTATTTCCCTTCAATAGGCATAAGAAAGGGGGGTAAAACACATGAAAGGAACCTTTGCCACTAGTGTTGAACTAAAGTGGATTGTTGATGAGGGACAACATAAAATGGAGACTTAGACTTCACAATTCAGAATAACAGGCGTCGCACCCTAGTACCCCATCACAGGATGTTCGATCTCTGTTGCAGATAACCAAGAAGATTCCCTAGAAATTCATACTCATATTTTTTTCATTAATTAGAAAAGAACTTATTAAATTTATAGTGGTTAGACGAATCCTAACCCTATTATGACCCTAAAATAAAATAAGATCAAAGTATCCCCAAGACGTAATGCAATCAGGCGAAAATCGCACCAATAATACATAAGAAAATAAAATTTTCCCTAGAACAACTCTCCAGGTAAGAATATAAATTGCAGATCTTTCTGTAACTTAACATTTGAAAAAAGAACCCTAAGCAACTCTCAAAGTAAGAATATAAATTACAGGTCCTTCTGTAACTTCATATTTTAAAATAAGACCTAAAAAAATAGAAAATACATAAAATCACTCGACTACTTTGACAACTGTCTTCCATCAAGCTATGATTGGCGCACAATGCACAAAGAAATCCAATGTGCTGTCCTAGGTTGATTTGTTCCCGCATCTTTCAGCAACACATGCCATTGATTTGAGAATTTCTCACGAAAATAAATTTATTTTCATATGTGACCCAAGTGGATGTCCCTCGACCAAGTTCCACATATTCCCACCCTGTCCACAAAGTTCCATAATTTTGTCCATCCCAGTGCTGTGTCCAGAAGACAGCCATGTCACATATCCACCTTCAGGGCATGCCTTCCATCCATTGACTAAAAAATCAGCCGGCTAGTCACCAAGGCGGTTCTTTATGTTTTTGCAACTTCCGTTAGTCATCTTTCAAAGATACAGCAACATCCGTTAGTCATCTTTCAAAGATACAGCAACATTATTATTTGGCTATGGATATGGCCAATGTGCAATCTGAGAACGGTATGGATGACCTCACCAAGATCACAACAGGTCCACTTCATCACTTTATCCATACTTGTAACCCATTCATGCTGTCTAAGATATTTCCAACTTATTTTCATGTTGAAAAGAATTTTGCCTGTCAAACAGTTGTTAACAGTGATAGCATAGTCTTGGATGTAAGGTGCTTGCGTAGCAGTAGAAGGGCAACCAGTCGGCTGAGCATCCCCCCCCCCCCCCCCCCCCCCCGCCCTCCGCAAACACACACTTCATCTCTATCACTAGTTAATAGCCAGCCCTGAAAAACCCAAAAAAAGAAAGAAGAAAACCCGAAATAAATGTACCGAACCAAACCGAAAATTTTCAGTTTGGTGCATTTCAGGTCATGTGAGCACCCAGATTGGCTCGGCTCGGTTATAACAGTGGTTTGGGTCAGTTTGGGTTGGCAAAAAAATTTCATGTAAACCGAGCCAAATCAACCTATGAACAGCAGCCCTACACACGACCCAGTATGGTTAATTGTAAGTGGGGGCAGAGAGAGCTAGAGAGGGAAGGAGGGAGCATCAGGCGAGGGCTTCAACCACACCCCACCCAAAAAAAAGAGGCACTGGTCAACTGTTGACACCGGAAATTTCCAACCCAAATATCTACACACAAAAAAACCCAAACCTCCAGAAAATGGCAAAATACCCCCAAAAATCTCAAACTCATAAATTTCCCAAAACCCTCGTCTCAGAAAATTCCCTCCCCAGAAACCCAGAATTTCAAAACCCCCAAAACACTCCACAAAACTAAAAAATTCCCAAAAATAGCAAAAATCCTCCAAAAAAAACCCCAAAAAATAAGCTCAAATACCCCAGCTCCAGTTGGGCCAAAACCGGAGGTGGGGTACCTCCGGTAGCCCAAACCGGAGGTACCCCCCCCCCCTCCGGTCCCTCTCCACCCAAATTGGAGGGGGGCACCTCCGATACCCCCTCCAAACCGGAGGTGGGTGCCTCCGGGTGCCACCCAACCAAAGACACGCCCCCCCTCCAGTTGCAACCCAACCGGAGAGGGTCCCCCTCCTCTTCACCCCTCTCACCCCAACTAGAGGAACCCCCCCTCCGGTTCCTCTTCACACCCCCCAACCGGAGGGGGGTGCCTCTGATTCCCCCCCTCCCCTCTCCAACTGGAGGAACCCCCCCTCCGGTTCTTCACACCCCCCAACCGGAGGGGGGGTGCCTCCGATTCCCCCCCTCCCCTCTCCAAACGTAAGTTGGGGGGGGGGGGGGGGGGGGGGGGGGGGGGGGGGGGCTGCCCCAAACCGGAGGTACCCACCTCCGGTCCCTCCTCCTCTTCACCCCCCTCACCTCTATAAAAGGGAGGGAGGGGGGTGTTAGCTTGGAGGGGATGGTTCCCCCTCTTGAAACCGGAAGGGGTGGGTCTTCCTCCCCATTTTTTTGGTCTTTTGGCCCCCCCATCTCCGAGGGCTCTTTTAACCCTCTCTCCCTTGGGTCCTTTGGCCTCCAAGGAGGGGCTTTTGCCCATCTCCAAAGGGGCCTTTTGCCCATCTCCATTGGAGGTACCCCACCTCTGATCCAAGCCCAACTAGAGGTACCTCACCTCTGGTCCAAGCCCAACCGGAGGTACCCCACCTCCGGCCCCTCCTATGCCCCTACCTATCTCTATAAAAGGGAAGGGGGTCTTACCATTGGAGACCACTCTTTTGGCCATCTTGGAAGCCTTGGGACGTTTGCTCTCTTAGGGACTTGTCCATTTCCAAGGGAGGGGCTCCACAAATTGCAAAAAATACTCAAGAAGGTAGAAAATTGTAGAAATATCTTCGAGACAGGAAAATTGTAGAAAAACCCCTAAAGAGTGTAAAATTGCAAAAATACCCCAATTTGTGGGGAAAAGTACAAAAATACCCATGAAAAGTTGGAAATCGCATAAAAGTCCCCGAAGGGATGCAAATTGCAAAGAGGTCCCTTGTAAAGCCCTCAATTTCTATGCATTTTATAACTGTTTTGATGCTTTGTTGTTCTGTCCGAAATCTCTTCTTAACGTCAACATCCCTTGACGTTAAGGGTTAGTTGACAGCAACACTTGTGTCGTTTACCTTGTGGCCAGAAGATATAGATGTCAACATCGATTAACGCTTATTTCTGATTGACGGCAGCTATGTTGCCGTTTACTTCTCCGGCTGTGTTTGGGATTCCAGATCTGAAACTGTCCGTTTTCTCCGAAAACTGATTAGGAAACCTCCCCCCAACGGTCAGGACTCTTATGACCTAGGATTCCCACGACTCTATTTCCTATTTAACCAAGACATCTCGGCTAAGAAAGGGCTTTGGTTCAGAAGAGAGGTTTTCTTGGTTTCGGGGAGAGAAAGAGAGAACTTGTGAGGGTTGATCCGGCGATTTGAAGGCTTCACCGGCGATCTTCTGCAATAGGGAGACTCTACTGAAGGTGGAGGAGCTCTCCCAACGCCTGGGGATCAACTGCATAAGCATGGAAGTCGAATCAAGGCGGGGAACATCACCTCTTTGGCTTGGCCGAGAAGGGCTTCATCGCCAAAAAATTGATCTTCAGGGGTTTTTGGAGAAGCAAGTAACTTGGGGGTTTCATCCCTATAAAGTTTATGTATTTTTTCGGAATTTTAAATTGTGTCTTGGACCCCCCAAATCCTATGTTTTTCTGTGTTCGGTCTGCACTTTCTACTTTCTGCAGACAGGAGGTTGACGGCAACCTTCTTGCCGCCAAGTTCCTGAGTTAACGACAGTTGATTGTGCAGTTAACCCACCCTGACGGCAAGCCCATTGCCGTCAAGTTCATCTGGTTTTACAGAACAATAGTTTTAATCTATGTGGTCTGATTTTTCGAGGATTTGTGGAAGTTTGCATTTGCTATAAAATTTCTAGTTGGTCAGGTATATTTATTAGATCAAACCATGAAATCATGTTAAATTTCTGATCATAATTACGAATTATAGACTTTCTGTTAAGGAAAATTGTGCATGTTTTGACAGATCTAAATTCAGAATAAATAGGTATGATGTATGATATTGTTATAGGAAATTTCCATGAACTTAGGGTTACTGTATACATGTTTTAAGACTGTTAGATCCGACTGTTCACTGTTTATCATGTTTAATTGAATTATCTTATTAAATTATATGAGATCTCTGTTAAATATAAAAATAGATATACTGTCATGAAAATTCTGAAAATTTTACCATATGATATATGTCATGCGTAGAGTTTATGGTTAAAATCTGAGCATGTTCTGACATCTGTAAGTACTGTTTGCAATTGTAAGTACTGTTTGCAATTGTAAAGGCATTAAAAAGGAATATTAACACGATTAATCAAGAAACGGTAATTGTTGTGATTAGTATCATGTTTAGGTACTGTTAAGCATATTTTCTTACTATTAGACAGTCATGATAAGTTCTGTAACCTGAAAGATATGTGTTTGATTTATAAGTATGTGAATGGATCATTAAGGGCATGTAAAATGTTGCTAAGTATGTGATTAAGTGAAATAATGTGTTTAAGTGAAATTTGTGCTGAAATTGACACTGTTACCAATAGAAGGTTGTGGAGCCGTATTGTAGAAAAGTCCATATGGGAAGACTCAATATGTATGTGACATCCTGTGGGCATCAGGATGAAATCCTAGATGTGGACAAATACTACTGGTTAGGGTGGAGAGAGCTTCTCCCAGTTCTACGCAGTTATCAAGATTCATCACTATAATACGTAGGTGACGGGTATGTGTTATGTGATATGTGTGTCTTTCTTTATGGTGGTTCGGACTATGTGTCACGGCAAAAAGAAATAATGTGTAAAGATGTGAACTATATGTGAATGTGCCAAGTGATCATGTGAAAGTGATGTGCTAATGTGTTACAATGTAAAATAATGTGAAACCATGTGATCATGTTATATTTATGTTAAAACAGCAAGAAAAATGTGTGAGTATGTGATATAAAAGTAAGTGAAAAGTGATAGGTATCATGCTAGGTTTACTAGTAACCATGTGTTTAATTTCATGATCAAGTTGTTTGAAAATATATTGTGAATGAATTGTAATTGATATCATGAATTAAGCTAAGACCATGTGTAGATAACATGTTATAGGATATTCATTTGTACTTGTTTGTTATAACATGAACCATGTGGTAAAATTACTCTTTTTGTTAAATTGAGTAGCATAAATGTGGTATGTGTAAGGATGTGCCAATGGGCTACTTGCTGAGTCTTTTGTGAAGATTCATCCTTAATTTAACATACAGGCGAGACAGGTGTTCCTGTGATTGAGGAGGACGTTGTGAGGAGCGACTCCGAGCGAGAGGAGTAGCGGAGCTTGTGGAGGATTATTTGCTTAGATTGTACTTTCTTTTACTAATATGTGGACAATGATGTTATATGGACTTGTTTAATTATGGACTTTGTTTATTTTCATTGCTACTATATAGACTGTGGAATGTGTGTAATAATGACAGAATAAGAATCTCTTTCATTTCCGCTATAGTTTCCTTTGTTATTTATGTACATCTCTACCTACTGTGTTGTGTTGGGTACATGTCCCACTGTGACGGCACACTGTATATCGACGTGGATTGGTATAATTGTACCGGTATAAAGAGAGTCGTTACAGAGATTGGTATCAGAGCAACAGGTTAAGATTGTACATAAATAAGCCATCATCTACACAATATTTCAAAGTCTTTATAGAATTAGTCCATACATGTGGAAAACATCTAATAATGAATTAAAGATAGTTAAAAAAAACGGTTAGGACTAAGTAACTTAGATTCTAACTAAGTTAATTGTTTTACAAGTAATGGCGAGCCATGGTAGGCGCAGTACCCAGACTCGGGAGGACGAGCAGAGGTGTGAGGAGAGGGGTGAGCAGTAGGCCCCGGCACCCCAGGGTCCCACGGTACTTCCTCCACCACCATCTGTGGACTATGGCGTGTTCATGCAAGGCCTGGTCTAGGCGATGCAGACGCAGGCACAGACTCTGGCTGCGTTGCAGGCTTAGTTGCAGGCACAGGCTCAGGCTCCAGCTCCAGTTCCCCAAGAGCATGGCCATGGTGGTCCGTCCATCATGGAGAGGTTTAAAAGGATGGCTCTGCCTCCTTTTAAGGGGGAGAGTAAGCCCCTTTTGGCAGAGAGCTGGATGTGAGAGGTGGAGAAGATCTTCCGGGCTATCAGGTGTGCGAAAGAGGATAAAGTTAGCCTGGCGACTTACATGCTACAGGTACTTAGAGTATATGTACTTGTGCAAGATTAAGATTTTAGATTGGATGGTGCTTATGGGTTGTATTTTGCAGGAGAGAGCTGATGTTTGGTGGGTCTCTGTGCTACGTACGAGGTACGAGGATGGTGCTATAGAGGTGACTTAGGCCGAGTTCACTAGACTCTTTCGGGCCAAATTCATTCCCGAGCACATTCAGAACAAGATGGAGCAGAAGTTCCTATCTCCTACACAGGGCTCCATGACTGTCCTGGAGTATGCGGCCAAATTTGCCGAGCTTTCCAAGTACACTCCCCACATTGTTGCAGATGAGCGCAGGAAGGCCAAGAAGTTTGTGAAGGGGCTCAAACCATCACTCAGGTCGAGACTGGTTGTTTTTGACCATCAGACTTTGGATGAGGCTCTCAGCGCAGCATGCAGGCAGGAGAGCGAGATGGATCAGTACATAGATGAGAAGAGGGCAGCTCAGAAGAGGTCAACGCCACCTTTCCAGAGGCAGGACAGGAAAAAGGCAGCGGTGTACCAGCAACCACAACGTTCAGCAGTAGCTCTGAGTCAGCCGACGGTTGTACCTCAGTCACCCAGCTTCAGGCCCTGCGACAAGAAGGCGTGTCCTCATTGTGGAAGGACACACGGCGGATCCGAGTGTTGGAAGCTAGCAGGGAAGTGCCTGAAGTGTGGCAGCACCGAGCACCAGATCAGAGACTGCCCCAGACTCCAGCAATTTGCTTAGAGAGGAGTGCCAGCCCCAGCAGCGGCAGCAATAGCGGCACCAGTGACAGGGAAGCTAAGAAGGCCTCGGGCCCAAGCCCGAGTGTATGCACTAGCACGTGAGGATGCAGAGCAGGCAGAGAACGTTACGGAAGGTACGATTTTAGTTATAGGTGTGCAGGATCGAGTGTTGTTTAATATGAGTGCTACACACTCGTTTATTTCCGAGCGGCTTGCTAAGCAGTTAGCGGCAGAGTCTAGAGTTGAGGTAGAGGAGTTAAAGGTTCTCTTGTCTGTGCACACACTAGTAGGTATGGTAGCGACCAGGAAGTGCATCCCATCCCTACCTGTGTGCATTGAGGATCGAGGCTTGTTCGGGTGCTTCTACTTGGTCAAGATGAAGGACTATGATGCTATACTTGGTCTGGATTGGCTTGAAAAGCACTATGCCTTAATCGATTGCAGGGAGAAGAAGATTACTTTCCATATTCCTGGAGAGGAGGAGTTCTCACATCCGTTGCCAAGGAATCTTACGGGAAGGTTTGTGATCTCCGCCATGAAGGCTATGAAGATGGTGAACAAGGGTTGTAACGCTTTCCTTGCCAGTGTGGTCTTAGTTCCTAAGGCCGATCAGTCACCTACCCTTAGGGAGATCAAGGTTGTGCAGGATTTTCCAGACGTGTTTCCTGATGATTTGTCTAGATTGCCACCAGCAAGGGAGATAGAGTTCACTATAGAGTTGCTTCCAGGCACCTCACCTAATTCTAAGGCTCCCTACCGGATGGCACCTGCGGAGTTAGTTGAGCTGAGGAAGAAGTTGCAGGAGTTGCTTGACAAGGGGTTCGTTCGACCTAGTGTGTCACCATAGGGCGCACCTGTGCTATTCGTAAAGAAGAAAGATGGTTCCCTCAGGCTGTGCATTGACTATAGGAAGTTCAATCAGGTGACAGTGAAGAACAAGTACCCCTTGCCGCGCATAGATGATTTGTTTGATCAGCTGCAGAATGCATCCGTGTTTCCCAAGAAAGATCTGCGATCCGGCTACCATCAGTTGAGGATCAAGGGAGAGGATGTGTCCAAGACTACATTCAGGACACGCTATAGACACTATGAGTTTCTTGTGCTTCCATTTGGTCTGCCTAACGCCCCTGCAGCATTCATGGATCTCATGAATAGGGTGTTTAGGCTATATTTGGATAGTTTTGTTGTGGTGTTCATAGACGATGTGTTAGTCTATTCCCCTGATGAGGCTACACATCGTGAGCATCTGAGGATTGTTGTGGAGGTTCTCCGAGAGCATAAGCTATATGCCAAGTTCAGAAAGTGCGACTTCTGGATGCACGAGCTTCACTTCCTTGGGCATGTCATCTCAGCCGCTGGAGTTAATGTTGATCCAGCGAAGGTTCAGGCGGTGTTAGAGTGGGAGACTCCGAGGACACCATCTGAGATCAGGAGTTTTCTTGGGTTAGCAGGCTATTACAGGCGATTCATTAAAGGCTTTGCCTCCATAGCAACACATTTGACTAAGCTGACTAGGAAAGGGGTTAAGTATGTGTGGACTGAGGATTGTAAGAGCAATTTCCAGATGCTGAAGACAAGGCTGACATCTGCACCCATGTTGATTTTGCCTAGTGGTGCCGAGGGATTTGCGATCGATTCTGGTGCTTCCCAGATAGGCCTTGGTTGTGTTCTGATGCAGCATGGTAAGATAGTTGCCTATACTTCTTGCCAACTAAAGGAGCATGAGCGTAACTATCCGACCCATGATTTGGAGTTGGCGGCTATGGTACATGCACTAAAGATCTGGAGACATTATCTTTATGGTGTCAAGTTCAAGGTGTTCACTGACCACAAGAGTTTGAGGTACCTTTTCTCTCAGAAGGAATTGAACCTATGGCAGAGAAGGTGGATAGAGTTTCTTAAGGACTACGACTTCGAGCTTCAGTACCATCCAGGAAAGGTGAACGTCGTGGTAGATACGCTCAACAGGAAGAGGTCCCTACTTCAGTAGGATTAGAAGATGCTAGAGGATGCGGCATGTGCTATGACCGAGCTAGAGCCACAGCTGTGTCGGACTTTCGTGGCACAGTTGTCTATCCGATCCACTATGTTGGATGAGGTGATTGAACAGCAGGGAGCTGATCCTAGACTTCAGGAGATGATGGACAAGGCAGGCATTGCTCGTGATGAGGACGGTGTCATCAGATTTCAGCACCGAGTATGTGTACAAGATGTCGTGGAGGTTCGTGAGCGAGTACTGGCAAAAGCTCACAGGTCTCAATTCTCTATTCATCCAGGCAACACCAAGATGTACCAGGATTTGAAGAGATCCTCCTGGTGGTCAGGCATGAAGAAGGATGTGGTAAATTTTGTATCCCAGTGTTTGGTGTGTCAGCAGGTTAAGGCCGAGGGTCAGAGACCATCAGGCCTTATGCAGAAGATGGAGATACCTGTGTGGAAGTGAGAAGCAATCACCATGGATTTTGTGACGGGTTTGCCCAGGTCAGCTAAGGGCAATGACTCGATTTGGGTGGTTGTAGATCGTTTCTCCAAGACTGCTCACTTCTTGCTCATGAGGAAGAAACAGTCTGTGGAGAGCTTGACGAGGCTCTATGTTGGCAGCATTGTGAGATTGCATGGTGTGTCGAAGTCTATTATCTCTGACAGAGACCCGCGGTTTACATCGAGGCTATGGCAGGGTCTTCAGGAGGCTTTGGATTCTCCGTTGAAGCTCAGTTCGGCATTTCACCCTCAGACAGACGGTCAGTCCGAGAGGACGATTCAGACGCTCGAGGACATGTTGAAAGCGTGCGTGCTTGATTGGAAGGGCGACTGGGAACGTCACCTACCTCTCATGGAGTTTGCCTACAACAACAGTTTTCATGCAAGTATAGGCATGGCTCCATTCGAGGCTTTGTACGGTTGGCCCTGTAGGTCTCCTTTGTGTTGGGAGGAGACAGGTGATAGGCAGTTGGTTGGACCCGAGTTGGTACAAGAAACTTCGGGTAAGATTCAGCTCATTAGGCAGAGGTTGGTTGCAGCGCAGGATAGGCAGAAGAGCTACGCCGACAACAGAAGGAATGACTTAGAGTTTGAGGTTGGCGAGCATGTTTTCCTCAAGGTTTCACCTACACGAGGCGTGGTCAGGTTTGGCAGGCATAGAAAGTTAAGTCCGAGATTCATTGGCCCGTTTGAGATTCTCAGGAGAATGAGCAGTGTAGCATACGAGCTAGCTTTACCCCCAGCACTAGCAAGTGTGCACTCTGTCTTTCACGTGACTATGCTCAAGAGATACGTGCGAGATCCGTCACATGTCATCAGTTACGAGCCAGTGGAGCTTCAGCCAGACTCGCTTTATGTAGAGCGACCAGTGGCCATCCTACATCGTAAGGTTCAGCACCTCAGGAACAAGACTATTGCATCCGTGAAGGTGTTATGGAGGAATTTCTCATAGGAGGAGGCTACATGGGAGCTTGAGGAGGCCATGTAGAAGTCATATCCCCATTTGTTCGGTTAGTACTTTTGCTCTAACTTCGATGATGAAGTTTTCTTTTAGGGGGAGAGGGTGTAAGGCTCTCAATTTCTATGCATTTTATAACTGTTTTCATGCTTTGTTGTTCTGCCCGAAATCTCTTCTTAACGTCAACACCTCTTGAGGTTAAGGGTTAGTTGACGGCAACACTTATGTCGTTTACCTTGTCGCCAGAAGATCTAGACGTCAACATCGATTGACGCCTATTTCTGGTAGACGGCAGCTATGTGGCCATTTACTTCTCCGGCTGTGTTTGGGATTCCAGATCTGAAACTGTCCCGTTTTCTCCGAAAACTGATTAGGAAACCTCCTCCCAACTGTCAGGACTCTTATGACCTAGGATTCCCACAACTTTATTTCCTATTTAACCAAGACATCTCGACTAGGAAAGGGCTTTGGTTCAGAAGAGAGGTTTTCAAGGTTTCGGGGAGAGAAAGAGAGAACTTGTGAGGGTTGATCTGGCGATTTGAAGGCTTCATCGGCGATCTTCTACAATAGGGAGACTCTACTGAAGGTGGAGGAGCTCTCCCAACATCGGGGGATCAACTGCATAAGCGTGGAAGTCGATCAAGGCGGGGAACATCACCTCTTTGGCTTGGCCGAGGAGGGCTTCATCGCCAAAAAATTTATCTTCAGGGGTTTTTGGAGAGGCAAGTAACTTAGGGGTTTCATCCCTAAACCTATCACCTAGAGTTTAAATATTTTTCCAAAATTTTAAATCGTGTCTTGGACCCCCCAAATCCTGTGTTTTTCTGTGTTCGGTCTGCACTTTCTGCAGATAGGAGGTTGACGACAACCTTCTTGCCGCCAAGTTCCTGAGTTAACAACAGTTGATTGTGCCGTTAACCCACCCTGACGGCAAGTCCCTTGCCGTCAAGTTCATCTGGTTTTACAGAACAATGGTTTTAATCTATGTGGTATGATTTTTCAGGGATTTATGGATGTTTGCATTTGCTATAAAATTTCTAGTTGGTCAGGTATGTTTATTAGATCAAACCATGAAATCACGTTAAATTTCTGATCATAATTACGAATTATAGACTTTATGTTAAGGGAAATTGTGCATGTTTTGACAGATCTAAATTCATAATAAATAGGTATGATGTATGATATTGTTATAGGAAATTTCCATGAACTTAGGGTTACTATATACATGTTTTAAGACTGTTTGATCCAACTGTTCATTGTTTATCATGTTTAATTGAATTATCTTATTAAATTGTATGAGATCTCTGTTAAATATAAAAATAGATATACTATCATAAAAATTCTGAAAAATTTACCATATGATATATGTCATGCGTAGAGTTTATGGTTAAAATCTGAGCATGTTTTGACATCTATAAGTACTGTTTGCAATTGTAAAGGCATTAAAAAGGTATATTAAACACGATTAATCAAGAAACGGTAATTATTGTGATTAATATCATGTTTAGGTACTGTTAAGCATATTTTCTTACTATTAGACAGCCATGATAAGTTCTGTAACCTGAAAGATATGTGTTTGATTTATAAGCACGTGAATGGATCATTAAGAGCATGTAAAATGTTGCTAAGTATGTGATTAAGTGAAATAATGTGTTTAAGTGAAATTTGTGCCAAAATTGACACTGCTACCATAGAAGGCTGTGGAGTCGTACTATAGAAAAAGTCCCTATGGGAAGGCTCAATGTGTATGTGATATCCTGTGGGCATCAGGATGAAATCTTGGAGGTGGACAAGTAACACTGGTTAGGGTAGAGAGGGCTTCTCCCGGTTCTGCACAGTTACCAAGATTCGTCACTATAATACCTAGGTGACAGGTATGTGTTATGTGATATGTATGTCTTTTTTTATGGTGGTTCGGACTATGTGTCACGGCAAAAAGAAATAATGTGTAAAGATGTGAACAATGTGTGAATGTGCCAAGTGATCATGTGAAAGTGATGTGCTAATGTGTTACAATGTGAAATAATGTGAAACCATGTGATCATGTTATATTTATGTTAAAACAACAAGAAAAATATGTGATTATGTGATATAAAAACATGTGAAAAGTGATAGATATCATGCTAGGTTTGCTAGTAACCATGTGTTTAATTCCATGATCAAGTTGTTTGGAAATATATTGTGAATGAATTGTAATTGATATTATGAATTAAGCTAAGACCATGTGTAGATAACATGTTATAGGATATTCATTTGTACTTGTTTGTTATGACATGAACCATGTGGTAAAATTACTCTTTTTGTTAAATTGAGTAGCATGAATGTGGTATGTGTAAGGATGTGCCAATGGGTTACTTGCTGAGTCTTTTGTGAAGACTCATCCTTGCTTTAACATACAGGTGAGACAGATGTTCCTGTGATTGAGGAGGACGTTGTGAGGAGTGACTCCGAGCGAGAGGAGTAGCGGAGCTTCTGGAGGATTATTTGCTTAGATTGTACTTTTCTTTTACGAGTATGTGGACAATGATGTTATATGGACTTGTTTAATTATGGACTTTGTTTATTTTCATTGCTACTATATAGACTGTGGAATGTGTGTAATGATGACGGAATAAGAATCTCTTTCATTTTTACTGTACTTTCCTTTGTTATTTATGTACAACTCTATCTACTGTGTTGTGTTGGGTACATGTCCCATTGTGACGGCGCACTGTATATCGACGTAGATTGGTATAATCGTACCGGTATAAAGAGGGTCGTTATAGAGACTGGTATCAGAGCAACAGGTTGAGATTGTACATAAATAAGCCATTATCTACACAATATTTCAATGTCTTTATAGAATTAGTCCATACATGTAGAAAACATCTAATAATGAATTAAAGATAGTGAAGAAAATGGTTAGAACTAAGTAACTTAGATTCTAACTAAGTTAATTGTTTTATAGGTAATGGCGAGCCGTGGTAGGCGCATTACCTAGGCTCGGGAGGACGAGCAGAGGCGTGAGGAAAGGGGTGAGCAGCAGGCCCCAGCATCCCGGGACCCCACGGTACTTCACCACCACCTGTGGACTATGGCGTGTTCATGCAAGGTCTGGTGTAAGCGATGCAGACGTAGGCACAGACTTAGGCTGCGTTGCAGACTTAGTTGCAAGCACAGGCTCAGGCTCCAGCTCCAGTTCCTCAGGAGCATGGTCATGGTGGTCCGTCCATCATGGAGAGGTTTAAGAGGATGGCTCCGCCTCCTTTTAAGGGGGAGAGTCAACCCCTTTTGGCAGAGAGCTGGATGAGAGAGGTGGAGAAGATCTTCCGGGCTATCAGGTGTGCGAAAGAGGACAAAGTTAGTCTGGCGACTTACATGCTACAGGTACTTAGAGTATATGTACTTGTGTAAGATTAAGATTTTAGATTGGATGGTGCTTATGGGTTGTATTTTGCAGGAGAGAGCTGATATTTGGTGGGCCTCTGTGCTACGTACGAGGTACGAGGATGGTGCTATAGAGGTGACTTGGGCCGAGTTCACTAGACTCTTTCGAGCCAAGTTCATTCCCAAGCACATTCAGAACAAGATGCAGCAGGAGTTCCTATCTCCTACACAGGACTCTATGACTGTCCTGGAGTATGCGACTAAATTTGTGGAGCTTTCCAAGTACGCTCCTCACATTGTTGCAGATGAGCGCAGGAAGGCCAAGAAGTTTGTGATGGGGCTCAAACCATCACTCAGTTCGAGACTGGTTGCTTTTGACCATCGGACTTTGGATGAGGCTCTCAGCGCAGCATGCAGGCAGGAGAGCGAGATAGATCAGTACATAGAGGAGAAGAGGGCAGCCCAGAAGAGGATAGTGCCACCTTTCCAGACGTAGGACAAGAAGAAGGCAACGGTGTACCAGCAACCACAGCGTTCAGTAGCAGCTCCGAGTCAGCCGGCGGTTGTACCTCAGTCACCTAGCTTCAGGCCCAGCGACAAGAAGGCGTGTCCTCATTGCAGAAGGACACACGGCGGATCCGAGTGTTGGAAGCTAGCAGGGAAGTGACTGAAGTGGGGCAGCACCGAACACCAGATCAGAGACTGCCCCACACTCCAGCAATTTGCTCATAGAGGAGCGCCAACCCCAGCAGTGGCAGTAGCAACGGCACCAGTAACAGGGAAGCCAAGAAGGCCTCGGGCCCAAGCCCGAGTGTATGCACTAGCACGTGAGGATGCAGAGTAGGCAGAGAACGTTACGGAAGGTACGATTTTAGTTATGGATGTACAGGCTCGAGTGTTGTTTGATACAGGTGCTACACACTCATTTATTTCCGAGCGGTTTGCTAAGTAGTTAGCGGCAGAGTCTGGAGTTGAGGTAGAGGAGTTAGAGGTTCCCTTGTCTGTGCACACACCAGTAGGTACGGTAGCAGCCAAGAAGTGCATCCCATCCCTACCTGTGTGCATTGAGGATCGAGGCTTGTTCGGGTGCTTCTACTTGCTCAAGATGAATGACTATGATGCTATACTTGGTCTGAATTGGCTTGAGAAGCACTATGCCTCGATCGATTACAGGGGGAAGAAGATTACTTTCCGTATTCCTAGAGAGGAGTTCTCACATCCGTTGCCAAGGAATCATGCGGGAAGGTTTGTGATCTCCGCCATGAAGGCTATGAAGATGGTGAACAAGGGTTGTGACGCTTTCTTTGCCAATGTGGTCTTAGTTCCTAAGGCCGATCAGTCACCTACCCTTAGGGAGATCAAGGTTGTGCAGGATTTTCCAGACGTATTCCCTGATGATTTGTCTGGATTGCCACCAGTAAGGGAGATAGAGTTCACTATAGAGTTGCTTCCAGGCACCTCACCTATTTCTAAGGCTCCCTACCGGATGGCATCTGCGGAGTTAGCTGAGCTGAGGAAGAAGTTGCAGGAGTTGCTTGACAAGGGGTTCGTTCGCCCTAGTGTGTCACCATGGGGCGCACCTGTGCTATTCGTGAAGAAGAAAGATGGTTCCCTCAGGCTGTGCATTGACTATAGGAAGTTCAATCAAGTGACAGTGAAGAACAAGTACCCCTTGCCGCGCATAGATGATTTGTTTGATCAGCTGCAGAATGCATCCGTGTTCTCCAAGATAGATCTGCGATCCGGCTACCATCAGTTGAGGATCAAGGGAGAGAATGTGTCCAAGACTGCATTCAGGACACGCTATGGACGCTATGAGTTTCTTGTGCTTCCATTTGGTCTGCCTAATGCCCCTGCAGCATTCATGGATCTCATGAATAGGGTATTTAGGCCATATTTTGATGGTTTTGTTGTGGTGTTCATAGACAATGTGTTAGTCTATTCCCCTGATGAGGCTACACACCGTGAGCATCTGAGGATTGTTCTGGATGTTCTCCGAGAGCACAAGCTGTATGCCAAGTTCAGGAAGTGCAACTTCTGGATGCACGAGGTTCACTTCCTTGGGCATGTCATCTCAGGCACTGGAGTTGTTGTTGATCCAGCGAAGGTTCAGGCGGTGTTAGAGTGGGAGACTCCGAGGACACCATCTGAGATCAGGAGTTTTCTTGGGTTAGCAGGCTATTACAGGCGATTCATTAAAGGCTTTGTCTCCATAGCAACACCTTTGACTAAGCTGACCAGGAAAGAGATTAAGTATGTGTGGTCTGAGGATTGTGAGAGCAGTTTCCAGATGCTGAAGACAAGGCTGACATCTACACCCATGTTGATTTTGCCTAGTGGTGCCGAGGGATTTGCGATCTATTTTGATGCTTCCCAAATAGGCCTTGGTTGTCTTCTGATGTAGTATGGTAAGGTAGTTGTCTATGCTTCTCACCAACTAAAGAAGCATGAGCGTAACTATCGGACCCATGATTTGGAGTTGGCAACTGTGGTTCATGCACTGAAGATCTGGAGACACTATCTTTATGGTGTCAAGTTCGATGTGTTCACTGACCACAAGAGTTTGAGGTACCTTTTCTCTCAGAAGGAGTTGAACCTGCGGCAGAGAAGGTGGATAGAGTTTCTTAAGGACTACGACTTCGAGCTTCAGTACCATCCAGGAAAGACGAACGTCGTGGCAGATGCGCTCAACAGGAAGAGATCTCTACTTCAGCAGGATTGGAAGATGCTAGAGGATGCGATATGTGCTATGACTGAGCTAGAGCCACAGCTGTGTCAGGCTTTCGTGGCACAGTTGTCTATCCGATCTACTGTGTTGGATGAGGTGATTGAACAGCAGGGAGCTGATCCTAGACTTCAAGAGATGGTGGGCAAGGCAGGCATTGCTCGTGATGAGGACGGTGTCATCAGATTTCAGCACCGAGTATGTGTACCAGATGTCGTGGAGGTTTGCGAGCGAGTACTAGCAGAAGCTTACAGGTCTCGGTTCTCTATTCATCTAGACAACACCAAGATGTACCAGGATTTGAAGAGATCCTTCTGGTTGTCAGGCATGAAGAAGGATGTGGCAAAATTTGTATCCCGGTGTTTCGTGTGTCAGCAGGTTAAGGCCGAGCGTTAGAGACCATTAGGCCTTATGCAGAAGATGGAGATACCTGTGTGGAAGTGGGAAGCAATCACCATGGATTTTGTGACGGATTTGCCCAGGTCAGCTAAGGGTAATGACTCGATTTGGGTGGTTGTAGACCGTTTCTCCAAGACTGCTCACTTCTTGCCCATGAGGAAGAAACAGTCTGTGGAGAGCTTGGCGAGGCTCTATGTTGGCAGCATTGAAAGATTGCATGGTATGTCGAAGTCTATTATCTTTGACAGAGACCCGCGGTTTAAATCAAGGCTATGGCAGGGTCTTCAGAAGGCTTTGGATTCTCAGTTGAAGCTCAGTTCGGCATTTCACCCTCAGACAGACGGTCAGTTAGAGAGGACGATTCAGACGCTCGAGGACATGTTGAAAGCGTGCGTGCTTGATTGGAAGGGCGACTGGGAACGTCACCTACCTCTCGTGGAGTTTGCCTACAACAACAGTTTTCATGCAAGTATAGGCATGGCTCCATTCGAGGCTTTGTACGGTTGACCTTGTAGGTCTCCTTTGTGTTGGGAGGAGACAGGTGATAGGCAGTTGGTTGGACCCGAGTTGGTACAAGAAACTTCGGATAAGATTCAGCTTATCAGGCAGAGGTTGGTTGCAGCGCAGGATAGGCAGAAGAGCTACGCCGACAACAGAAGGAAGGACTTAGAGTTTGAGGTTGGCGAGCATGTTTTCCTCAAGGTTTCACCTACACGAGGCGTGGTTAGGTTTGGCAGGCATAGCAAGTTGAGTCCGAGATTCATTGGCCCATTTGAGATTCTCAGGCAGATGGGCAGTGTGACGTACGAGCTAGCTTTACCCCCAGCACTAGCAAGTGTGCACCCAGTCTTCCACGTGACTTTGCTCAGGAGATACGTGCGAGATCCGTCACATGTCATCAGTCACGAGCCAGTGGAGCTTCAGCCGAACTTGTCTTATGTAGAGCGACCAGTGGCCATCTGTTGAACGGTAAAAATGTGACATGTTCATGTCAGTAAAAATTACGGAATCCACCAGATAATGGTCCGGCAACTTGGCTAGTTGAAGCCTATTCTTAGCGGACAATCGTTCAAGTCATGGACATGATGAAAGGGGTCGTTGAGCTATGAAGATTAAATGCTGGTTATCAACGGACCTTCTTACAATATATTATCAACAGCCTGCTCAGAGGCCAAATAAGTTGTGATTTAAAATGACCCCATGGTTATTTAAGTTACAAACTTATTCGTGGGATTCATCCCCAAAGTTCGGCAGGGGAATTCCGGCTCTTAAAATGACGCCCGGATTCCCGGTTAAATTGAAAGTACAAGGAGAACATGTCTCCATCCAGAGTACAAGCGCGGAAGAAATCCAGCAGCACAAGGTCTATAGACCGAGTACGAAGGACAATTACAAAAAACAAGCACGAGGAAGAACTCCGAGGCTTGCAAAGGCACCCTCCGATCGGGCAGAACTCCGAGAAGTTGGGCGAAACTCCAAGGAAACGGAGCAGGATTCCAGCAGCACCTCCAGCATCGACACTTCACAAATGAGGGTGTGGGGGGGTATTTATAGAAAATTTCTCCCCCCCCCCTCCATCGGTTAGGCAGCCCCTAACCGATGGTGACCTAAGCATGAGGTCACCATCGGTTAGGCCAACCGATGGTGACCTCATCATGAGGTCACCATCGGTTGGGCTTTCTCCTCTCTCCCACGCAATGTAAAGGGGTCCAAAACCCCTATAAATACCCCCCCCCCCCCTATTCCATAAGGAAAGGGGGGTCTTCCACTTGCTCTGGCGAAGCCCTGTTGGGTCTTCCACTTGCTCTGGCGAAGCCCTGTTGGGTCTTCCATTTGCTCCGGCGAAGCCCTGTTGGAAAAATCCCAGAAAAATAGAAAAGAGCATTTGCTCATTCCCTCTCTCATTCCCAAATCCCTCTTGCTTGGTGTGCGAAGGTACAAATCCCCTTCTTTAGCCCGATAGGCCAGGCGCGGAGAGGAGAGCGGTCGGCGTAATCGTCATCGACATTCCTTCTTAATCCCCATCCCCCACATCGAGCAAGTCTCTGTGGGGTGATATTCCCGGGGTTTAAATGCCGTCCATATCGAGCAAGTCTCTATGGACACATGGTATTTAAATACCCATGTTCTCCCCGCCCATTGAGCAAGTCTCTGGGATGGTGGATTTTGTGCTTGTATGTATATGTTTTCTTGAGGAGACTCTGCCCAGGCAGAGGTTCTGCCCAAGGACATATTCGTATATTCACAAATTTGTGTTCTTATATATATGTTTCTTAAGACGAAACTCTGCCCAAGTGGAGATTCCGTCCAAGAACACATATATAAAGATTACAAATTTGTAATTATACAAATATGTTCCTTAAGGAGAATCTCGCCCAGGCAAAAATCTCTCTCAGGGGACGTGTCCATATAAATACAAACTCGTGTTATATGTATATGTTTCTTAGAGGAAACTCTGCCCAAGCGGAGGCTCTGTCCAAGAACATATTCGTATATTCACAAATTTATATTCTTATGTATATGTTCCTTAGGGGAAACTCTGCCCAAATGGAGACTCCCCTAAGAATATATTCATAAAATCACAAATTTGTGCCTATACGCGTATGTCTCTTAGGAGGAATCCTGCCCGGACAATAGTTCCCTCTAAATTCATATCCGTATAATCACAAACTTCATGTTTATATAAATGTATTTCTTAGTAGAATCTCTGCCCAAATAGAGACTCTGCCCGAGAACATATCTATATAATCACAAATATGCCCCATTGTGTATATGTTTCTCAAAAGGGAATCCCGTTCATACGTGGGCACCTTCCTATCGGATACTCTGCTCAAATAGAGATACCGTTTGAGAATATATTCACAAAGTGCAAATTTGTGTTTATACACATATATCTCTTTAAGGCAAAATCCCTCCGGGCAAAGTTTCTCCCGAGAACACATGGACATAAACATACGCCCATATAAATACACCACTACAAGGACACCCTGCCTAAGCAGTGACTTGCCAAGACATACTCATATATTCAAAAAAAAAGGGGATTGTGATAATATACACACACCCAAAGAAAAAGGAGGATAAGACAAGAACTGCGCTCAGATACTCCAAATGGGAGCACATATGCACCTCCACGAGAACCATACCCGTGGAAATGGACTTTGGACAGCAATCACAAATGGGACAAGGACTTCCATGGAGATACATCCATATGCTCTCCGGAAATTGTACCCGCACAAGTGCGAAATGAGGAGAAAAGAAACCTTACCTCAAACTCGGACTTTGCTCAGAAATAGCATTGTGAAAGAACCTCATATAAAAATTTGCACAGTCATCCTTCTAATACGGAAGTATTGCTCTGGGTTATAATACCCCTAAGTTCAAAATCAATATCCACGGGTATATACCCGTTCATAATAATAATCCTCATGTTTTCCCAAATAAAAATGCCTAACCAACCATTTCGCAAAAAAAGAAAAGACCTCAAATAGGTCCACGGGTATATACCCGCTCCCCTTTTTCAAAAATCAAACTTTGGACTCCAAAAAAAGGCATCATTTCAACAAATGAAATATCCAAAGCAAAAGCATTTCAAAAACAATCAAAAGAATGAAAAAACACGTCAAGATCAGGATTTTCTAAAAGCCGTATGCATATTTTTCTCGTCCTTTACTATGAAATGGTATTCGGGTTAAAACCGGTATTAAATAATACCAAGTGTTTTAACTCGATGTAAATGTAACATCGATTCCGGTCGATGGAGACAGAGGTCCAGCACATGCTACCCCAATTGTCTGATGAGAATAGACATGGGACTCAAGGAGTTCAGATAAAAAAAACGGCGCACCCGTCCGTTCGCGGACACACCCGTCCGTTTCACGGACACCACCTCCGTCCGTTTCACGGACACCAAAATTCCTCTTCCGCATTGCGCGGACCTTTTCTTCTGTCTGCTAGACAGGCTGGCACGCCCCGCAACATAAAAATCAAAGCATGTGAAATAAATGAATGAATACAAAAGCCTAAAAATAAAGAACCGAAACGAATGAACGCAATCGCATCGACATGTTTTTATAGGAAATTTCCCCCGTGTCAACACCATCCTAGATCGTAAGGTTCAGTACCTCAGGAACAAGGCTATTGCATCCGTGAAGGTGTTATGGAAGAATTTCTCACAGGAGGAGGCTACATGGGAGCTTGAGGAGGCCGTGAACAAGCAATATCCCCATCTGTTCGGTTAGTACTTTTGCTCTAACTTCGATGATGAAGTTTTCTTTTAGGGGGAGAGGGTGTAAGGCCCTCAATTTCTATGCATTTTATAACTATTTTGATGCTTTATTGTTCTGCCCGAAATCTCTTCTTAACGTCAACATCCCTTGACGTTAAGGGTTAGTTGACGGCAACACTTATGTCGTTTACCTTGTGGCCAGAAGATCTAGACGTCAACATCGATTGACGCCTATTTCTGGTAGATGGCAGCTATGTGGCCATTTACTTCTCCGGCTGTGTTTGGGATTCCAGATCTGAAACTGTCCCGTTTTCTCCGGAAACTGATTAGGAAACCTCCCCCCAACGGTCAGGACTCTTATGACCTAGGATTCCCACGACTCTATTTCCTATTTAACCAAGACATCTCGGCTAGGAAAAGGCCTTGGTTCAGAAGAGAGGTTTTCTAGGTTTCAGGGAGAGAAAGAGAGAACTTGTGAGGGTTGATCTGGCGATTTGAAGGCTTCACCGGCGATCTTCTGCGATAGGGAGACTCTACTGAAGGTGGAAGAGCTCTCCCAACGCCAGGGGATCAACTGCATAAGCGTGGAAGTCGAATCAAGGTGAGGAACATCACCTCTTAAGCTTGGCCGAGGAGGGCTTCATCGCCAAAAATTTGATCTTCAGGGGTTTTTGGAGAGGCAAGTAACTTAAGGGTTTCATCCCTAGACCTATCACCTAGAGTTTATGTATTTTTCGGATTTTTAAATCGTGTCCTGGACCCCCAAATTCTATGTTTATCTGTGTTCGGTTTGCACTGTCTGCAGATAGGAGGTTGACGGCAACCTTCTTGCCAAGGTTTGGCGCGCCGGATCGAGCCGGGCCGATCCCCCCGAATCGCATCGGATCAGGGAGGATCCGATACGCGACTCGGCCGATGCGACCGGATCCCTTCTTAGCAAGCGGATCGAGCCCGATGCGATGCGATCCAGCCCGGCACTGTCGCATCGGGCGCGATCCGCCCGACACCCTTAAAGGGTGTCGGCGATGCGCTGCGCATCGGGACTCAACAGTCCCATTCGCAGCGCAGGAAACCGCAGGCCCCTTTGTCCCCCCCGTTTGCAGGTTTTTTGAAGAGAAAATCCCCGTTTTAGGTGCAAATCCACAGGAGGAGGCTTCCTAAGTGAATTTGTGTCCATTTGGAGGTGGATTTGGAAGCTTTGAAGCCTTGTTCTTCAAGTTTTTTGAAGGTTCTACAGGGTTTTCAAGGTAAGCAACCTTATTTCTTCATTTTTCTGTTCTTTTCTTGGTGTATGGGTTAGATCTTGTTAGGAAATGATGTTGCAAGGGATTGATGTTCACTTGCAACCATTTCTCATCAAGATCTACAAGGTTTTCATGTAGATTTGATGATTTTCCTAAAATATGATTTTCTGAAAAATAATTTAAAAAATCTTAAAAAAAAAATTGAACAATCAAAAAATGATAGGAAGGTGTTCTATAAGTTCTATATCATGGTTAGAACTTGATTCTATAAGAAGTTTAGGTATAATTAATTAATGTTCATAAGTAATTAATAATTATATTAAAATTTGAATAATTTTAAAAATCTTAAAAAGTGTAAACAACCAAAAATTGATAGAAATGTGTTGTATAACTTGTACATCATGATTAGAAGTTGATTACATAAGAAGTTGAGTAATAATTAATTTATATTCTTACATTAATAAGAAGTATTTTAAAATAAAATGTTAATAAAATGTGAAATTACAGAAAATATATATACATGTGTGAATGGATTTCTGTGATCATGTGTTCATGTATATTAAAAAAATATCATGTAACAATTAAGAAGTAAGAATACTTTCTTTTAGTGTTCAAATTCTGAAACTTAATTTAATTTACTGTTAATTTATTATTTATTTTTTGTCATTGTAGATGGCACCGAAAAGAGGTTCTGATGATATTGGGTGGCAGCATGGCATCATGTTGGAGAATAGACACAACTTTAAGTGCAATTATTGTGGTTTTGTGGGACAAGGAGGTGGGGTCTCCCGTTTAAAGAAGCACCTTGCTGGTGGTCGACTAGCAGGTACCATGACGTGCAGGGGTGTAAATCGGTGCCAAAAGAAGTCAAGAAGGCTATGATTGAACACATTAAGCAAGTTCGAACTGAGACAGCAAGAAAGAAAGCAGATAAGGAGATAGCAGAGAGGATTATATCAGGAAGGCAAAGAGATGAAGATGATGATGATGAAGTTCAAATGTATGCAGAATATGTTCCTGATCCTGATGTGCAGGAAAGGCTAGCCAGAGCACATAGCAGGGCTGAGGCATGGAAAACTGATCAAAGGGCAGGGCACAGAATGAGTTTTCAGGGAGCTCAGCATGAGGTTGGCAGTGGCAGTGGCAGTGGCTCAGCGGTAGGTGGCAGTGGCTCCCGTCGATTTTCAAATGTGGGAGATTATTTCACTCGACCCCCTCCCACACAAGTACCAGAAGAAGGCAGGCATAGCAAGAGACCCACAGGTGTGCAAATTGAGGATGTGGACCCTTATGTGTATCCTAGGGAGCATGGCAAGCAGACTAGGATTGATGATTCATACAACCAGCAGGGGCCGAAATACAAGGTGGGGAGAGCAATTGCAAAGTGGTGGCACCATACAGGGTTACCATTTAATGCAGCGAACAGTCCCTATTATAAAACTGCAATACAAGAGGTTCAACGTGGAGGCCTACATGTGCAGCCTCCTACAGCTAGGGACTTGGCAGGGAAATATCTGCAGGAGAAAGTTGATGAGATAAAGTCTTAGATAGACGGATTTAAGAAGAAATGGGAGAAGTATGGTGTCACCATCATGTGTGATGGTTGGTCGGGTATCACCAGGAGCAGCCTCATCAACTTCCTAGTGTATTGTGATAGACAAGTCTTCTATCACAAATCAGTTGACGCATCCGAGCATATACACAACTATGAATACATATTGGGTTTGATGCGAGAGGTGGTTGGGGAGATTGGGGAGCAATATATTGTGCAGGTGGTCACGGATAATGGAGCTGCGTACAAGAAAGCAGGGGAGGAGTTGATGAATATCTATCCCCATCTATACTGGACCCCATGTGCTACCCACTGTGTTGATTTAATGCTTAAAGAAATTGGGATACTACAACCTGTGAAAATGGTGGTGGATGCAGGACAGAAGATAACACGTTTCATCTACAATCATCATCTGGTGTTAGCGTGGATGAGAGAGTCCACTGGTGGAGAGTTGTTGAGGCCCGGTGTCACCCGCTTTGCAACAAATTTTGTGGCACTACAGAGTCTACTGAAGCACAAAGATGGATTGAAACGCATGTTCAGGGGTGATAAATGGTTGCAGAGTAATTTTGCTAGTACATCTGATGGAAAGGAGGTGGAAGGCATCGTCAACAGCTCCAATTTTTGGGATCGGGTCTTCAAGCTGATACAGATCATTGAACCTCTATATGAGGTGTTGAGGGTGGTGGATGGGGATAGGAGACCATCTATAGGATTGATATATGCAAAGCTTGAAGCCGCGAGGAAAAAGATCCGTGAAGTCTCACCTCGGCATGCACACTTGGTTTTGGATGTTGTTGACGATAGATGGGACCGGCAGATGAGTAGAGATCTCCATATGACGGGTAAGGAAATAAATCATATTTCTGTAATAAACTACTCTTTATTGTATTGATGATGGTATTTTATTCAATTGCAGCATACTATCTCCACCCTGCATACCATTACGCACACGAGCTAGCATATGATGATGATTTGACGGCTGCCTTTGCAAGGGTGGTTGAGAGATTGTCAACAAGTCCTGTGCTAGCGGCAGATGCCATTGATGAGGCAAGTATAGGATTATCAACTTTCATCCAAAGTTCAATCAAATACTTGAAGTTCATAGGAGTTGATGATAAATTCATTAAATGCAGATGAAGCATTTTCGGGAAGCCACTGGGACCTTTGCTGAGTCATCTGCCATTGCTGGTCGGGAGCGTGTAGATGGCGGTAATATGCTTCCCATTTACATTTTTTATCATTGCAACTTGATGGTTGACATCTGATTGAGATAATTGAATTTGGATGCAGCTGATTGGTGGTTCAACTTTGGGCATTCCGCGACAACATTGAGGAAAATTGCAGTGAAGGTCTTATCGCAGACTTCCTCATCTAGTGGATGTGAGAGGAACTGGAGTACATTTGCATTGATACACACAAAGTGCGGAATCGTCTCTCATATAGGCGTTTGGACCAATTGGTGTACGTCCACTATAATATGAGGCTGAGGGTCAAACATCTTACAGAAGATCCAAAGAAGCGTGGGGACATAGAGTATGATCCAATTGATGTTGGATTTCTACGAGATGAAGAATACCCAATGGTTGCATGGGTTGCACGAGCAACAACAGAGCAAGAGGAGTATGAGTTAGATGAGGAGGCAGACGACCCTGAAGATCCACCTCGCCCTAACACTTTCCTGGCAAGGGCAGTAGCAAAAGCAACAGCAGAGGAGGAGGGAGATCGTGGGAATGTGGGACAGCCATATTCCCCTCGTTATGAGATGGATCCGGAGGCTGAGGTGGATCTTCTTGCGGACATACAAGTAGAGCATGTGACGCGTACTGCAGGTGGGAGAGTCATTTCTTTCTTTCATCTTACATATTTTATCAGTTGCATTTATGCTAACTTCCTAATGTATAATGTTGGGGGTTATTGCAGGTAGAGGAGGAGGTAATGATGATGATGATTTTGATAGGTTGATGGAAGGCCTTCCCCGCACACAATCTAGAAGGAGAGGTTTATCTACCCAGGATGCGCCTCCCTCACAATCTATAAGGGCTCCCACATCATCTCAATTGGCAAAAGGGAAGCAAATAGCAACAGAATCCCGCCGAAAAATAACTGGTGCAACAGAGTCCCGGCCAAGTAAAGGAGTTGTTATACGAGAGCCACCTCCCGCCCCAACACAAAAAAAGAAGGGTTGGTTTTCTGGTTGGGGATCCAAGAAAGGCAAGAAAGGTGCTACCGTTGTTGAAGATCCACTTGACATTGCCGATGCAGAGACTTTGGATCCAAATGCAGATGATGAGACACCGTCTCCGTTGGATTCACCCCGATTGCCCAATAGCGCCTCCCATGATTCGATGACTACTGGTAGGCCATCATTTTATATTAAAAATTACCTCAAAATGTATTTGTAATTTTGTATTTGTTCTAACTAATGTTCAAATGATATTGCCTTTACAGGTGGTTCTTCAGATGCTGGTGGTGACGGTGGTGGTAACGGTGGAGGTGGAGGTGGTAACGGTGGTCAGGGCGGAGGAGGAGGTGAGGGTGGTGAGGGAGGAGGAGGTGGCATGGCATTCACAGAGGAGCAATTATTTTGGGGTGCAACACAAGATAGCAGTCATGGTGCCCCACTTCGGTACAATAGAAGGCAAAGGTTTCCACCTGACAGTCAAGGAAGAGGTGAACCAGTGGATTCCCATAGTTATGACACTATGTTATCAGACTTTGAGAGGATGAGTACACATGAGTCTGCTGGATCCTATGGCGGTCATAGCTACCAGCCCGACTCCACTAGCACAGACTACTCTAGTGGGTACGGACCGTACAGTGGATACACTGCCACAGCAGGCTACTTTGGTCCATCTCCATATATGTATCCTCCTCCTGCATATTCTATTCCTATTCCAGTCCAAGTTTTTGAGGCTGAGGAGGATGTACAGATGGCACAACTGGGGGTAGTCCGTCCCGGCTGTCAAATGTGGGACCATTATCTCAGTCAGTTTCGGCAGAGATACCATACCATGATGACATGGAATGAGTTTCGTGGTTTTGTGTCAAGAACGAAAGGTCATCATCTTATTGGGGAGCTCCCCTCAGAGTCAGATGAATCCGAATCCATGCCTAGCCAATCCCAATGGAATGCATATGATCCATATCAACAAGGGCACTGGAGATATTAGAGTAAGTCATTGTATTTTTATTGGAATTTAGAGTTTGATAGTTGTATTGACTTTGTGCAATGTAAATATCTTTCAATTAATGAGTTTCAATTTGTTTTCACTCTTCTAATGCTTTATTTCATTGAAAATAAATGTTTTTATACCAATTACATGATATAAATCTCATGGAATATGATGAAACATATGTACAAGAGGCCTAAACCACACAATCATTAAAAAAAAGGCCAGATTCAAGGGAATCGGCCATAAAATGGGTCATAAATAAGGGTTCTGGCCGAATCCAAGCGGATCGAACCGAATCGGTTCGATCCGCCCGAATCGGATCGGATCAGGAAAAACCCGATCCGGTCCGAATCGGGGATGCGCCAAACCTTGCTTCTTGCCACCAAGTTCCTGAGTTAACGACAGTCGATTGTGCCGTCAACCCACCCTGACGGCAAGCCCCTTGCCGTCAAGTTCATCTGGTTTTACAGCACAGAGGTTTTAATCTATGTGATGTGATTTTTCGGGGATTTGTGGATGTTTGCATTTGCTATAAAATTTCTAGTTAGTCAAGTATGTTTATTAGATCAAACCATGAAATCATGTTAAATTTCTGATCATAATTCCGAATTATAGACTTTCTGTTAAGGAAAATTGTGCATGTTTTGACAGATCTAAATTCAGAATAAATAGGTATGATGTATGATATTGTTATAGGAAATTTCCATGAACTTAGGGTTACTGTATACATGTTTTAAGACTGTTAGATCCGACTGTTCACTGTTTATCATGTTTAATTGAATTATCTTATTAAATTGTATGAGATCTCTGTTAAATATAAAAATAAATATACTGTCATGAAAATTCTGAAAATTTTACCATACGATATATGTCATGCGTAGAGTTTATGGTTAAAATCTGAGCATGTTTTGACATCTGTAAGTACTGTTAGCAATTGTAAAGGCATTAAAAAGGTGTATTAAACATAATTAATCAAAAAACGGTAATTGTTGTGATTAGTATCATGTTTAGGTACTGTTAAACATATTTTCTTACTGTTAGACAGCCATGATAAGTTCTATAACCTGAAAGATATGTGTTTGATTTATAAGCATGTGAATGGATCATTAAGAGCATGTAAAATGTTGCTAAGTATGTGATTAAGTGAAATAATGTGTTTAAGTAAAATTTGTGCCGAAATTGAGACTGCTACCATAGAAGGATGTGGAGCCGTACTATAGAAAAGTTCCTATGGGAAGGCTCAATGTGTATATGATATTCTGTGGGCATCAGGATGAAATCCTAGAGGTGGACAAGTACCACTGGTTAGGGTGGAGAGGGCTTCTCCCGGTTCTGCGCAGTTACCAAGATTCGTCACTATAATACTTAGGTGACGGATATGTGTTATGTGATATGTGTGTCCTCCTTTATGGTGGTTCGGACTATGTGTCACGGCAAAAAGAAATAATGTGTAAAGATATGAACTATGTGTGTATGTGGCAAGTGATCATGTGAAAGTGATGTGCTAATGTGTTACAATGTGAAATAATGTGAAACCATGTGATCATGTTATATTTATGTTAAAACAGTAAGAAAAATGTGTGATTATGTGATATAAAAACATGTGAAAAGTGATAGATATCATGCTAGGTTTGCTAGTAACCATGTGTTTAATTCCATGATCAAGTTGTTTGGAAATATATTGTGAATGAATTGTAATTGATATCATGAATTAAGCTAAGACCATGTGTAGATAACATGTTATAGGATATTCATTTGTACTTGTTTGTTATGACATGAACCATGTGGTAAAATTACTCTTTTTGTTAAATTGAGTAGCATGAATGTGGTATGTGTAAGGATGTGCCAATGGGTTACTTGTTGAGTCTTTTGTGAAGACTCATCCTTGCTTTAATATACAGGTGAGACAGGTGTTCCTGCGATTGAGGAGGACGTTGTGAGGAGCGACTCCGAGCGAGAGGAGTAGCAGAGCTTCTGGAGGATTATTTGCTTAGATTGTACTTTTCTTTTACTAGTATGCGGACAATGATGTTATATGGACTTGTTTAATTATGGACTTTGTTTATTTTCATTGCTACTATATTGACTGTGGAATGTGTGTAATGATGATGGAATAAGAATCTCTTTCACTTCCGCTGTACTTTCTTTTGTTATTTATGTATATCTCTACCTACTGTGTTGTGTTAGGTACATGTCTCACTATGATAGCGCACTTTATATCGACATGGATTGGTATAATCGTACCGGTATAAAGAGGGACGTTGCATCCCTCTACTGCCTAAAAAATTACAGAAAGACCCCTAAAAAGTGCAGAAATTGCAGAAGTACCCTAGTTTGTGGGAAAATTTATCGATATGTCCCTGTTGTTGGAAAAATGGCAGAAATACTCCAGTTTAGGGGAAAACTTCATATAAACTCTCACGGAGTTCAAAAATTGCACGGAAGCCCTTGGTCGTCCTAGAAAATCGCACGAAACCCCTGGCAAACTCCAAAGGTGATAGATCTCAAAGCGGGAATGTTGCTGGCACGACTCGGTGGAGCGGTACCCACGTCACTTTTCCGAAGCGACGTGCGCTCTCTTGGGTCGGGCGTAGGTTAATCCCACTTGCTAAAGATGTTCAGAAAAGTCAGATGATGGCAGAAATGTCCGTGTATGTCAATCAATGACGAAGACACTTGAAAAAGTCAACAAATGGCCGAAGCACTCGAGAACGCCCAGAAATGACACTAATGCCCAGAAAAATCAACCAATGACAGAAATACCAAGAACCGCTTAGAGAAGTCAATAAATGACATAAATGTCCGAATATGCCAATCAATGATGAAGACACCCAAGCAAATCAACAAATGGCCGAAACACTCAGGAATGCCCAGAAATGGCAGTAATGCCCGAGAAAGTCAACCAATGACAGAAATATTTGGAACCACTCGGAGAAGTCAACAAAAGACGGAAATATCCAAGTATGCCAATCAATGGTGAAGACACTTGAGGAAGTCAACAAATAACCGAAGCACTTAGGAACGCCAAGAAATGACAGTAATGTTCGAGAAAGTCAAAAAAGGACGGAAGTACCCGGGACCGCTCGGAAAGGCCAAGGAATGGCTGGAGCTGTCTGAGAAAGCTAAGTAATGGCAGGGATGTCTGAGAAAGCCAAGAAATGGCAAGGATGTCTGAGAAAGCCAATGAATGGTAGGAATGTCCAGAAAAGTCAATCAATGGCGGAAATATCTGAGATTACTCCGAGAAAGCCAAGTAATGGCAGGGATGTCCGAGAAAGCCAAGGAATGGCAGGGATGTCCGAGAAAGCCAAGGAATGGCAGGGATGTCCGAGGAAAAGAAATGGCAGGAAAGTCCGTGTCTGAGAAAGCCAAGAAATGGCAGAGGTGTCTAGAAATGTTAGGAAAATGGCAAGGAACTCTTGAACAGTCATGGATATAATGTTGTCCAAGTCTCCTCCGGATTTCTTCTTCAAAAGACAACATTGGTCAAGTTTTCAGTTCTCTGATCATGGCGGCTGATATTTGCAGAAATATCCTGACATAAAAAAGTTGCAAAAGTCTCAAGAAGGGCAAGAAATTGTAGCAACATCCTTCAAAGGGTGAAAAACTGCAGGAGTCCTTCAAGGGCAAGAAACTGTAGAAAACTCCTTAAGAGCAAGAAGTTGCAGTAAAAATCATCTTAAAGGGAGGAATCCATATGGCTTATGCTGTCTACACGGCTCGGTAGAGCGGGACCCACATTACTTCTCCGAAGCGGCTTGCGCACTCCTGGGCTCGGCTTTTAACTGGCCATCCCCAGTCTTAGGATTGTCAAGAAATGGCAGGAATCCCCGAAAATGTCAGGAAATGGCTGAAAAGCCTTGGAAGATCAAAAAATGACCGGAAAATCCCAAGGAGCCAAGAAATAGTAAGTGTACCCCAAGAAGTCAATAAATGACTGGAAAGACCTCACGGATACCAAAAAGTGATAGAAACACGCAGAAAGGGTATAAACTTGTAGAAACCTGGCAAAACCGCTTAAAGGTCCTGTCACAATCAAATAGTGATAGTGACTATGAAGCAAACACAATGAATTGGCAGTGATCATCTTGGCGATCCAACAGTCTTATTGTGATGAAACTCAAATCCAACGGTCTGATCGTGATGGAAATTCAAGTCAACGGCCTAATCGTGGCAGAAACAAATTCAGAAACGTCTGATCGTGACCAAATGAAGTTCTAAAGACCTGACTATATAATCAGGACCACTTGTACAGGTCTTGAAAGACCAATTGTAATTTAAATTACAAGTGTACAAGTATTAAAGTTTTCAATTTCTTTTGCAAGAGTTTGTACTCACGAAGGGCGACCATTATGGTCATTGTCATCACAATAAACAAAGACAAGGTGTTCTTTGACAGAGAATCAAAGGTGTTCGAGTTCAACTCGATATAAATTAACATCGACTTCGGTCGGTGGGAAAAGGTCCAGTACACAAAACCCTAATCGCCTGATAAAAAGAAATCACGCGGAATATATACTGTCCAAGTACCACCGGGAGGCCCCCAACCGGTGGTGTACACCATCGGTCCCGATGGTGTACACCACGGCCCCCACCGATGGGGGCCCACTAGGGGCCGCGGCGGCCTCACCTGGTGGGGTGCGCCCCCCTTGTTCATCCAAAAAAAACAGAAGCGAGGGAGGATAAAAGGCAGAAATCAATGCTTACCGGTGGTGTGTGTGCCCGGTGGTGCAGCCACCCCTCTGCTCAGCCCCCTATAAAAGGAGAGCACCTCCAAAACAAGGAGAAGAGAAGAAAATCACCAACTCCAGGAGCTTTCAGAATCGCCCCTCCTCTCCTCTGTCACGTTCTGTGTTGAGGTGTGGAAGAAGGCAAGGCTATATAAGTTATGTTATTTTTGTAAATTAGCCCCTGTGGGTTTAAGAATTGTCCCAATGGACTGCTCTTCACCAAGCTCATGTATATACCAAAGAAATGAATGAAAGAAGGGTATTTGATCTGTGCAATGGAAATATAGCCGGTCTGAAATATGATTTCTATATGATAAGACAGGAAATTGCAAAATAAACTCTATCTTTTGTGTATTTGTATACATGACCAAAACACATGGCAATTCTACATTGAACAATTTCTAAGTATGAACAAGTGTTAAAATATTTCTGAAAAATTCAAAAATAATATTTGAAGAGAGAAATTACCAAACAAACCCCGTTATTGAAAGAATTACAAAAAATTATCCTTGTGCAACGATAAAACATCAAATCAGTCCCCAAAAACGGGGGATATTTGTGAATTAGCCGTCATTTTGAGGGGTATTTCATAAACCAGTCCTCAATTCATGGAGAAAGAGGCTAATCAGTCCCTATTTTGGGGGTATCTTCTAAATCAGTCCCCATTTATGAAGGAAATATAATTCAGTCCCTATCTTGAGGGGTATTTTCCACATCAGTCCGCATTTATGGAGGGAGCATGCAAATCAGTCCCTCAATATGGGGGAATTTCTGAATTAGTCCTCATTCTAAAGGACATATGGTAGATCAGTCCCCATTAAAGGGGAGATTGCATGAATCAGTCCCCAATACGGGGAATATCTTGATGAATCGGTTATAGTTTCATCTGAAAGGACAAATTATGAGACTGCCGATGTGTTTGAATGGTGTCTTTCTTCTGCATAATTTATTTTCAATAATTAAAGGGTCTAGACGCGTATCAAAGGTGTTCGAGTTCTCCTCAATGTAAAAGAAACGTCGATTAATCGACGGGGAGTGGTCCAGCGCACGAACTCCAAATCACTTGAAGTTCATACTTGGAAGATGATGGCAAGTCCCTGATTATATATGTGAGGGGCTTCGCATCTGTATTTTCCATGTATTGACAATACATATATAAAGAAAAGAACAGAACTAATATCGAAGAAAAAAACGATATTAGAGAAAATTTCTTGAGTGAAAGAAGTTATTTTCAAACAAATTGGCACTCCCAGTGGGACCATTCCTACCTTTCATACATGTGCTAGACCTTATGATTAATACTTGGCTCCTGATCATTTGGCTTTGCCACTACAGGAAACCAGGAAAAAGCACTGAATCAAATGGCTTCCGTGACGTACGGACCGCTCGTGGTTGCGAACCACGGTCGCCACAGCTTCCTTGCTACGCCGATATGTTTCGGCAACTTTCCGGCGGTCGTTGGCTCCCCATATTTCCTCGAGGTTATCTTCGCGGCTCAGGAGACGCTGGTGAAAGTTGCCAAGCCAACTCCTGCTGGGGGCAACGGGCCCCGCTTTGAAAGCCTAGTGTTCTCGATAAATACTATCTCCAACAATGCAACGCCCGTGAAAAGGGGGCGGCACTTGGCCCGCAAAGGCAGAAAGCCCAGGGCCGTTATTTCCAAGTCTGGCAAGACTATTCTTGTCGGAGATCTCCAAATCATACTGGATGGGGGTGAGCCCATCTTGCCGAAAAGCAATTTCGTCCCTACTATCCCTACCTCCAATCGCTTCGCATTGCTTTGGCAAAAGCGGGAGGAGGACTCCACAGCAACAAGGGACGCTCGCGCCCAACCCCAAAGCGACACAATCCAGAAGCAGCCACCGAAGATGAAACAGATATGGGTCACCAAGGAGGAGGCCCGGAGAATAAGGAAGATCAGGGCAGAGAAAGATGCCCAGGCTCAAGAAGAAGAAGAATACCTGGAGATTCAACCTCCCAAATCTCAGCACCCTCGTGGGCAGAAGAGGAAGGGAGCATACTGGAAACCTAACTTCATTTCTCCACGGGTAGAAATGACTCGCAAGGAGAATAAACCTCATGATGAACAACTGCCCTCATGCATCTCGGTCTTTGATCGATTGGGGGCAACGCCCCAGCCAGGGGCTCAGAATTTGAAGAGACGAAGACTCGTCCAGAGGCCTCAGTATGGTGGGACTCTGAAGATCCACTCATGTTATGCTTCGAGTAAAGAAGTGGCTGAGCCCGTGAATGCACCCGCAGATGTGGCCGGGTGTTGGGACAGAAAATATTTATATGTGTATATGTTGGATGCTTGTTAAGAGGAGTACCAATGCTCCCTTATATAGTGGTCCAACAAGCCGAGTAGGTGGCAGTCACATGTAGGTAACTAACCAGTTAGTTAGCCTGAGATAAGGAGGATGGCTACCTAACCAGGAGTTGGTAACTACCGGTAAAATGTTGACTTCACCTAACCGGTTTAACGGCCTGATTAGGGGGACAAAGTGGTTATGATTACGGTAACCCCAAGGTTACTTAAAGTCATGACTTAATCCAAGTTTCTGGTTGAAAGCCGTTCAAGCTCTCAAGTATTGTCAAGCATCCCAAGTAAGTGGGAGATGCCGAGGAGAATAAATCTCCGGATAAAATACGGCACGGAAGAATTCCGGCATTACGAGGTCTACAAGACCACATGTGAAAGATAAGTACGAGAACAAGTCCGCCACGAAGGCTCCAAAGACTTGCAATTGATTCTCCGTCCGGGACGGCAGAACTTCCGACAAGATGTCAGAATGACACGGGATTCTCCAAAGGGCAAGACCCCTTCAAATGAAGGGGAGACCGGTCTATTTATAGACTTTGTAAGCCCCTCCCCTAAACCGATGAAAATACCATCGGTTAGGGGGTTTTTTCCCCCTAACCGATGGTAGCTCCATCGGTTAAAGGGGTTTTCCCCCTTAACCGATGGAGCTTCCATCGGTTGGAAGGGGAATCCCCTCCAACCGATGGTACTTCCATTGGTTAGAGGGGAACTCCCCTCTAACCGATGGAGCTTCCATCGGTTTAGGGGATTCCCCTAACCGATGGTGCTCCCATCGGTTAGGGGAGTCTTCCCCTCTAACCGATGGATGTTCCATCGGTTAGGGGGGATTCCCCCTTAAACCGATGAACTTCCATCGGTTAAGGGTCCCTTTTAAAAAAAAAAAAAAACAGAAAACAGAAAAAACAGAAAAAAAAACACACAGAAAAAACACAGAAAAAAAAATAGAAAACAGAAAAAAAAAAAAGGAAAATAGCCCCCTAACCGATGGTACCCCCATCGGTTAGAGGGTCTTTAACCTTCTAACCGATGGTGCTCCCATCGGTTAGAGGGAATTTTCCCTCTAACCGATGGAACCCCCATCGGCTAGAACCCCCCAATCCCATGCAATGTAAGGGGGTGCCTTCCCCTATAAAAGGCACCCCCATTCCCCATGGAAAGGCTCCGGCGGAGGCTCTCGGACTCGGGCTCTCTCTCTCTCTAGCTCTCCCTCCCCCCGGTCAGAAAAAGTGTTATAGCCCTCCTTTTTTATTGTCCCTTCTTTCAAAGTTGAAGGAGATAGAAATTTCCAAATCCCCAAAGCTCCCCTCTTCGTTCTCAATCTCCTTTCTTTGTGAGTCAAGGTACCAAATCTTCTCCCGAGCATTGAGAAGTTGTTCATGTACGGCATCGACAAACTTCATCGGCTAAAAGTCCGCAATAGCGGCACCGGCCCTCACGGATTATAGGTTCTAAATACCGTCCACCCCGGACATATGGTATTTTAGATACCTTTGTAATTTATGCCACCTCCCATCGAGTTTTAAACACTCCGGGATGGTGTGTTTGTGCTATATGCATATGTTTCTTAGAGGAGACTCTGCCCAAGTGGAGATTCTGCTCGAGAACGTATTCATATATTCACAGATTCGTATTTTTATATATATGCTTCTTAGAGAAAACTCTGCCCAAGTGGAGATTCAACCTAAGAACATATCTATAAATTTCAAATCTGTGTTTATATTGATATGTTTCTTAGAGGAGATTCTGCCCAAGGGGAGATTCTGCCCAAGAACATGTTTGTATATTCACAAATTCGTATTTTTATATGCATGTTTCCTAGAGGAAACTCTGCCCAAGTGGAGATTCCGCCTAAGAACATATCTATAAAATTCAAATTTGTGCCTATACACATGTGTTTCTTGAAAGGAAGCTCTGCCCATGTCAGGGTTTCTCCCTCTAAAACATATCAATATAATCACGAACTTTGTATTCATATACATGTCTTCCCAAGAGGAAACTCTGCCCAAATGGAGTCTCCGCCCATAAACATGTCTATATAGTCATAAATTCGTAATTACATGCGTATGCCTCTCAAAAGGGATTCTGCATATGCAGATAGTACCTCTTTGCCGGATACTCCATTCAAATAGAGATACCGGTGAGAAAATATGCATAAACTGCAAATTTATGATCATACACACATACCTCCTTAAGGGCAAATCCCTCCGGACAAAGATTCCCGAGGACACATGATATAAGTACATGTTCATATGAATATACCTCCGTGAGGGCACTCCGTATAGGCAGAAACTCTGCCAAAATGAATTTATGAAAATTGTATTGATATACACACATCCAAAGAAAAAGGAAACAAGACCCGAACTATGCTCAGATACTCCAAAGAGCAGCACGAATGTATACTCACAAGAACTGCGTTCATATGGACAGTTTCCAGAAAGGAACTTTAAAAGAACGTCCATGGAGACCCGAACTGTGCTCAGATGCCCCGAAGAGTAACATATGCATACTCATAAGAATCATGTCCATGTGGACAGTTCCCAGAAAAGAACTATAATATGACAAGGACTTCCATGGAGATATATTCATATGTTCTCTAGAAATCATATCCACATGAGTGAGAAATGAGGGAGAAAGAAACTCTACCTCAAATTCAGACTTTGCTAAAAAGGGCATTGTAAAAGAACTTCATATAAAAAAAATTGATACAGTAATCCTTCTAATACGGAAGTGTTACTCCGGGTCATAATACCCCCAAGTTCAGAATCAAAATCCACGAGTATATACCCATTCACAATAACAATCCTCATGTTTTCCCAAATAAAAATTTCTAATCAACCTTTTGCAAATAGAAGAAAAACCTCAAATAGGTCCACGGGTATGCAACCGTTCCCCTCTCAAAATCACACTTTGGACTCCAAAAAGGCAGTCATTTCAAAAATGAAATACCCAAAGCAAAAGCATTTCAAAATAATCAAAAGAAAGGAAAAACATGTTATGATCAGGATTTTCTAAAAGCGTGCATATTTTTCTCATCCTTTGCTATGAATGGTATTCGGGTTAAAACTGATGTTAAATAACACCAGGAGTCTTAACTCGATGTAAATGTAACACCGACTCCGGTCGATGGAGACAGAGGTCCAGCACATGCTACTCCAATCACCTGATGAGTATAGATACGGGACTCAAGGAGTTCAGATAAAAAACGGCGCACCCTAGTCGCCCGTCACACGGGCATCCCCGTCCATTTCATGGACAATCCAATCGTCCGTTCCACGGACATCATACCCGTCCGTTCCAAGGACACCCAAAAATACTCTCTCCGCATTGTGTGGACTCTTTCTTCTGTCTGTTAGACAGACTGGCACGCCCCGCAAAATTCAAAGCATGGGAAATGAATACATGAATCACATAAAACGAAATGAATAAACAAAATCAAATGATATGTGCTTCTATGTAACGATAACCATATGTAACTCCACACATGTATATACACCCACATATATATACATAACAACACATATATACCATACGCCCATACACACATATATATATTTTTCCCGTGTCAACAGCTGGCACGCCCGGTGGGACCTCTTCTCACCATTCATAGCAAAAGGATGAGACATGTATGAGTATATTTACAAAAAAAAAAAGGAGTCCTAATGTTGATGTTTTTTTTTTAAGGTACAAGGAGCAGACCAAATCATAAAGATGGCCGTCACCTATGGACCGCTCGTCGTCAACAACCACGCCAAGTTCGGATACTTGGCGACTCCGATTGTATTTGGAGATTTTCCCCCAGTCATCGGATCCCCTTTCTTCTTGGGAGTCGTTCCGGCTCCCCGAGAGGAAGATGTCACTGAAGGATTCCCTATTCACAAATCAACAAAGAAGAATTGCAACAACAATGGACGTGTCAAAGCCCGTTCTGCCACTATCAACAAGGGCACCCAAATGCCCGTGAAGAATGATGCTGTCAAAGGGGGCAAACCCCATTCAACTCAAGTTCGGACCTATACGGTCCATATGATCTCTTCTACTATTGTGGCTCCCATTCCCTCACAACGGGGGCAATATAAACGCCGCAACAACAAAAGGCCGCCAGCTGCCATCTCCAGATCCGGCAAGTCCGTCATGATCGGGAATGTGCGAGTGCGCCTTGATGGTACTCCACCTACCACTCCTCGTGATAGGTATGTTTCAAATATTCCAACCTCAAACCGCTTCTCAGCTCTAAGGTGGTTCCGGGGGAAGCATGAAGACTCTATGGTAAAAGCCGGCGCCAAACAAAAGACATGGCGTTTTACCAAGCTGAAGAAAATCTGGGTTCCCAAAAAGGAAACTCAGAAGTTTGAAGATCAAGCAAATACATCCAAGACGCTTTGGAGAAAGAAGAATGTCAACAATAATCCTCTCCAAGATGCTGGGTTTGAACACTCCAGAGGACGGAAGAGGAAAGGCATATATCGAAAATCAAACTACATCTCTCAAGGCCCGGAAAATACCCGGGTAGATAAGCAGACCTCAACTCAACAATCCAAAGCTCGCATATCGGTTTTTGACCGTATATCGCGAATTCCAGTATTTGATAAGCTAAGGGCGACTCCCAGCACCCCTGCTCGTCCGTCAAAAAGACGGCGTGTTACCTGGGCGGCTCAGGAAAAACCCAGGCTTATAATATTCTCCTGTTATGCTACTGGAATGGAGTCTGGCGAAATTGCGGAACAAATCGCAGAAGCCACTCCTAATATTTCCACAGGGGTTACCCACCCCAATACTCGGCAATTTGCCAGGAGAGCTCGTCAACTTGGTGGGCAAGTTGGCACATCTAGCCAAGTTCTTCCGCCAGTCGACACTCAACATGAAGGTTCCCAAATTCCCTTCTTTGAAGAAACAAATATTCAAATTGAGGAGAGTGGACCTTCTGCCTCTGCTGGGCATCCCGTCATCGACTTGCCAACAAAGGAAAATTTTCAAGCTATGTCAGATGACGATAAATATGAAGTTATACAACAGTGGCGGTCTGAAATGACCTCACTTCTCAATAAAATGAAGCACTTGGCAACGACAAGTCACCGGCAATCCATAGAGCCGGTCTCTCTTCGACACCAACAAAGCCAGCATCCGGATGGGTTTATTTCCCTAAATAATCCAACAACTTCTTCAACTGGTCTTCTCCCTCAGGCTACGGGTCCCGATATCAATGACCCAGCTAATATTATGCCTCCTCAAATGGACGCATTTCAAAATACTGCCATACAACGGCATGAAATAAAGAAGATGGTCGAGGATATGTTCGCCCAGCAGGGCGAAGGTATTCATTCCACGGGCATATATTCTGTCCCGTTCCCGGTATTTCATCAATTCAAGAAGTTGCCTGAGGCATCTCCCAAAGTCCCTAAATTGCCCAAATATGATGGGTGTGGGGCACCGCAAGAACATGTCGCGCATTATACAATTGCCATGGGCGATCTTGCATCTGATGAATCATATCTCCTCAGATATTTCGCAACTTCTCTAACGGGAGTTGCATTCCAATGGTATTCAAAGCTTAGGTCTGGTTCAGTGGCTGACTGGGCTGATATGCAAAAGAAATTTTATGACCGTTTTCAAACGGCTGAAAGAAAAGTCTCTCTCGCCGAATTATGCTCCCTTAAGCAAAAGAAGGAGGAATCGGCAATTGACTTCATCCGAAGATGGAGAGAGCTCAGCATGGGGTGTGATAATCCTCCCGTGCAACAAGATGCAGTAACCATCTGCCGAAGAGGCCTCATTGCATCAATTAAAGAAAACTCTTGGCAGCAAATATTAAAAGCTTTGATCAGTTGAATTCTGCCGTTGCGGAGATCGAGGTATTTTTGGCCGAACAAACGGCTCATGCGCCTTATAAGGGTAAGCTCCCTAAGGAGCGCAATCCGTCGGCAAAAGAGGTTAATGCTGTCGACTTCTTGCCTGGCAGTGAAGCAAAAGGGGCAGTAATCCCCACCTCCTCAAAGAAAAAGGCAGAGCCAAAAGTGCCTCTGCCTACACTCGCTGAGCGTATGAAGGCTCCCTATTCTTTCAGAAAGGAGCATACCAGAAAGCTATTTGATCTCTGTCTGGATAACCAGTTGATATCATTACCAACACCAAAGAAGCCAGCAGATATCAGCAAGATCAATCAACCAAATTATTGCCCGTATCACCGTATAGTGGGGCATGCAATTGAAGATTGTTATGTCTTCAAGAATGAAGCTCAGAAAATAATTCAAGAAGGCCGCATATCTATGCAGAATGGTCTGGTTGATCCCCCGCAACCTCATACTTGGGATTGGCCAGAGCAATCGGTCAATGTTATACATGCGGCTGAGCCCGCCACAAGCTCAAATAATCCTGAGGCAGGACCTTCATGTAATCCACCTCAAGATACTTCTGGAGCCCACTCTCCGTCAGGATCCAGACGTCGAGGTACAAACACGGCAATGCAAAGAGTACAAAGGCAACTCCATCAACTACAACAAGGACAACAAGAGTTGATCCAAATTGTGCAAAATATGGGGGGGCACCAGGATGTTCCTGTTCAGGGACCCTACCCTCCACAAACTGGTTATGCTTACTCACCGATATATCCGGCGCTTCCTCCTATGTCGCCACTTCAAGACCCAATCGACTGGCTTCTTGAAAATCTTCCAAATCCTGTTGAGCCGATGAGGTCATATTCTTTCCGTCGGCAGCATACATTGCCACTCTTCCGGCTCTGCCTACGAGCGGGATATATGGATTATCTAGTCCCAGAAGAATTAAGGCCCAACTATTGCCCATATCATCAACTATTGGGCCACGTCATTGAAGATTGTCCAAACTTCAAAGCAGAAGTGGAAGAAATGATCCAGCAGGGACTAATCAATATGGGTAACTTCCTGGTGAATCCTCCACAACCGCATATTCAGTCTCCACCAAATGGGCCAGGCAATCCAGGATCTCATTCGGTGAATGTCATCAATGCATCATCCTCTGGTCTTCCTGAATCAGAAGGGCAGTCATCTATGGCAAATCCATATTTATCTAGCCGGTGGTATGATGATTGGCATCCTCTACATCAACGCTCATTTGATCTAAAAGATACTCAATCCATATTCAACCAGCTTAAGATCAGAGAGTTGATAAAAGTATTTGATCCTGAGCCTTATATCTCCGAAAAAGAAAGGCGGTCACATCTCTACTGTGAATATCATGCCAGAGTCATACACTCTACTAAAGATTGCCCGGATCTCCGCGAGGGAGTAATTGATCAGGAGGGAAATTTCCTAACCCCCTCATCACAAACATATGATCCAAGTCCATAATTCCAAGCACAATATCAAGATCTATGTGAATATTATCATCGTCAGCTAGGCTATGGACGACATAGAAGCAAGGCTGACATTGAGCAATTCAGAATTGGCCTGTTTCAATATAGAAACGGAATATCAGGAGAAGCTGCCGCGAAACCAATCTCGCAGCAAGCTGAGGAGTTTGTAGGTGATTATTACCAACTCCCTCCTGGAATTGTTGAAGAAGCAATCAACTCAACCTTTCAGGCACAACCCTCAGAGGCTGAATGGGTCACTGTTGGCCCTCGAAAATCAAGAAATTCTAGAAGACCCGGTAAATCTATCGTCAAAGGTCATTCTAGCAGAAAAAATATTCCTGAGCCATTTTCAGAACAAGAAATGATGAATTCACTAGAAGCTCTACAAATGAGAAATAGAGAGAAAAACAGAAAAAGGAATGAAAAAAGAAAATGAAGAAACAAATGGAGGAGGCTGTGGCTGCAGAGGCTCCTCAGCAGCTGACGGCTGTCCAAAGACTCCAGCTGTTGATTAATGAGCTGGAAGAATATGAAGCCTCCAAGCCCTCTGATAAACCAACGCTCGACCAATATGTCCCTTGGGAAGAAATCGAGCGAAAGAGGCGGCTTCGGAATTGGTTATTGCAAGTTCAACATGAAGCACTCCAAGAGGGTGACCTCCCTCCTTCGCCGAATTGAGTCTCTTCAATGGAGATGAAGAAATTACTATGGAACAGTTGGACTCCATGTTCAGCTCATTCTCTTGCTACATGGTATTCATCCCTCCTCCAAAAGAATTGCAAACTTCTACAATTGATACTGCTGCACAAGCAAGGGACAAGCCAACGACGCTTGTATACCAGCGTCGATCTCCAGGTAATTCAAATCATCATCTTAAGAAGGGTCGTGGTAGGCATCAAAAACAGGCATCTTCCACCACTAGGTATCCAGATAAAATCATACTCTTTCATGGTGAAGAAGCAAAGCCTTTGCCCGAGCCTCAAATTCGGGCAGATTCCTATATTTTTGATCCTTCAGACGAAGAAGAGGGACTACCCGACATGGTTTCTCAATCTGAAGATAAAAACTCAAGTCCTTATGCTTGGTCAAATGAGCCAGACAATCTTCCTCCTCTTCCTAATGAGAAGCTATTGACTCCTATTTCTCAAAAGAAATTTGTTAAGCCGAAAGAGCTTTCTGGATCCTCATCAAGGAAACCTTCCCATTTGGACCAGATACGCTCTGAAGCTGATGACAAGATCCTTCAACAATTACAGTCACTTCCCGTCAATATTACGATCTGGGAAGCAATTGCTTGGAGCAAAGACCTGAGAGAAACTCTCGTCAAAATACTCCAAGAACCAGAAGCTTATAAGGCTCATATGGCAAATTTTCAAGAACAAGCATATGAAGCACTGGCAGCAAATGTTACTTTCACTGATGAAGATCTATTATTATCTTCCCCATATCATAATCGTCCTCTATACATGAAGGGGAAGATCAATGGCATTCAATTAAACCGGATCTTGATCGATCCGGGGGCATCCATCAATCTAATGCCCTATAAAACTTTTCAATCTCTTTATCTCATGCCTTATTGGCAAAAGTAGAAGATGTGAAGATCACCGGATTCAATCAAAACTCAGAAAAAGCAGTGGGAAGAGTCACCGTCAAATTGGCTCTAGGGGATTTCGTCACCAGGGTGACCTTCTTCATTATTGATGCAAATACAACATACAAAGTTCTGCTTGGGAGGCCTTGGCTGCATGAAAATTGGGTCATACCATCAACTCTCCATCAATGTATTAAATATGCAAAAGAAGGGAAGCAGCATACAGTTTTTGCTGATCAAGCCCCCTTTCGGGAGGATGAATGCAACTTGACTGATGCCCTCTTATATCTTGGAGGACCAAATCCTCAACCCCTCTCCCTGTCTAAAGAGAAGGGTAAGCAGATTAAATGTTCAAGTGAAGACAGTGAAACTGGTGAACTTTTTGTGATAAACAAAAGCTTTGCCAAATCATCTGCAGAGAATTCTCAAAGCAAAGAAACTCGCCCAGAACGGCGAAATATCAATTATGAAGCTGATCATGTAGGTCAAGTTATTAGTGGGGGTATTCCTTTACCACCCAGCTGCATGCAAACCCACTCTTTGAAGCAAGAACAAAGTGTTCGGCGATTAAAAACATTCGTTGTCACTTATCAAGGAAAAGAAGCAAGAAGGAATGCAAGAAAGGCAGCAAAGCCAATTCTCTTCTATAAAGGAGAATCAATCCCTCAAATATGTCCAAGGGATGATTTTGGTTGGGAAGACAGACCCGACAACAAGCTTGAACTGATACAAGAAATGGCTGATATGCCAGGAAAAATTAAAGAGATGTGCAAAAAGCAGAAAATCCCTCAGGAACAAGATATCTCCCGGAGAAATTTCTTCAAGCAATTATGGGAACCTTCGCAAGTCCGAGGGCAACCTCCATCCTCTGGAAAAGATACCAGAGGATTAGGTTATGATACCAAATCCTCCTATACAGTCAATGTTGTTGGATCATCATCAGAAATCTGCAGCACAAAGAATAATCAGGAGTGTTCCAACTCCAACTCTCAAGATATTGCCTCAGCTCTACCAAATGAATTATCAAATGAAGAGCTGCCGGAAGAATTCTGCAAGCAATCTTCATCCATAATTCTCAAGATGGGAATCTCTATGAAGTCTACGTCACCAACTCTGACGACGAAGGAGATTTCATAGATCTGCAACCAGCTCCTCAAGAAATTGAAGATGGCGGACAAGCCACTATTGATCAATTAATTGAACTTAATCTCGGGAGTCAAGAAGATCCCCGGCCTATTTTTATTAGTGCCCTTCTTAGTAAACAAGAAAGGCAGGCTTATCAGGCTCTCCTGCTGGAATTCCAAGATTGCTTCGCATGGAATTATAAAGAAATGCCGGGACTGGAGCCATCAGTTGCCGAGCATGAATTATCCATACATCATACGGCCAAGCCTGTCAAGCAAACTCAAAGGCGTATGCGGTATGAACTGGAATTGAAAATAAATACTGAAGTCGACAAGCTCTCTGAAGTAGACTTCATCGAGCCCTGCATATATCCAGTCTGGCTTGCCAATATCGTTCCTGTGAAGAAGAAGAATGGTCAAATCCGGATATGTATCGACTACAGGGACTTGAATAAAGCATGTCCCAAAGATGATTTCCCAGTTCCTATTACTGAAACAATGGTGGATATGACCACCGGCCATGAAGCTTTGTCATTTATGGACGGGTCTTCGGGCTACAATCAAATCCGGATGGCAATTAAAGACAAAGATCATACTGCCTTCAGGTCACCCAAAGGTATCTTCAACTATAAAAGGATGTCATTTGGCTTGAAAAATGCAGGAGCCACATATCAAAGGGCCATGACCAAGATATTCGATGAAATGATTCATGATGTAGTCGAATGCTATGTTGATGACTTAGTCGTCAAAACCAAAAAACAGGAGGATCATCTATGTGATCTCCGCCGTGTTTTTGGGAGACTTCGTCAATTCAAACTGAAAATGAACCCTATGAAATGTGCATTTGGGGTTTCAAGCGGCAAATTTCTAGGATTCATCGTCAAATATCGGGGCATAGAAATAGACCCCGATAAAATCAAGGCAATCCAGCAATTGCCACCTCCTCAAAACTTAACAGAGCTAAGATCATTTCAAGGAAGATTGGCCTATATCAGGCGATTCATCTCCAATCTCTCAGGAAAATGTTTGCCATTCGGCAAATTAATGAAGAAGGATGCACCCTTCGTCTGGGATCAAGAATGCCAAATTGCCTTTGAACAAATCAAGGAATATCTCCTCACTCCACCAGTGCTGGGGGCACCTATCGCTGGAAAGCATCTCATACTCTATATTGCAGCTATGGATGTCTCCCTCGGGGCTCTATTGGCACAAGCAAATGAAGAAGACAAAGAACAACCTTTGTATTATCTCAGCAGAAAGCTAATCGGGCCAGAGCTCCGATATGCTCCAATGGAGAAAGTGTGTCTAGCACTGGTATTTGCCGTTAAGAAATTAAGGCATTATCTGCTGGCCCATGAAGTTAAACTCATCTCCAAGTATGATCCACTCAAATACCTGTTGAGGCAACCCGTACTATCAGGACGGCTCGGGAAATGGGCCCTGCTCCTTATGGAATTTGATATTACATATATTCCACAAAAAGCCATCAAAGGGCAGGGTCTGGCTGAATTTTTAGCCGCTCATCCAATAACAGAAGATTCCCCTCTGTCTATGATCTTCCGGAAGAAGAAACTCTCTCTCCTATAAATGAGAGAGAACATCAAGATCAGGGAACTCCAAATTCCGAAGAAGTTGCCACAATTGAGCTACCCTCTTGGGAATTATATTTCGATGGGCTTCCCGAATTCTTCAATATACAGATGGTTCCACCTCTGTCTCTACTGGAGCCGGAATTGTCTTTGTCACCCCATATGGAGGAATCTTATACAATTCATGTGCTCTCATGAAGCAACTTACAAATAACGAAGCAGAATATGAAGCCTTAATTATTGGACTTCGATTAGCTCTCGAAATGGGGATCAAAGGTATACAAGTTTACGGAGACTCACAACTGGTCATCCGACAAATATTGGGCCAGTATGAAGTCCGTAAACCACAACTACTTCCATATTACAATACAGCCATGAAGCTCAAAGAGCAATTCAGCTTTTTCGATATATCCCATATACCAAGAAGTGAAAATTCCCAGGCAGATGCTCTGGCCAAATTGGCCTCTGCCATAAAATTGCCTCCTGAAGGAGAAGTGGACATAATGGTCCGCCACAGAAGACTCATGCCGAGTATCTTCGACGATGAGTCTGATATTGCAATCGAAGAAGTATATAATACAGAGCTAGATATAACAAATGAATCCGAAGATTGGCGCGAGCCGCTTATCAAGATCAAGAAAGGTTGGCTACCCCCTGATCGAGCACAAAGAATTCAGCTCTTACGAAGGGCTACATCATATCAAATAATAGCAGATCAACTATATAGGCTGGTCCATGAAAAGAAAGGGTCAGTCCTTCTCAGTGTTTATCTCTCAAGGAGGCCAAAATCATCATGAAAGAAGTTCACTCCGGGCTGTGTGGTGCACACCAAGCAGGAGAAAAGATGAAAATCAATATCAAACTAAAAGGCTTCTACTGGCCCACCATGTACGCGGACTGTATCCAATATGCCCGTACATGTCATCAATGTCAAGCATTTGGTCATGTGCCAAGGAAATCACCAAATATGTTACATCCCACAGCGCCAACATGGCCCTTTGCTGAATGGGGTATGGATATTGTGGGACCATTCCCGCCTTCCTCCCAAGGCCACAAGTTTATATTGGCTGCCACAGATTATTTCTCTCGATGGGCTGAAGCTATCCCATTAAGGGAGGTAACCGGAGAATTAGTCGCCAAATTTGTCAAGCAAAACATAATATACAGATTTGGTACTCCTCACAGGATTATATCTGATAATGGGTCGCAGTTTAGAAACAAAACAATATATTCCTTGGCGACAAAATTCCATATTGACTGGAGGACATCTTCAATATATAACCCACAAGCTAATGGGTTGGCAGAAGCCTTTAACAAAACTCTCTGCAAGTTACTTGCCAAGATAGTCGGCAACAGAAAACGAGAGTGGGGAGAAAAGGTTCACGAAGCTCTATGGGCTTACAGAACTACATATAAACCCCTACAGGGTGTTCACCCTTCTCCTTAGTCTATGGAGCTGAAGCCATGATTCCCATAGAATTGAAATGGCATCCTATCGGGTGGCAATTCAAAATGAATTTCAAAGCCAAGATCAAGATCAAATGGAAAGGAGACTTGAGGAGCTCTCTAATTTAGAAGGAAGCGCCTCGAGGCCTACAAAGTCCTTCAAGTATATCAGGCTAGAATGGTTCGAGCATTCGACAAATTAGCAAGACCCAGAGCTTTTAAACAAGGGGATCTCGTCATGGTCAAATGCAGAGAAGCAATGGCCGGAAAATCATGTGGTAAACTTCAACCCACCTGGCTCGGTCCATATATCGTCACTCTAGCATACGAGGGAGGAGCATACAGACTCGTCGACCACAAAGGTGATGTGCCTTTTCCTCCACTCAATGGGAAGCACTTGAAGCTGTATTATGCTCCAGAAGGTGAATTCCTGGCCAACCACCTCAACCAAGACCTAGTCACCCAAAAAGGGCGAGAAATCGAAAAAAAATCATATGTAACCAGAATGTTGCCATAGATGGGGACAAAGGAATCAAACTTCCATTTGCTCATCATGTCAACCAAACCCTCAACACCCCTCAAATTCCCGTAGAAGCATAAAGCTAGGGATGCTCTGTGTATAGACCCAAGAAATAAATGGGAAAATGAAAGTCAGAGATCGTCTCGTATATCTCCTCATCATCAAAATCAAATTCCAAAACCATAGCCAGCAAACCAAAAAGGTAGGTTATGTCAAATCAAATTCCAAACCATAGCCAGCAAACCAAAAGGTAGGTTATGTCAAATCCAAAACGCCAAAACCATAGCCAGCAAACCAAAAATACCAAAACCATAGCCAGCAAACCAAAAAGGTAGGCTATGTCAAATCCAAAATGCCGAAACCTATAGCCAGTAAACCACAAAAGGTAGGCTATATCAAATCCAAATTCCAGTCATAGTCAGTAAGCCACCAAGACAGAACATATCAAAGCCAGTTCAAAACCCCGAAGTTCCACCGGCAAACCACCATAGTAGATGATGTCAAGAAAATCCCAAAGTTCATACCTTAAAGCCATCAAGACAAGTCATATCCAAATACAATTCCAAATTCATATTCAGCAGGCCATCAAGGCACATCATATCCAGATTTGATCTAAAACCAGAATCAAAACCAAAATCAAGACCAAAATCCAAATCTGAAATTAAGCCTGAATATACAATCATCATCCAAACTTAAATTCCAAATTACATCAGAGTCTATTCATCCATTCCAAAGCTAGACTCTTGTCCATTCAATTATTCAAACTACTTAAATACTAAAAAAAAGAAAGGGGTTAAAAAATAGAGATACCCCGATGGACTCAAGTATATAATTCACTATATACTTGAGGGTAAAAAGATCAAAAAATCTGGCTGAGGCGAAAACCCGAAAAAGGGCGTTTCAGGCAAAAATAGATAACCCCTCAACATGAAAACCCGAAAGGGCATGTTGGAAAAAGCTAAAGGGGGCCAGTCTTAGTGAAAACCCGAGAGGGCGCTGGGATTGGTAATGTGAAAAAGAAACAAAAAAAAGAGAAAATGAAAAGGAGGACTTTCATCATCCTTCGTTTTGTATTTACAGAATCACAAGTCACACTTGAGGTGATTCTACATACCAGTCAAGCAAGCAAGCAAAATAATGAGCTTGCACATGAATGTTGATTGAAGATCCCCTATCCCGGCACTAAGTCATCAAGGATGGGAGAAATTCAGACCCAAAATCAAACAATAAACACCATTCCAGATTCTATAACCAGAGCCAGAGCTAAATCATACCTGAGCCTTAAACCGCCATACTTACACATAAACCCAATTACACCACTACCCATTACCCAACTACACCACTACTCATTCCGCAATTACATTACCACTCATTCCACAATCAGATAACCATCCATTCCGCAATCAAACTTTCAGCCAAAACCAGTCAAGTACCCAAAAAAAAAAAAAAAAGAAAAGAAAAAAGGGGTTAAAATGGAGATACCCCGATGGACTAAGTATATGACTTGTTGTATACTTAAGGGCAAAAAGATCAGAAAATCGGCTGAGGTGAAAACCCGAAAGGGCACTTCAGGCAAAAATGGATAACCCCTCATGTGAAAACCTGGAAAGGCGCGTTGGAAAAAGTTAAAGGGGGCCAGCTTCGGTGAAAACCCGAAAGGGCACTGGGGCTGGTAAAAAAAAAAAGAAAAAAAAGAGGCAAGGAAACGAAAGTGAAAAGGAGGATTTCTTTATCCTTCATTTGTACATTCATGAAAACTACAAGTCTAGGTCACCATTGCAGTCCAAAGAAGGTGACAGATACTATATACAAGATGAAAGGAAACCGAGACTACAAGTTCAAAATACAAGCACTACGATGAAAAGCAGAGGCAGGAAGGCTCCTTCCTCTTCAGCCGTTCAGCTTCTTTGATCTTGAAAGATCTAACTCGGCGAGAACCGTCCCCGTCCCTGATAAGGACGGCTTCTTCCTCAGAATCTCTAGCCTCATCTCTGGCATCTTGAGCTTGGGAAGATCTTTCTTTGCCGAGCTCGCGTTCCAGACGAGCAATATTCTCGCCTCTTGTGGCCATCCTCAGCTCCCGTATCTTCCGACATTTGCGCACATCAGCAGCTCGGGAATCACTCTCGTCAATGTCACTGGATAGCGAGCAGATGTCGCTCTCCAAAATCTGAAGCCGCTGGCTATAAGGGACCTGAGTCGCATGTCATGAAGGCAATACACTTTGTCCCAAGTATCCTTGACGAAGCCCATCCAGCGGTCGCGGCAATACCCATGTTAAAAGCCTGATGTGTTTTCGCCAATATCCGCTCTTAACTTAACCGATGGGGCTACCATCGGTTAAGGGGATTTATTTTCCCCAAACCGATGGAAGCACCATCGGTTGAGGGGAAATCCCCCTTTAAATCCCCTAACCGATGGGACTACCATCGGTTAAGGGATTTTTTTCCCTTCAACCGATGGGAGTTCCATCGGTTGAGGGGAATTCCCCTTCAACCGATGGAATTGCCATCGGTTAGGGAGTCTCCCCTCTAACCGATGGGAGTTCCATCGGTTTAGGGGAAATTCCCTCTAACCGATGAAACCTCCATCGGTTAAGGGGAATCCCCTAAAAAAAAAAACAAAACAAAAAAAAAATAAAATAAAACAGGAATAGGCACATCCCTAACGATGGTACCCCATCGGTTAGAGGAGTGCCCCTCCCCCTAACCGATGGTACCCCCATCGGTTTGAGAGGATTTTAAAATCCTCTAACCGATGGAACCCCCATCGGTTAGAGGGAATTTCCCTCTAACCGATGGAACCCCCATCGGTTAGAAACCCCACTCCCACGCATGTAAGGGGGGGCCTTCCCCTATAAAAGGCCCCCCATCCCCCCATTTGAAGAGGCTGGCTCCCGGGGAGATGCAGGCTCCCTGGAGAAAGTGCTGCCCCCCTCTTTTCTGAAATCTGAAAGAATAGAAAATTTCCAAAAGTCTCCCCGCTCTCTCAATCTCATTCTTGTGTGAGTGAAGGTACCAATCTTCTTCCCCTGAGTGTTGAGAGGTTGTCCTATGCGGGCATCGGCAAACTTCATCGGCTAAAAGTCCGCAATAGCGGCACTGGCCCTCACGGGCTATAGGTTCTAAATACCGTCCGTTCCGGACATATGGTATTTTAGATACCTTTGTTATTTATGCCACCTCCCATCGAGTTTTAAACTCTCCGGATGGTGTGTTTGTGCTATATGCATATTTTTCTTAGAGGAGACTCTGCCCAAGTGGAGATTCTACTCGAGAATATTCATATATTCACAGATTCGTCTTTTATATATGTGTTTCTTAGAGGAAACTCTGCCCAAGCAGAGATTTAACCTAAGAACATATCTATAAATTTCAAATCTGTGTTTATATTTATATGTTTCTTAAAGAGATTCTGCCCAAGGGAAGATTCTGCCCAAGAACATGTTTGTATATTCACAAATTGGTATTTTTTATATGCATGTTTCCTAGAGGGAACTCTGCCCAAGTGGAGATTCCGCTAAGAACATACCTATAAAACTCAAATTTGTGCCTATACACATATGTTTCTTGGAAGGAAGCCCTGCCTATGTCAGAGTTTTCCCTAAAAACATATCAATATAATCACAAACTTTGTATTTTATATACATGTGTTCCCCAAGAGGAAACTCTGCCCAAATGGAGTCTCCGACTACGGGCATGTTTATATATCATAAATCCGCAATTATATGCGTATACCTCAAAAAGGATTCTGCATATGCAGATGGTCCTTTTTGCCGGACACTCCACAAAAGGGAATACCGGTGAGAAAATATGCGTAAACTGCAATTTATGATCGTATATACACATACTTTCTTAAGGCAAAATCCCTCCGACAAAGGTTCTTTGGGGACACGGATATAAGTACATGTTCATATGCATATATCTTCGTGAGGGTATTCCGCATAGCGAAACTCTGCCAAAATAAATTTATGAAAATTGTGATAATATACACACATCCAAAGAAAAAGAGGACAGGACCCGAACTGTGACAGGACCCGAACTGTGACAGGACCCGAACGTGACGGACCCGAACTGTGATAGGACCCGAACTGTGCTCAGATACTCTCAAGAGCAGCATGAATGCATACTCACAAGAACTGTGTTCGTATGGACAGTTTCCAAAAGGAACTTCAAATGACAAGAACGTCCATGGGATATGTGCATACGTTCTCCGAAAATCATACTCATACAAGTAAAAAAAATGAATGATGAATGAATGAAACAATGAACAAAGAGAAATGAAATTCTGCCTCATTCAGACTTCATTTAAAAGAAAGATGTTGTAAAAATATCATGTCATAAGGAAATTAATGTAGCAACTTTTCTAATACAGAAATGCTACTTTGAATCACGACTTCCCTCATTCAGAATCAATGCACGGGTATATGCCTGTCTGCAATATAATCCTCAGGTTTTCCAAAATAAAACCTTCAAACAACAATCTTCTCAAAAAGGAGAGGAGGGAGACCCCAAATGGTTTCACGGAAATACATCTGTTCCCTTCTTAAAAGTCATATCTCACTCCACAAAGGGCAGTCTTTTCAAAAATGAAACACTCAAAGCAAAAGTATTTCAAAATAACCAAAAAAAAATGATACATCATGACCAGGATTTTCTAAAAAAGTGTGTATTTTCTCATCCCCTTTGCTATGAATGGTATTCGAGTTAAAACTGGTGTTAATAACACCAAGAGTCTTAACTTGATGTAAATGTAACATCGACTCGGTCGATGGAGACAGAGGTCCAGCACATGCTACCTCAATCACCTGATGAGTATAGATACGGGACTCAAGGAGTTCAGATTAAAATACGGCGCACCTGTCCGTTCCTCGGACATCATACCCGCCGTTCCACGGGCATCATACCCGTCCTTTCACGGACACCATACCGTCCGTTCCAGGACACCCAAAAATACCTTCTCCGCATTGCGCGGACTCTTTCTTCTGTCTGTTAGACAGACTGGCACGCCCCGCAATCACAATACACAAATCAAAGCATGTGAAATAAATGAATACCCAAATGAAATGAATACATGAACCAGATAAAATGAAATGAGCCAAGAGCCAACAAAAACCAATGATATGTCAAAGCGATATTCTTTCCGTGTCAACAACTGGCACGCCCGGTGGGACCTCTTCTCACCATTCATAGAAAAGGAGAACATACGTACATTTTTCATAAAAGTCCTAATACTGATATTTTCCCTTGAAGTACAAACAAAAGGCAAATCATAAGCTTGAAGATGGCCGTCACTTATGGACCACTCGCCATCACAATCATGCCAGTTCGGTTACCAGGCGACTCCGATCATATTGGGGATTTTTCCAAACAATTGTCGGATCCCTTCCGGCCTATGAAGAAGATGCTGCTCAAAAGCCTCTCTCCAACAAGTTAACAAGAAGATCCACGAGAGCTGTGGGCAAGCCAAAGCTCGTCCTGTTATTATCAGCAGGGGGCATCCGAATGCTCTCCAAAGGTAATACTTATAAGGGGATCAGCCTAACTCTGGCCAACAACATTTATTGGCTATAAGCCATCAAGGCGGGTCATGTCCCATCCAAATTCAAACCATATCCAAACTCAAGCTCATGACCAGCAAGCCATCAAGGCAGGTCATGTCCAATCCAAATTCAAAACCATATCCAAACTCAAGCTCATGACCAACAAGCATCAAGGCAGGTCATGTCCAATCAAATTCAAAACCATATCCAAACTCAAGCTCATGACCAGCAAGCCATCAAGGCAGTCATGTCCAATCCAAATTCAAACCATATCCAACTCAAGCTCATGACAGCAAGCCATCAAGGCAGTCATGTCCAATCCAAATTCAAAACCATATCCAAACTCAAGCTCATGACCAACAAGCCATCAAGGCAGGTCATGTCCAATCCCAAATCAAAACCATATCCAAACTCAAGCTCATGACCAAACAAGCCATCAAGGCAGGTCATGTCCAATCCAAATTCAACCATATCCAAACTCAAGCTCATGACCACAAGCCATCAGGCAGGTCATGTCCAATCCAAATTCAAAACCATATCCAAACTCAAGCTCAACCAAGCCATCAAGGCAGGTCTGTCCAATCCAAATTCAAAACCATATCCAAACTCAAGCTCATGACCAACAAGCCACAAGGCAGGTCATGTCCAATCCAAATTCAAAACCATATCCAAACTCAAGTCATGACCAGCAAGCCATCAAGGCCGGTCATGTCCAATCTCAATTCAAATTCCAAACATATGCAATCCCGGCATACATCAAAACCAAACATCAATATGGCCACAAACCATCAAGGTAGGCTGAATCCAAAACCAAAATCCAAATTGAAATCCAAATCGTAGCCACCAAACTCAATGGTAGGCTCCACCAAATTCCAATACCATACCTTTAACCCAAAAAAAAAAAAAAGCCATTAAAAAAAAAAATTAAGTCTGCCCAATCCAGACTTGTTCAATCCGGGTGAACTCCTTCAAAATCATATTTTCCATCTCTACATAAGGACAAAATAAAATCATAAAAAGTAAAAGGGCATTGTTGACATAAAAAAATAAAATTTAGTGTCAATCCCCCATAATTTTATTCCCAGAAATCCCCCTCCCCCCTAAACCAATGAAGGCACCATCGGTTAGGGGGTTTTTTTTTCCCCTAACCGATGGGCTACCATCGGTTAAGGGGGTTTCCCCCCGTAAACCGATGGTGCTTCCATCGGTTGGAGGGGAGACCCCTCCAACCGATGTGCTTCCATCGGTTAGAGGGGAACTCCCCTCTAACCGATGGAAGCTCCTCCATCGGTTAAGGGGAATCCCTAACCGATGGGGCTTCCATCGGTTGGGGAGTCTCCCCCTCTAACCGATGGAACCCCCATCGTTTAGGGGGGGATTCCCCTTTAACCGATGGATTTCCATCGTTAAGGGGTCCCCCTTTCAAAAAAAAAAACATAACACAAAAAAAAAAACAGAAACAGAAAAATAAAGAAACAAAAAACACAGAAGACAGAAAACAGAAAAACAAAACTAATTAATAGAAAATAGAAAGAGAAAAAAAAAAGGCCTAACCGATGGAACCCCCATCGTTAGAGGCCTTTAACCCTCTAACCGATGGGAGTCTCATCGGTTAGAGAGTTTTTTTCCTTTAACCGATGAGAGTCTCATCGGTTAGCTTTAACCGATGAGAGTCTCATCGGTTAGAGGAATTTTCCCTCTAACCGATGGAACTCTCATCGGTTTAAAACCCCCCACCCATGCGATGTAAGGGGGGCCTCCCCTATAAAGGCACCCCCATCCCCATGAAAAACCTCTCCGACCCCTCCGGCCGCTCCCTCCTCCGTTCCCTCTGGCTCCCGGCTTCCATTCTCCCGGATCCCCATCCCCATGTGAAAGGCTCTTTAGCATTCCATTGCTCCCCTCAAAGTTGAAGGAATAGAATTTCTGAATTCTCAAAGCTCCCCTCTTGGTCCTCAGTCTCTTCTCTTTGTGAGTCAAGGTACCAAATCTCCTCCCGAGTATTGAGAAGTTGTTCGGCATCGACAAACTTCATCGGCTAAAGTCCGCAATAGCGGCACTGGCCCTCACGGGCTTTAGGTTCTAAATACCGTCCGTTTCGGACATATGGTATTTTAGATACCTTTGTTATTATGCCACCTCCCATCGAGTTTTAAACTCTCCGGGATGTGTGTTTGTGCTATATGCATATGTTTCTTAGAGGAGACTCTGCCCAAGTGGAGATTCTGCTCAAGAACGTATTCATAATTCACAGATTCGTATTTTTATATATATGCTCATAGGGAAACTCTGCCAGTGGAGATTCCGCCTAAGAAATATCTATAAGTTCAAATCTGTGTGTATATTTATATGTTTCTTAGAGGAGATTCTACCCAAGTGGAGATTCTGCCCGAGAACATGTTTGTATATTCACAAATTTTCTATTTTTATATGCATGTTTCCTAGAGGAAACTCTGCCCAGTGGAGATTCCATCTAAAACATACTATAAACTCAAATTTGTGCCTATACACATATGTTCTTGGAAGGAAACCCTGCCTATGTCAGAGTTTTCCCTCTAAAAACATATCAATATAATCACAAACTTTGTATTCATATACATGTGTTTCCAAGAGGAAACTCTGCCCAAATGCAGTCTCCGCCCACGGGCATGTTATATAATCATAAATTCGCAATTATATGCGTATACCTCTCAAAAGGGATTCTGCATATGCAGATGGTACCTTTTACCGGATACTCCATTCAAACGGAGATACCGGTGAGAAAATATGCATAAACTGCAAATTTGTGTTTATACACAACACTTTCTTAAAGGCAAAATCCCTCGGGCAAAGATTCTCTGAGGACACATGGATATAAGTACATGTTTATATGAATATATCTGTGAGGGCATTCCGCATAAGCGGAAACTCTGCCAAAATAAATTTATGAAAATTGTAATATATACACACATCCAAAGAAAAAGAGGACAGGACCCGAACTGTGACAGGACCCGAACTGTGACAGGACCCGAACTGTGACAGGACCCGAACTGTGATAGGACCCGAACTGTGCTCAGATACTCCAAGAGCAGCATGAATGCATACTCACAAGAACTGTGTTCGTATGGACAGTTTCCAGAAAGGAACTTCAAATTGACAAGAACGTCCATGGATATGTGCATACGTTCTCCAAAAATTACTCATACAAGTAAAAAAAAATGAATGATGAATGAATGAAACGATGAACAAGGAGAAATGAAATTCTGCCTCAATTCGGACTTCTTTTAAAAAGAAGATGTTGTAAAAGAATATCATGTCATAAAAGAAAAGGGGATTGATGTAGCAACTCTTCTAAATGCTACTTCTAATCAACTTCCCTCAAGTTCAGAATCAAATGAACGGGTATATGCCCGTCTGCAATAATAATCCTCACGTTTTCCAAAATAAAACCTTCAAACAACATCTTTCTCAAAAAAGAGAGGAGGGAGACCCCAAATGGGTTCACGGAAATATACCCGTTCCCTTCTTAAAAGTCATATCTCGAGCTCCACAAAGGGCAGTCTTTTCAAAATGAAACACTCAAAGCAAAAAGTATTTCAAAAATAACCAAAAGAAAATGATGCATCATGCCCAGGATTTTCTAAAAAAAATGTGTATTCTCTCATCCCTTTTTGCTATGAATGGTATTCGGGTTAAAACTGATGTTAAATAACATCAAGAGTCTTAACTCGATGTAAATGTAACATCGATTTCGATCGATGGAGACAGAGGTCCAGCACATGCTACCCAATCATCTGATGAGTATAGATACGGGACTCAAGGAGTTCAGATAAAAAACGGCGCACCCTAGTCGCCCGTCACACGGGCATCCCCGTCCATTTATGGACAACCCAGTCGTCCGTCACACGGACACCCCGTCCATTTCATGGACACCCAATATTTCTCTTCCGCATTGCGCGGATTCTTTTCTGTCTATTAGACAAACTGGCACGCCCCGCAAAATTCAAAGCATGTGAAATGAATATGCATAAACCTCCACCAAAATGAAAAAAAAATAAACCAAATCAAATGGTCGGTGTTCCCCCGATGATGATACCCCGCGTGGTTCACCGAACCCTATCTCCATCCCGTGTCAACAACTGGCACGCCCGGTGGGACCTCTTCTCACCATTCATAGTAAAAAGGATGAGACATACATATATTTTTCATGAAAATCCTAATACCGATATTTTCCTTTGAAGGTACTGTGAAGCTACCTCGAAGGCACAAGGAGCAGACCAAATGGCTGTCACCTATGGACCGCTCGTCATCAACAACCACGCCAAGTTCGGATACTTGGCGACTCCAATTGTATTTGGAGATTTTCCCCCAGTCATCGGATCCCCTTTCTTCTTGGGAGTCGTTCCGGCTCACCGAGAGGGAGATGTCACTGAAGGATTCCCTATTCATAAACCAACAAAGAAGAAGTCCAACAACAGCGGACGTGTCAACGCTCGTTCTGCTACTGTCAACAAGGGCACCCAAATGCCCATGAAGAATGATGCTGTCAAAGGGGGCAAACCCCATTCAACTCAAGTTCGGACCTATTCGGTCCATATGATTTCTTCTACCATTGTGGTTCCTGCTTCCTCACAGCAGGGGCAATATAAACGCCACAAGAGCAAAAGGCTGCCAGCTGCCATCTCCAGATCCGGCAAATCCATTATGATCGGGGATGTGCAAGTGCGCCTTGATGGTACTCCACCTACCATTCCTCGTGATAGGTATGTTCCAAATATTCCAACCTCGAACCGCTTCTCAGCCCTACGGTGGTTCCGAAAAAAGCATCAAGATTCCATGGTAGAAGCCGGTGCCAAACAAAAGACACGGCGTTTTACCAAGTTGAAGAAAATCTGGGTTCCCAAAAAGGAAACTCAGAAGTATCAAGGTCAAGTAAATATATCCAAGATGACTTGGAGAAAGAAGAATATCAAGGATAATCCTCTCCAAGATGCTGGATTTGAACAGTCCAGAGGACGGAAGAGGAAGGGCATATATAGAAAATTAAACTATACCTCTCAAGGCTCGGAGAATATCCGGGTAGATAAGCAAACCTCACCTCAACAGTCTCGCATATCGGTTTTTGACCGTATGTCGCAAATTCCAATATTTAATAAGCTAAGGGCAATTCCTAGCGCCAATGTCCGTCCGTCAAAAAGACGACGTGTTACTTGGACAGCTCAGGAAAAGCCTAGGCTTATAATATTCTCCTGTTATGCTACTGGAATGGAGCCTGGCGAAGTCGCAGAGCAAATCGCGGAAGCCACTCCTAATGTTTCCACAGGGGTTATCCACCCCAATACTCGGCAATTCGCCAGGAGAGTTCGTCAGCTCGGTGGGCAAGTTGGCACCTCTAGCCAAGTTTTCCCACCAGTCGACACTCAGCATGAAGGTTCCCAAATTCTCTCTCTTGAAGAAACAAATATTCAACTTGAGGAAAGTGGACCTTCTACCTCTGCTGGGCATCCCGTCATCGATTTGCCGACAAAGGAAAATTTTCAAGCTATGTCAGATGATGACAAATATGAGATTATACAACAGTGGCGGTCTGAAATGACCTCACTTCTTAATAAAATGAGGCAATTGGCGACGACAAGTCACCGGCAAACCATGGAGCCGGCCTTTCTTCGACATCAACAAAGCCAGCATCCAGATGAATTGTCTCATTAAATAATCCAGCAATTTCTTCAGGTGGTCTTCTCCCTCAGGCTACGGGTCCAGATATCAACGACCCATCTAATATTATGCCTCCTCAAATGGACGCATTTCAAAATATTGCCATACAACGGCATGAAATAAAGAAGATGGTTGAAGATATGTTCGCCCAGCAGGGCGAGGGTATTCAGGCTACGGGCTTATATTCTGTCCCGTTCCCCATACATCATCAACTCAAGAAGTTGCCAGAATCATGCCCCAAAGTCCCAAAATTGCCTAAATATGATGGGCATGGGACCTCAGGAGCATGTGGCGCATTACATAATTGCCATGGGAGATCTGGCATCTGAGGAATCCTACCTCCTCAGATATTTTGCAACTTCTTTAACAGGGGTCGCATTCCAATGGTATGCAAAGCTCAAGGCTGGCTCAGTTCTCGATTGGGCTGATATGCAGTTAAAATTCTATGACCGTTTTCAAACGGCAGAAAGGAAGATCTCTCTTGCTGAGTTATGCTCCCTCACACAAAAGAAAGGGGAGTCGGCAATCGACTTCATTCAAAGATGGAGAGAGTTAGCATGCAATGTGATAATCCTCCCATCCAACAAGATGCAGTAATTATTTGTCGGAGAGGCCTCATCCTAACAATTAAAGAGAGACTCTTGGCGGCCAATATCCGAAGCTTCGACCAGTTGAATTTTGCTGTCGCAGAAATTGAAGGGTTCTTAGCTGAGCAATCAACTCATACAGCTCAAAAGGGTAAAATCCCTAAAGAGCGCAATCCGTCAGCGAAAGAAATTAATGCTATTGACTTTTTGCCTAGCAGTGAAGCAAAGGGGGCAGTAATCCCCACTTCCTCAAAGAAAAAAGCAGAGCCAAAAGCGCCTCCGCCTACATTGGCCGAGCGTATGAAAGCTCCCTATTCTTTCAGAAAAGAGCATACCAGAAAGCTATTTGATCTCTGTCTGGATAATCAGTTAATATCTTACCAACACCAAAGAAGCCAGCAGATATCAGTAAGGTCAATCAACCCAATTATTGCCCGTATCACCGTATGGTGGGGCATTCAATTGAAGATTGCTTTGTCTTCAAGAATGAGGCTCAAAAGGTAATCCAGGAAGGCCATATATCTATGCAAAATGGTCTGGTTGATCCTCCACAACCTCATACTTCGGATTGGCCAGAACAATCCGTTAATGTTATACACACGGCTGATCCCGCCACAAGCTCAAATAATTTTGAAGCAGGACCTTCTTGCAATCCACCCCAAGATATTTCTGGAGCTCATTCTCCCCGAGGTCTAAACATCGGGGTACAAGAAAAACAATACAAAGAGTACAAAGGCAACTCGAGCAATTACAACAAAGCCAACAAGAGTTGCGCCAAATTATGCAAAGCATGGAAAGGCGTCAGGATGTGCCTGTTCAGGAATCCCACGCTTTCCAACCTACTTATTTTTATCCCCCAGCATACCCGGAGCTGCCCCCTATGCCGCCATTTCAAGACCCAATTGAGTGGTTTCTTGAAAATCCTCCAAATCCTGTCGAGCCGACAAGGTCATATTCCTTCCATCGCCAGCATACAATGCCACTCTTCCGGCTATGCCTGAGATCAGGATATATGGATTATCTAGTCCCAGAGCAATTTAGACCCAATTATTGTCCATATCATCAATTGCTGGGACACGTCATTGAAGACTGTCCAATTCAAACAAGAAGTGGAAGAAATGATCCAGCAAGGACGCATCAATATGGGTAATTATCTGGTCAATCCCCCACAACCTCATATTCAGCCACCATCAAATGAGCCATACAATCCTGGACCTTATTCGGTCAATGTCATCAATGCATCATCCTCTGGGGTTCTTGAACCAGAAGGGCAACCGCCTATGCCGCATCCATATCTATCCAGCCGATGGTATGATGATTGGCACCCTCTACATCAACGCTCATTTGATCTAAAAGATACTCAGGCCATATTCAATCAGCTTAAGATCAGAGGGTTGATAAAAGGGTATCCCCCTGAGTCCTATATTTCCGAAAAGGAAAAGCAATCATATCTCTATTGTGAATATCATGCCATGGTCATACACCCTACTAAAGATTGCCCAGATCTCCATGATTGGATCGAAACAAAGATTCGGGAGGGAGTAATCGATCAAGAGGGAAATCTCCTGACCCCCTCATCACAAAATATTGATCCAAGTCCACAGTTCCAAGCACAATATCAAGATATATGTGAATATTATCATCACCAGTTGGGCTATGGGCAACATAGAAGCAAGGCTGATGTTGAACAATTCAGGGTCGGCCTGTTTCAATACAGAAATGGAATATCAGAAGAAACTGCAGCGAAACCAATCTCGCAGCAAGATGAGGAGTTTGTAGATGATTACTACCAACTCCCTCCTGAAATCGTTGAAGAATCAATCAACTCAACCTTTCAGGTACAACCTTCAGAAGCTGAATGGGTCACTGTTGGCCCCAGAAAATCAAGAAATCCTAGAAGGCCCGGCAACTTTACAGCCAAAGGTCGTTCTAGCAAGAGAAATATTCCTGAGCCATCTTCAGAGCAAAAAGTAATGAATTCACTAGAAGCTCTGCAAATGAAGAATAGAGAGAAAAATAGAAAAAGAAATGAAAAAAGAAAAATGAAGAAACAAATAGAAGATGCTGCCGCAACAGAAGCTCCTCAGCAGCTGACGGCTGTTCAAAGACTTCAACAACTAATTGATGAGCTGGATGAATATGTATCTCCCAGGCCTTCTGATAAACCTACACTCGATCAATATATCCCATGGGAAGAGATCGAGCGAAAGCGACGGCTTCGGGACTGGCTACTCCATGTCCAGCATGAAGCATTGCAAGAGGAGGATCACCCTCCCTCACCAAGCTTGAGCCTCTTTAATGAAGATGCTGAAATTACTATGGAACAGTTGGACTCCATGTTCAACTCATTCTCCTGCTATATGGTGTTCATCCCTCCTCCAAAGGAATTGCAAACTCCCGCAAAAAAACACTACCACACAAGCAGGAGATAAACCAACGACGCTTGTATACCAGCGTCGACCTCCAGGTAATTCAAATCATCATCTTAAGAAGGGTCGTGGCAGGCACCAAAAAGCATCTTCTACTACCAAGCAGCCAGATAAGATTATACTCTTTCATGGCGAAGAAGCAAGGCCTCCGCCCGAACCTCAAATCGGGCGGATTCTTACATATTTGATCCTTCAGACGAAGAAGGAGAACTGCCCGACAAGCCTTCCCAGTCTGAAGATAAAAACTCAAGTCCATGTGTTTCATCAAATGAGCCAGACAATATTCCTCCTCTTCCCAATAAGAAGTTATTGGCTCCTATCTCTCAAAAGAAGTTAGTCAAGTCAAAAGAGCTTTCTGGGTCCTCATCAAGGGAATCTTCCCAATTAGGCCAAGTACGCTCTGAAGCTGACAACAAAATCTTCAACAATTACAGTCACTTCCCGTCAACATTACTGTCTGGGAAGCAATTGCCTGGAGCAAAGACTTGAGAGAAACTCTTGTCAAAATACTCCAAGAACCAGAAATTTATGAAGCCCATATGGCAGATTTCCAAGCTCAGGCATATGAAGCAATGGCGGCAAATGTCACCTTCACTGATGAAGATTTGCTATTATCTTCCCATATCATAATCGTCCATTATATATGAAAGGAAACATCAATGACAGGTCATTAAATCGGATCTTGATTGATCCGGGGGCATCCATTAATCTAATGCCCTACAAAACCTTTCAATCTTTATATCTTATGCCCTATATGCAAGGGTGCAGGATGTGAAGATCACAGGATTCAATCAAAATTCAGAAAAAGCAGTAGGAAGAGTCACCGTCAACTTGGCTCTAGGGGATTTCGTCACTAGGGTGACCTTTTTCATTATTGATGCTAATACAACATATAAAGTTCTGCTTGGGAGACCTTGGCTGCATGAAAACTGGGTCATTCCATCAACTCTCCATCAATGCATCAAATATGCAAAAGAAGGGAAGCAATATACAGTTTTTGCTGATCAAGCCCCCTTTCGGGAGGATGAATGCAACTGACTGATGCCCTCTTATATCTTGGGGGACCAAATCCTCAACCCTTCTTCCTGTCTAAAGAAAAGGGTAAGCAAATTAAATGCTCAAATAAAGACAGTGAGACTGGCGAGCTTTTTGTGATAAATAAAAGCCTTGCTAAATCTTCTGCAAAGAATTCTCAAAGCAAAGAAATCCGCCCAGAACGGCGGAATATCAGTTATGAAGCTGATCATGTAAGTCAAGTCATTGATGGCGGTATTCCTTTACCACCCAATTGCATGCAAATTTATTCTCCGAAGCAAGAACAAAGTGTTCGACGATTAAAAACTTTCGTCGTCACTTATCAAAGAAAAGAAAGAAGAATGGCTAAGCCAATTCTCTTCTACAAAGGGGAATTGACACTCCCAACTTATACAGAGGATGATTTTGGTTGGGAAGACAGCTCCAACAACCAGCTAGAATCAATACAAGAAATGGCCGATATGCCAGCAAAGATTAAGGAGATGTGCAAAAAGCAGAAAATTCCTCATGTACAAGATATCTCCCGGAGAAATTTCTTCAAGCAATTATGGGAACCTTCGCAAGTCCGGGGGCAACCTCCATTCTCTGGAAAAGATACTAGAGGATTAGGTTATGATGCCAAATCCTCTTATACAGTTAATGTTGTGGAATCATCATCAGAGGTCTGCAGCACCCAGAATAATCAGGAGTGTTCCGACTCCAACTTCCAAGATATTATTCCAGCTCTATCAAATGAATTATTAAATGAAGAGCTATCAGAAGAATTCTACAAGCAATCTTCATCTACAAATCTTCAAGATAGGGATCTCTATGAAGTCTACGTCACCAACTCCGATGATGAAGGAGATTTCATAGGTCTACAACCAGCTCCCCAAGAAATCGAGGATGGTGGACAAGCCACTATTGATGAATTAATTGAACTCAATCTCGGGAGTCAACAAGATCCCCGGCCGATCTTTATCAGCGCCCTTCTTGATGAACAAGAAAGGCAATCCTATCAAACTCTTCTGCTAAAATTCCAAGACTGCTTTGCTTGGAATTATAAAGAAATGCCGGGACTAGAGCCATCAGTTGCTGAGCATGAATTATCCATACTGCACACGGCCAAGCCTGTCAAACAAGCTCAAAGGCGTATGCGGCATGAACTAGAATTGAAAGTGAATACTGAAGTCGACAAGCTTTCTGAAGTAGACTTCATCGAGCCATGCATATATCCAATATGGCTCGCCAATATTGTTCCAGTGAAGAAAAAGAATGGTCAAATCCGGATATGTATCGACTATAGGGACTTGAATAAAGCATGTCCCAAGGATGATTTCCCAGTCCCAATTACTGAAACAATGGTGGATATGACCACCGGCTATGAAGCCTTGTCTTTCATGGACGGGTCTTCCGGCTACAATCAAGTCGGATGGCAATCAAAGATAAAGATTACACTGCATTCAGATCACCCAAAGGCATCTTCAACTACAAAAGAATGCCCTTTGGCTTGAAGAATGCAGGAGCCACATATCAAAGAGCCATGACAAAAATATTTGACGAAATGATTCATGATGTAGTCGAATGCTATGTCGATGATCTCGTCGTCAAAACCAAAAAACGGGAGGACCATCTATATGATCTTCGCCGTGTTTTTGAAAGGCTTCGTCAATTCAAATTGAAGATGAACCCTATGAAATGTGCATTTGGGGTTTCAAGTGGCAAGTTCCTGGGTTTCATCGTCAAATATCGGGGAATAGAAATAGACCCTGACAAAATCAAGGCAATCCAGCAATTGCCGCCTCCTCAAAATTTGACTGAGCTAAGGTCATTTCAAGGAAGACTAGCCTATATCAGGCGATTTATATCCAATCTCTCAGGAAAATGCATGCCGTTCGGCAAACTAATGAAGAAGAATGCACCCTTCATCTGGGATCAAGAATGCCAGATTGCTTTTGAACAGATCAAAAAGTATCTCCTTACTCCACCAGTTCTGGGGGCACCAATTGCTGGGAGATCTCTTATACTTTATATCTCAGCTATGGATGCTTCTCTGGGAGCTTTATTGGCACAAACAAATGAGGATGAAAAAGAGCAAGCTTTATACTATCTTAGCAGAAAGCTAATTGGTCCAGAGCTCCGATATGCTCCAATGGAGAAAGTATGCCTAGCACTGGTATTTGCCGTCAAGAAATTGAGACATTATCTGCTGGCCCATGAAGTTAAACTCATTTCCAATATGATCCACTCAAATACTTGTTGAGGCAGCCTGTACTATCAGGACGGCTCGGAAAATGGGCCCTGCTCCTTATGGAATTTGATATCACATATATCCCACAAAAAGCCATCAAAGGACAGGGTCTGGCTGAATTTTTAGCCGCTCATCCAGTAACAGAAAATTCCCCTCTGTCTATAGATCTTCCGGAAGACGAAACTCTCTCCTCTATAAATGGGAAAGAAGATCAAATTCAGGAAACCCCACATTCCAAAGAGGTTGTCACAATCGACTTACCTTCATGGGAGCTATATTTTGACGGGGCTTCCCGAATTCTTCAATATACAGATGGTTCCACCTCCGTCTCTACTGGAGCTGGAATCGTTTTTGTCACCCCATATGGAGGAATCTTATACAATTCATGTGCTCTCATGAAGCAACTTACAAATAATGAAGCAGAATATGAAGCCTTAATTATTGGACTTCGATTAGCTCTCGAAATGGGGATCAGAGGTATACAAGTTTACGGAGACTCACAATGATCATCCGACAAATATTGGGCCAGTATGAAGTCCGTAAACCACAATTACTTCCATATTACAATGCAGCCATGAAACTCAAAGAACAATTCAGCTTTTTCTATATATCCCATATACCAAGAAATGAAAACTCCCAGGCAGATGCTTGGCCAAATTGGCCTCTGCCATAAAATTGCCTCCTGAAGGAGAAGTGGACATAATGGTCCGCCACAGAAGACTCATGCCGAGTGTCTTCGACGCTGAGTCTGATATTATGATCGAAGAGGTATATACTACAGAGCAAGATGTCACAAATGAACCTCAGGATTGGCGTGAGCCGATCATTAAAATTAAGAAAGGCTGGCTACCTCCTGATCGAGCACAAAGAATTCAGCTCTTACGCAGGGCTACATCATATCAAATAATAGCAGATCAATTGTTTAAGCTGGTCCATGAAAAGAAAGGATCAGTGCTCCTCAGATGTTTATCCCTCAAGGAAGCCAAAATCATCATGAAGGAAGTTCACTCTGGGCTGTGTGGTGCACACCAGCAGGAGAAAAGATGAAAATCAATATCAAACTAAAAGGTTTCTACTGGCCCACTATATACGCGGACTGTATCCAATATGCCCGTGCATGTCATCAATGCCAGGCATTTGGTCCTGTGCCGAGGAAATCACCAAATATGTTACATCCCACAGCGCCAACATGGCCCTTTGCTGAATGGGGTATGGATATTGTGGGACCATTCCCACCTTCCTCTCAAGGCCACAAATTTATATTGGCTGCTACAGATTATTTCTCTCGGTGGGCTGAAGCTATCCCATTAAGGGAGGTAACCGGAGAATCAGTCGCCAAATTTGTCAAGCAAAACATAATATACAGATTTGGGACTCCTCACAGGATTATATCTGATATGGGTCGCAGTTTAGAAACAAAACAATATATTCTTTGGCGGCAAAGTTCCATATTGACTGGAGGACATCCTCAATATACAATCCACAGGCAAATGGGTTGGCAGAAGCCTTCAATAAAACCCTCTGTAAATTGCTTGCCAAGATAATCGGCAATAGAAAGCGAGAGTGGGGAGAAAAAGTTCACGAAGCTTTATGGGCTTACAGAACTACATATAAAACTCCTACAGGGTGTTCACCCTTCTCCTTAGTCTATGGAGCTGAGGCCATGATCCCTATAGAAATCGAAATGACATCCTATCGGGTGGCAATACAAAATGAATTTCAATGCCAAGATCAAGATCAAATGGAGAGAAGACTCGAAGAGCTTTCCAATTTAGAAGGGAAGCGCCTTGAAGCCTACAAATCCCTTCAAGTATATCAAGCCAGAATGGTTCGTGCGTTGACAAATTAGCAAGACCCAGAGCTTTCAAACAAGGGGATCTTGTCATGGTCAAATGCAGAGAAGCAATGGCTGGGAAATCATGCGGCAAATTGCAGCCTATTTGGCTCGGTCCATATATCATCACTATGGCATATGAAGGAGGCGCATATCGGCTCGTGGACCATAAAGGTATTGTGCCCTTTCCTCCGCTCAACGGGAAACACCTGAAATTGTACCACGCGCCAGAACATGAATTCCCTGGCCAGCCTCCAAAACAAAAAGAAACAGTCACCTCAAAAGGCATGAAGCCAAAACAGAGTGAAAAATTATGAAACAAAGTTTGCTGTAGATAGGGACAAAGGAATCAAACTTCCACCTACCCGTTATACACCCCGAACTTGTCAGTCCCTACCCGGCATAAAGCCAAGGGCATTCCATGTATAAACCCGGAAATAGAAGATCCAATGAAAGGTGGAGGCTTATTTTGCATATCCCGCCAAATGAGGTTCCAAGCTACAATGGTAAGCTATGACAAATCCAAAATACCAAAACCATAGCCAAAACAACCAAAAAGGTAGGCTATGCCAAATCCAAAATACCAAAACCATAGCCAACAACCAAAAAGGTAGGCTATGACAAATCCAAATACCAAAACCATAGCCAACAACCACCAAAAGGTAGGCTATGCCAAATCCAAAATACCAAAACCATAGCCAACAAACCAAAAAGGTAGGCTATGCCAAATCCAAAATACCAAAACCATAGCCAGCAAACCAAAAAGGTAGGCTATGTCAAATCCAAAATACCAAAACATAGCCAACAAACCAAAAAGGTAGGCTATGCCAAATCCAAAACCATAGCCAGCAAACCAAAAAGGTAGGCTATGCCAATCCAAAACCATAGCAGCAAACCAAAAGGTAGGCTATGTCAAATCCAAAATACCAAAACCATAGCCAGCAAACCAAAAAGGTAGGCTATGCCAAATCCAAAATACCAAAACCATAGCCAACAAACCAAAAGGTAGGCTATGTCAAATCCAAAATACCGAAACCGAGCAAAACACAAGAGATAGGCTATATCAAATCCAAATCCCAGTCATAGTCAGCAAACCAAAAAGGTAGGCTATGTTAAATCCAAATACCCTAAACCATAGCCAACAAACCACAAAGGTAGGCTATGTCAAACCCAAATCAAATCATCACATTAGCCAGCAAACCAAAAGGTAGGCTATATTGAGTCCAGAGTACCATGACTATAGCCAACAAACCATAAAGGTAGGCTATGTCAAATTCAAAACCAAAACCGAAGCTGAAATAACTTAAACCCCAAATCCAAACCTAAATCCATACCAAAGCCATAACAACACCAAAAAAAAATCTTCCACAATCAGACCATCATCCACTCACATCTCAGATCACCATCCGTTTTAAAACCAGACCCTTACCCTCGACCATCTAAACCAGCCAAATCTTCAATAGTCAAAAAAAAAAAAAAAGGGAGAAAGGGGTTGAAAATAGAGATACCCCGATGGACTTAAGTATACAATCCCTGTATACTTAAGGGCAAAAAGATCAAAAAATCCAGCTGAGGTGAAAACCCGAAAGGGCGCTTCAGGCAAAAATGGATAACCCCTCAACGTGAAGACCCGAATAGCACGTTGGAAAAAGCTAGAGGGGGCTGGTCTTGGTGAAAACCTGAAAGGGCACTAAGGCCGGTAATGTGAAAAAAGAAAATAAGAAAGAAAGGAAAAAGAGAGAGAATGAAAGCGAGGACTTTTTAGTTCTCCATTCAGGCATTCACAAAGTTACAAGTCACCATATACAAATTCATAAAGGGCGACAAATACCACATGCAGAACAGAAGGGAGATCAAGACAACAAGCCCAATATGCAGGCAAAAAAGCCTTTTCTCCAGCCATGAAATTCAAGTATAAACCCCTTGCCCCGGCACTAAGCCATCAAAGAGGGGTGAAATTCTAATCCCAAAGCCAAAATAGCAACACCATTCCAGAGCCCGTTCAAAACCAAGCCCAGGGCTAAAACATACCCAAATCTCATATCCATATTCATATCTAAACCTTAATTCAAAATACCACAAGGTAAACCAACATACTCATATTCAAACCCAAATCCACATCCGAAATTCAAATCCCAAATCCCAATCCCCAATCATTGGCCAAATCTAAGTCTCAAAACATACCTAAAACCATCATCGTTCCTCAGCCAAATCTTCAGTCATTCAACCATCCAAGTCAGTCAAGTCTTTAACAGCTTTGTTTAAAAACAAAAACACAAAAAGGAGGGGTTAAAAATAGAGATACCCCGATGGACTCAAGTATACGACTTACTGTATATTTGAGGGTAAAAAGATCAAGAAATCCGGCTGAAGTGAAAACCGAAAAGGCGCTTCAGGCAAAAATGGATAACCTCTCGACGTGAAAACCCGAAAGGGCGCGTTGGAAAAAGCTAAAGGGGGCCAGTTCGGTGAAAACCCGAAAGGGCACTGGGACTGGTAAAAAGAAAGAGAAGAAAAGAAGAATAAGGAAAAGAAAGCGAAAGAGGAAGACTTCTTTATCCTTCATTTGTACATTTATGGAAATTACAAGTCATCGTTACATGCTCATAAAAGGTGACAGATATTACATACAAGATGAAAAGAGGACTAAGATTACAAGCTCAAAATACAAGTATTATGATGAAAAACAGAGGCAGGAAGGCTGCTTCCTCTTCAGCCGTTCAGCTTCTTTGATCTGGGAAGATCTAGCCCGGCGAGAACCATCCCCGTCCCTGACAAGGATGGCCTCTTCTTCAGAATCTCTAGCTGCATCCCTGGCGTCTCGAGCTTGGGAAGATCTTTCTTTGCCAAGCTCGCGCTCCAGCCGAGCAATATTCTCGCCTCTCGTGGCCATCTCAACTCCCGTGTCTTCCGACGTTTGCGCACATCAGCAGCTCGGGAGTCATTTTCATCAATGTCATCAGATAGCGAACAGGTGTCGCTATCCAAAGTTTGAAGCCGTTGGCCGTAAGAGGCCTGAATCGCATGGGCATGGAGGTTATGCACCCTGTCCCAAGTATCCTCGACGAAGCCCATCCAGCGATCGCGGTGGATACCAATATTAAAAGCCCTGATGGTGGATTTTCGCCAAAATCCGCCTGATAACTTCTACTGATGGAGGGTTTGCTGAGGTCACCAGTGTCTGGACTTTGGCAGTAAGGCAATTCCAGATGTCGCTATCTTCATCATCAGAACTCAAATCTGGCCGATCTCCAGTAGGCCAGGTTATGTTGTGCTCGGGTGGAGCACCAATCTCCAATGCGGGGAATTGGCAAATTCTGCCAAGATATCAACATGCATTCCATAAAGACAAATCAAGAAGAAGAAATCCAACAAAGCATTTGACCCTCATCACACTTACCTGGCAAGGGGATCCTTTCCCTAACCGCCACCTCAGGATTTGGTGGCTCGACAAAATCCGGCTCCCCTGAAGAAAATCTTTCGGATCTGGAAGGATGGTCAACGGAGGGAACCAAAATCTCTGGGTGGCAAAACTGTGTGATTAGCATTTGATCCATGGCGGCATCTGCCTCTTGATATCCTCCGCCATAGCCCCTTACTCCATCCACTTGGAAGGCAGAATGGGCTCGCTCGGCCAAGTATGCGTTCCGGCATTACCCCAAGGCGAAAAGAAGGGATCGGCAACTAGTGTGGGATATGTCTATTGTACCCGACATGAAAAGCTGCTCAAAGAGTTCTTGTCCTTGTAAAAACAACGTCAGGACAAACGAAGATATGAATACTGAAAAAATGATAGAAGAGAAAAAAGGGGAGGGAATGCACAGTGGTTCGAGAAGGAATATTCACCAAGAGGAACCTCTGCTGTAGCGTGGACTATCTCGACAGGTACAGGAATATAAACCTCCGTCGGCGCGAGAAAGAATGCTGCCCCGACGAAATCCCAGTTCAGAAAATGAGAACTCTGGGTTATACCACCTGCTGTGGCGACTCCGGAAAGCTCAAAATGAGATGGCATCTCATAATGAGCATTCTCCGGAGAAAGATCGACGGCAGCCTGTGAAGTACTCCCGTACTCCTCCTCACGGATAGAGGGAGACCCCTCCGACAAAAAGCCTTCCTCATCCGAAAGAGCAGGGGTCCTCTCCTCTTGTTCTTCATCCTGAGATAAAAAAAAAAAGAAAGAAAAAAAATGATGAACTAAAAAGAGCTATGTATGATAATGATGAGAGAAGAAAAGAAAAGGGAAAGACATACCACTCAAGTGGGTCTCTTCCACAGCTTTACCCTTGTCAATCCTGCCTCTCGGGAAGGAAGGGAGCGAACCTTCATTCCTTCCACCTCCAAATACTGGAGCTGAAATATCTGAAAAAAAAAAAACAGTAAAAATATATATGAGAAAAAAAAAGGAGGAGAATCAGAAAAGAAATGCCTGCAAAAAGAAGGATGAAATATAAAAAATGGTGAACTCAAGCAGGCTGAGAAGTACCTGTTAAGCCAAGTGGAGGACCTGGTACCAGCCACTGAAATTAGCTTGCAGATCTTTCACTCTCTGCATAAGGCTTCGGACATCATAAGTGTCCTGGCATTTTCTAGATTAGACAAAAACTCCAGAGGCCCAGCATGGCCGATGGCGATTATAAGGTGCTTCTCCCAGCGCCCAGCCCGGATCGTTGATACACTCGGGCGGAAGCTTGGTCGATAAGGCAACATTGGCAGAATGCCCAAGATCAAGTAATAGGTGGCTCCACCAATCTCTCCGGAAGATCACCATGAAATCTGTGGCCTTCCTGTCAAAAAGCTCAATGGATCCAAAGGCAGCATCTCCCCAAAAGTGGGAAGAGAGATTAGCCACAAATACAGAATATGAATCCATCATCTCCTAAAGAAGAGTTGATCACAGAAGATCTAGTCACCTGAATACAAGGAAGGAAAGTCAATATCAGAAAAGAAAACATCATCTTTAAGATTGTATATGAGCTCAGTAAAGGAAGTCACCTGCAGGAGTTGATTCCATGGCAGAATATTCCTTGGCAGGCATTGGGATATAAGCCCCGACAGGAGCAGAAGAATACTGTTCCGTCGAGACCCTCAGCTCAGCAAATGCAGAGGCACCGTCATCCGTCACAGCTATCTCAAGAAAACAGACAGTCAGATGATGGTTTATTATCATCAATCTCCGGCATAAAGTTGATAACTGCCCGTGAGGAATTCTCATGCTCCACTTCACAAAGGAGAGGAGAACCTCTAGGCAAAGAGGCATTGCCGCCCGAAGCAATCGGACCAGCACTTTTCCTCATCTGTCTCGTCATCTGAGGTAGATAAGTCAAAAAGGAAGAAAGGATAAGTGACAAATCAAGAAGAAGAATCATGAATGACATTGATGAGAGAAGAAAAGAAAAGAAAAGAAAGCCACCGCCAGATAAGGCGGAATCCGCCACCCCCTTTTTCCAGCTCTCTTGGGTCTGGAAGAAGAGGGAATATTCAAATGAGTTTCACCATTCCTGTCTCCAACAACTCCGGAGCAAGGATGGTTGAGAATTCAAAACAGATACAAAAAAAGGAAGAAGAAAGATAGCCGCAAAACCAAGAAGGTTAGCCTCAGAACCGAATACCATGCCAAATCTCGGACAAAGCCAAGAAGACAAGATTCAAGAAAAAGATGTCAAATCCAATACAAGCAAATGCCAAAAAGGCAAAGCTCAGGAAAGTGATATCGGATCCAACTGCGAATCAAGTCAGAATCACAAGTCAAAAAAAATCTCTCTCAAATCAAGTTGTTGAGCAAAGTCAGAAAGACGAGTCTCACCAATTGAGTCCTCAATCAAATTCATAGTCAACAAAGCCAGAAAGGCAGATCTAAAAAAAATCCCTGAGATGAAATCCAGAAGGCAAAGACCCAGGTGAAGAAAGCCAAAGTCAGTTCTGAGTAAATCCAAGGAAGCGGAGCTGATCGCTCAGCACAAGAAGCATGACAAAGTCGATCGTTGCCCGAGGTTGTCGACTTCACAGTGCAAGTGCTTCCGATTCAAGTTCATTGTCAAGTCATGAAGATCAGAAGCAGAGCTCAAAGATTGCACGGGACGTCCTCCTCCGCCTTCGGCGTCGGCACACTTCCCGTGGGGGGCATTTGTTGACATAAAAAAATAAAATTTAGTGTCAATCCCCCATTAATTTATTCCAGAAATCCCCTCCCCTAAACCAATGAAGGCACCATCGGTTAGGGGGTTTTTTCCCCTAACCGATGGGGCTACCATCGGTTAAGGGGGTTTTCCCCCTTAAACGATGGTGCTTCCATCGGTTGGAGGGGGAGACCCCTCCAACCGATGGTGCTTCCATCGGTTAGAGGGGAACTCCCCTCTAACCGATGGAAGCTCCATCGGTTAAGGGGAATCCCCTAACCGATGGGGCTTCCATCGGTTAGGGGAGTCTCCCCCTCTAACCGATGGAACCCCCATCGGTTAGGGGGGGATTCCTTTAACGATGGATGTTCCATCGGTTAAGGGGTCCCCCTTTCAAAAAAAAAAACATAAAACAAAAAAAAAACAGAAAACAGAAAAATAAAGAAAACAAAAAAAACACAGAAAGACAGAAAACAGGAAAAACAAAAAAATATAATAGAAAATAGAAAGAGAAAAAAAAAAGGGCCTAACCGATGGAACCCCCATCGGTTAGAGGGCCTTTAACCCTCTAACCGATGGGAGTCTCATCGGTTAGAGAGTTTTTTTTCCTTTAACCGATGAGAGTCTCATCGGTTAGCTTTAACCGATGAGAGTCTCATCGGTTAGAGGGAATTTTCCCTCTAACCGATGGAACTCTCATCGGTTTAAACCCCCCCCCATGCGATGTAAGGGGGGGCCTTCCCCTATAAAAGGCACCCCCATCCCCCATGAAAAACCTCTCCGACCCCTCGGTCCGCTCCTCCGTTCCCTGGCTCCGGTCCATTCTCCCGGATCCCCCATTCCCCTGTAAAGGGCTCTTTAGCCTTCCATTGCTCCCTCAAAGTTGAAGGAAATAGAAATTTCTGAATTCTCAAAGCTCCCCTCTTGGTCCTCAGTCTCTTCTCTTTGTGAGTCAAGGTACCAAATCTCCTCCGAGTATTGAGAAGTGTCGGCATCGACAACTTCATCGGCTAAAGTCCGCAATAGCGGCACTGGCCCTCACGGGCTTTAGGTTCTAAATACCGTCCGTTTCGGCATATGGTATTTTAGATACCTTTGTTATTATGCCACCTCCCATCGAGTTTTAAACTCTCCGGGACATTGTGTTTGTGCTATATGCATATGTTTCTTAGAGGAGACTCTGCCCAAGTGGAGATTCTGCTCAAGAACGTATTCATATATTCACAGATTCGTATTTTATATATATGCTTCATAGGGGAAACTCTGCCCAAGTGGAGATTCCGCCTAAGAACATATCTATAAAGTTCAAATCTGTGTGTATATTATATGTTTCTTAGAGGAGATTCTACCCAAGTGGAGATTCTGCCCGAGAACATGTTGTATATTCACAAATTTCATTTTATATGCATGTTTCCTAGAGGAAACTCTGCCCAAGTGGAGATTCCATCTAAGAACATACCTATAAAACTCAAATTTGGGCCTATACACATATGTTTCTTGGAAGGAAACCCTGCCTATGTCAGAGTTTTCCCTCTAAAAACATATCAATATAATCACAAACTTTGTATTCATATACATGTGTTTCCAAGAGGAAACTCTGCCCAAAAGCGTCTCCGCCCACGGGCATGTTTATGTAATCATAAATTCGCAATTATATGCGTATACCTCTCAAAAGGGATTCTGCATATGCAGATGGTACCTTTTACCGGATACTCCATTCAAACGGAGATACGGTGAGAAAATATGCATAAACTGCAAATTTGTGTTATACACACACACTTTCTTAAAGGCAAAATCCCTCCGGGCAAAGATTCTCTGAGGATACATGGATATAAGTACATGTTTATATGAATATATCCGTGAGGGCATTCCGCATAAGCGGAAACTCTGCCAAAATAAATTTATGAAAATTGTAATAATATACACACATCCAAAGAAAAAGAGGACAGGACCCGAACTGTGACAGGACCGAACTGTGACAGGACCCGAACTGTGACAGGACCCGAACTGTGATAGGACCCGAACTGTGCTCAGATACTCCAAGAGCAGCATGAATGCATACTCACAAGAACTGTGTTCGGATGGACAGTTTCCAGAAAGGAACTTCAAATTGACAAGAACGTCCATGGAGATATGTGCATACGTTCTCCAAAAATCATACTCATACAAGTAAAAAAAAGAGAATGATGAATGAATGAAACGATGAACAAGGAGAAATGAAATTCTGCCTCAATTCGGACTTCTTTTAAAAAGAAGAATGTTGTAAAAGATATCATGTCATAAAAGAAAGGGGATTGACGTAGCAACTCTTCTAAATGCTACTTCTAATCACAACTTCCCTCAAGTTCAGAATCATGAACGGGTATATGCCCGTCTGCAATAATAATCCTCACGTTTTCCAAAATAAAACCTTCAAACAACATCTTTCTCAAAAAAAAAAGAGAGGAGGGAGACCCCAAAGGGTTCACGGAAATATACCCGTTCCCTTCTTAAAAAGTCATATCTCGAGCTCCACAAAGGGCAGTCTTTTCAAAATGAAACACTCAAAGCAAAAAGTATTTCAAAAATAACCAAAAGAAAATGAGGCATCATGCCAGGATTTCTAAAAAAAAATGTGTGTTCTCTCATCCCTTTTTGCTATGAATGGTATTTCGGGTTTAAACTGATGTTAAATAACATCAAGAGTCTTAACTCGATGTAAATGTAACATCGATTTCGATCGATGGAGACAGAGGTCCAGCACATGCTACCCCAATCATCTGATGAGTATAGATACGGGACTCAAGAGTTCAGATAAAAACGGCGCACCCTAGTCGCCCGTCACACGGGCATCCCCGTCCATTTCATGGACAATCCAATCGTCCGTTCCACGGACATCATACCCGTCCGTTCCAAGGACACCCAAAATACTCTCTCCGCATTGTGTGGACTCTTTCTTCTGTCTGTTAGACAGACTGGCACGCCCCGCAAAATTCAAAGCATGGGAAATGAATACATGAATCACAAAACGAAATGAATAAACAAAATCAAATGAATGTGCTTCTATGTAACGATAACCATATGTAACTCCACACATGTATATACACCCACATATATATACATAACAAACATATATATACCATATACGCCCATACACACATAATATATTTTTCCCGTGTCAACAGCTGGCACGCCCGGTGGGACGTCTTCTCACCATTCATAGCAAAAGGATGAGACATGTATGAGTATATTTACAAAAAAAAAAAGGAGTCCTAATGTTGATGTTTTTTTTTTAAGGTACAAGGAGCAGACCAAATCATAAAGATGGCCGTCACCTATGGACCGCTCGTCGTCAACAACCACGCTAAGTTCGGATACTTGGCGACTCCGATTGTATTTGGGGATTTTCCCCCAGTCATCGGATCCCCTTTCTTCTTGGGAGTCGTTCCAGCTCCCCGAGAGGAAGATGTCACTGAAGGATTCCCTATTCACAAATCAACAAAGAAGAATTGCAACAACAATGGACGTGTCAAAGCCCATTCTGCCACTATCAACAAGGGCACCCAAATGCCCGTGAAGAATGATGCTGTCAAAGGGGGCAAACCCCATTCAACTCAAGTTCGGACCTATACGGTCCATATGATCTCTTCTACTATTGTGGCTCCCATTCCCTCACAACGGGGGCAATATAAACGCCGCAACAACAAAAGGCCGCCAGCTGCCATCTCCAGATCCGGCAAGTCCGTCATGATCGGGAATGTGCGAGTGCGCCTTGATGGTACTCCACCTACCACTCCTCGTGATAGGTATGTTTCAAATATTCCAACCTCAAACCGCTTCTCAGCTCTAAGATGGTTCCGGGGAAGCATGAAGACTCTATGGTAAAACCGGCGCCAAACAAAAGACATGGCGTTTTACCAAGCTGAAGAAAATCTGGGTTCCCAAAAAGGAAACTCAGAAGTTTGAAGATCAAGCAAATACATCCAAGACGCTTGGAGAAAGAAGAATGTCAACAATAATCCTCTCCAAGATGCTGGGTTTGAACACTCCAGAGGACGGAAGAGGAAAGGCATATATCGAAAATCAAACTACATCTCTCAAGGCCCGGAAAATACCCGGGTAGATAAGCAGACCTCAACTCAACAATCCAAAGCTCGCATATCGTTTTTTGACCGTATATCGCGAATTCCAGTATTTGATAAGCTAAGGGCGACACCCAGCACCCCTGCTCGTCCGTCAAAAGACGGCATGTTACTGGGCAGCTCAGGAAAAACCGAGGCTTATAATATTCTCCTGTTATGCTACTGGAATGGAGTCTGGCGAAATTGCGGAACAAATCGCAGAAGCCACTCCTAATATTTCCACAGGGTTACCCACCCCAATACTCGGCAATTTGCCAGGAGAGCTCGTCAACTTGGTGGGCAAGTTGGCACATCTAGCCAAGTTCTTCCGCCAGTCGACACTCAACATGAAGGTTCCCAAATTCCCTTCTTTGAAGAAACAAATATTCAAATTGAGGAGAGTGGACCTTCTGCCTCTGCTGGGCATCCCGTCATCGACTTGCCAACAAAGGAAATTTTCAAGCTATGTCAGATGACGATAATATGAAGTTATACAACAGTGGCGGTCTGAAATGACCTCACTTCTCAATAAAATGAAGCACTTGGCAACGACAAGTCACCGACAATCCATAGAGCCGGTCTCTCTTCGACACCAACAAAGCCAGCATCCGATGGGTTTATTTCCCTAAATAATCCAACAACTTCTTCAACTGGTCTTCTCCCTCAGGCTACGGGTCCCGATATCAATGACCCAACTAATATTATGCCTCCTCAAATGGACGCATTTCAAAATACTGCCATACAACGGCATGAAATAAAGAAGATGGTCGAGGATATGTTCGCCCAGCAGGGCGAAGGTATTCATTCCACGGGCATATATTCTGTCCCGTTCCCGGTATTTCATCAATTCAAGAAGTTGCCTGAGGCATCTCCCAAAGTCCCTAAATTGCCCAAATATGATGGGTGTGGGGCACCGCAAGAACATGTCGCGCATTATACAATTGCCATGGGCGATCTTGCATCTGATGAATCATATCTCCTCAGATATTTCGCAACTTCTCTAACGGGAGTTGCATTCCAATGGTATTCAAAGCTTAGGTCTGGTTCAGTGGCTGACTGGGCTGATATGCAAAAGAAATTTTATGACCGTTTTCAAACGCCGAAAGAAAAGTCTCTCTCGCCGAATTATGCTCCCTTAAGCAAAAGAAGGAGGAATCGGCAATTGACTTCATCCGAAGATGGAGAGAGCTCAGCATGGGGTGTGATAATCCTCCCGTGCAACAAGATGCAGTAACCATCTACCGAAGAGGCCTCATTGCATCAATTAAAGAAAAACTCTTGGCAGCAAATATTAAAAGCTTTGATCAGTTGAATTCTGCCGTTGCGGAAATCGAGGTATTTTTGGCCGAACAAACGGCTCATGCGCCTTATAAGGGTAAGCTCCCTAAGGAGCGCAATCCGTCGGCAAAAGAGGTTAATGCTGTCGACTTCTTGCCTGGCAGTGAAGCAAAAGGGGCAGTAATCCCCACCTCCTCAAAGAAAAAGGCAGAGCCAAAAGTGCCTCTGCCTACACTCGCTGAGCGTATGAAGGCTCCCTATTCTTTCAGAAAGGAGCATACCAAAAGCTATTTGATCTCTGTCTGGATAACCAGTTGATATCATTACCAACACCAAAGAAGCCAGCAGATATCAGCAAGATCAATCAACCAAATTATTGCCCGTATCACCGTATAGTGGGGCATGCAATTGAAGATTGTTATGTCTTCAAGAATGAAGCTCAGAAAATAATTCAAGAAGGCCGCATATCTATGCAGAATGGTCTGGTTGATCCCCCGCAACCTCATACTTGGGATTGGCCAGAGCAATCGGTCAATGTTATACATGCGGCTGAGCCCGCCACAAGCTCAAATAATCCTGAGGCAGAACCTTCATGTAATCCACCTCAAGATACTTCTGGAGCCCACTCTCCGTCAGGATCCAGACGTCGAGGTACAAACACGGCAATGCAAAGAGTACAAAGCAACTCCATCAACTACAACAAGGACAACAAGAGTTGATCCAAATTGTGCAAAATATGGGGGGGCACCAGGATGTTCCTGTTCAGGGACCCTACCCTCCACAAACTGGTTATGCTTACTCACCGATATATCCGGCGCTTCCTCCTATGTCGCCACTTCAAGACCCAATCGACTGGCTTCTTGAAAATCTTCCAAATCCTGTTGAGCCGATGAGGTCATATTCTTTCCGTCGGCAGCATACATTGCCACTCTTCCGGCTCTGCCTACGAGCGGGATATATGGATTATCTAGTCCCAGAAGAATTAAGGCCCAACTATTGCCCATATCATCAACTATTGGGCCACGTCATTGAAGATTGTCCAAACTTCAAAGCAGAAGTGGAAGAAATGATCCAGCAGGGACTAATCAATATGGGTAACTTCCTGGTGAATCCTCCACAACCGCATATTCAGTCTCCACCAAATGGGCCAGGCAATCCAGGATCTCATTCGGTGAATGTCATCAATGCATCATCCTCTGGTCTTCCTGAATCAGAAGGGCAGTCATCTATGGCAAATCCATATTTATCTAGCCGGTGGTATGATGATTGGCATCCTCTACATCAACGCTCATTTGATCTAAAAGATACTCAATCCATATTCAACCAGCTTAAGATCAGAGAGTTGATAAAGTATTTGATCCTGAGCCTTATATCTCCGAAAAAGAAAGGCAGTCACATCTCTACTGTGAATATCATGCCAGAGTCATACACTCTACTAAAGATTGCCCGGATCTCCGCGAGGGAGTAATTGATCAGGAGGGAAATTTCCTAACCCCCTCATCACAAACATATGATCCAAGTCCATAATTCCAAGCACAATATCAAGATCTATGTGAATATTATCATCGTCAGCTAGGCTATGGACGACATAGAAGCAAGGCTGACATTGAGCAATTCAGAATTGGCCTGTTTCAATATAGAAACGGAATATCAGGAGAAGCTGCCGCGAAACCAATCTCGCAGCAAGCTGAGGAGTTTGTAGGTGATTATTACCACTCTCCCTCCTGGAATTGTTGAAGAAGCAATCAACTCAACCTTTCAGGCACAACCCTCAGAGGCTGAATGGGTCACTGTTGGCCCTCGAAAATCAAGAAATTCTAGAAGACCCGAAATCTATCGTCAAAGGTCATTCTAGCAGAAAAATATTCTTGAGCCATTTTCAGAACAAGAAATGATGAATTTACTAGAAACTCTACAAATGAGAAATAGAGAGAAAACAGAAAAGGAATGAAAAAGAAAATTGAAGAAACAAATGGAGGAGGCTGTGGCTGCAGAGGCTCCTCAGCAGCTGACGGCTGTCCAAAGACTCCAGCTGTTGATTAATGAGCTGGAAGAATATGAAGCCTCCAAGCCCTCTGATAAACCAACGCTCGACCAATATGTCTCTTGGGAAGAAATCGAGCGAAAGAGGCGGCTTCGTAATTGGTTATTGCAAGTTCAACATGAAGCACTCCAAGAGGGTGACCTCCCTCCTTCGCCGAATTTGAGTCTCTTCAATGGAGATGAAGAAATTACTATGGAACAGTTGGACTCCATGTTCAGCTCATTCTCTTGCTACATGGTATTCATCCCTCCTCCAAAAGAATTGCAAACTTCTACAATTGATACTGCTGCACAAGCAAGGACAAGCCAACACGACGCTTGTATACCAGTGTCGATCTCCAGGTAATTCAAATCATCATCTTAAGAAGGGTCGTGGTAGGCATCAAAAACAGGCATCTTCCACCACTAGGTATCCAGATAAAATCATACTCTTTCATGGTGAAGAAGCAAACCTTTGCCCGAGCCTCAAATTCGGGCAGATTCCTATATTTTTGATCCTTCAGACGAAGAAGAGGGACTACCCGACATGGTTTCTCAATCTGAAGATAAAAACTCAAGTCCTTATGCTTGGTCAAATGAGCCAGACAATCTTCCTCCTCTTCCTAATGAGAAGCTATTGACTCCTGTTTCTCAAAAGAAATTTGTTAAGCCGAAAGAGCTTTCTGGATCCTCATCAAGGAAACCTTCCCATTTGGACCAGATACGCTCTGAAGCTGATGACAAGATCCTTCAACAATTACAGTCACTTCCCGTCAATATTACGATCTGGGAAGCAATTGCTTGGAGCAAAGACCTGAGAGAAACTCTCGTCAAAATACTCCAAGAACCAGAAGCTTATAAGGCTCATATGGCAAATTTTCAAGAACAAGCATATGAAGCACGCAGCAAATGTTACTTTCACTGATGAAGATCTATTATTATCTTCCCCATATCATCGTCCTCTATACATGAAGGGGAAGATCAATGGCATTCAATTAAACCGGATCTTGATCGATCCGGGGCATCCATCAATCTAATGCCCTATAAAACTTTTCAATCTCTTTATCTCATGCCTTATTGGCAAAAAGTAGAAGATGTGAAGACCACCGGATTCAATCAAAACTCAGAAAAAGCAGTGGGAAGAGTCACCGTTAAATTGGCTCTAGGGGATTTCGTCACCAGGGTGACCTTCTTCATTATTGATGCAAATACAACATACAAAGTTCTGCTTGGGAGGCCTTGGCTGCATGAAAATTGGGTCATACCATCAACTCTCCATCAATGTATTAAATATGCAAAAGAAGGGAAGCAGCATACAGTTTTTGCTGATCAAGCCCCCTTTCGGAAGGATGAATGCAACTTGACTGATGCCCTCTTATATCTTGGAGGACCAAATCCTCAACCCCTCTCCCTGTCTAAAGAGAAGGGTAAGCAGATTAAATGTTCAAGTGAAGACAGTGAAACTGGTGAACTTTTTGTGATAAACAAAAGTTTTGCCAAATCATCTGCAGAGAATTCTCAAAGCAAAGAAACTCGCTCAGAACGGCGAAATATCAATTATGAAGCTGATCACGTAGGTCAAGTTATTAGTGGGGGTATTCCTTTACCACCCAGCTGCATGCAAACCCACTCTTTGAAGCAAGAACAAAGTGTTCGGCGATTAAAAACATTCGTTGTCACTTATCAAGGAAAAGAAGCAAGAAGGAATGCAAGAAAGGCAGCAAAGCCAATTCTCTTCTATAAAGGAGAATCAATCCCTCAAATATGTCCAAGGGATGATTTTGGTTGGGAAGACAGACCCGACAACAAGCTTGAACTGATACAAGAAATGGCTGATATGCCAGGAAAAATTAAGAGATGTGCAAAAAGCAGAAAATCCCTCAGGAACAAGATATCTCCCGGAGAAATTTCTTCAAGCAATTATGGGAACCTTCGCAAGTCCGAGGGCAACCTCCATCCTCTGGAAAAGATACCAGAGGATTAGGTTATGATACCAAATCCTCCTATACAGTCAATGTTGTTGGATCATCATCAGAAATCCGCAGCACAAAGAATAATCAGGAGTGTTCCAACTCCAACTCTCAAGATATTGCCTCAGCTCTACCAAATGAATTATCAATGAAGAGCTGCCGAAGAATTCTGCAAGCAATCTTCATCCGTAGATTCTCAAGATGGGAATCTCTATGAAGTCTACGTCACCAACTCTGACGACGAAGGAGATTTCATAGATCTGCAACCAGCTCCTCAAGAAACTGAAGATGGCGGACAAGCCACTATTGATCAATTAATTGAACTTAATCTCGGGAGTCAAGAAGATCCCCGGCCTATTTTTATTAGTGCCCTTCTTAGTAAACAAGAAAGGCAGGCTTATCAGGCTCTCCTGCTGGAATTCCAAGATTGCTTCGCATGGAATTATAAAGAAATGCCGGGACTGGAGCCATCAGTTGCCGAGCATGAATTATCCATACATCATACGGCCAAGCCTGTCAAGCAAACTCAAAGGCGTATGCGGTATGAACTAGAATTGAAAATAAATACTGAAGTCGACAAGCTCTCTGAAGTAGACTTCATCGAGCCCTGCATATACCCAGTCTGGCTTGCCAATATCGTGCCTGTGAAGAAGAAGAATGGTCAAATCCAGATATGTATCGACTACAGGGACTTGAATAAAGCATGTCCCAAAGATGATTTCCCAGTTCCTATTACTGAAACAATGGTGGATATGACCACCGGCCATGAAGCTTTGTCATTTATGGACGGGTCTTCGGGCTACAATCAAATCCGGATGGCAATTAAAGACAAAGATCATACTGCCTTCAGGTCACCCAAAGGTATCTTCAACTATAAAAGGATGTCATTTGGCTTGAAAAATGCAGGAGCCACATATCAAAGGATCATGACCAAGATATTCGATGAAATGATTCATGATGTAGTCGAATGCTATGTTGATGACTTAGTCGTCAAAACCAAAAAACAGGAGGATCATCTATGTGATCTCCGCCGTGTTTTTGGGAGACTTCGTCAATTCAAACTGAAAATGAACCCTATGAAATGTGCATTTGGGGTTTCAAGCGGCAAATTTCTAGGATTCATCGTCAAATATCGGGGCATAGAAATAGACCCCGATAAAATCAAGGCAATCCAACAATTGCCACCTCCTCAAAACTTAACAGAGCTGAGATCATTTCAAGGAAGATTGGCCTATATCAGGCGATTCATCTCCAATCTCTCAGGAAAATGTTTGCCATTCGGCAAATTAATGAAGAAGGATGCACCCTTCGTCTGGGATCAAGAATGCCAAATTGCCTTTGAACAAATCAAGGAATATCTCCTCACTCCACCAGTGCTGGGGGAACCTATCGCTAGAAAGCATCTCATACTCTATATTGCAGCTATGAATGTCTCCCTCGGGGCTCTATTAGCACAAGCAAATGAAGAAGACAAAGAATAACCTTTGTATTATCTCAGCAGAAAGCTAATCGGGCCAGAGCTCCGATATGCTCCAATGGAGAAAGTGTGTCTAGCACTGGTATTTGCCGTTAAGAAATTAAGACATTATCTGCTGGCCCATGAAGTTAAACTCATCTCCAAGTATGATCCACTCAAATACCTGTTGAGGCAACCCGTACTATCAGGACGGCTCGGGAAATGGGCCCTGCTCCTTATGGAATTTGATATTACATATATTCCACAAAAAGCCATCAAAGGGCAGGGTCTGGCTGAATTTTTAGCCGCTCATCCAATAACAGAAGATTCCCCTCTGTCTATTGATCTTCCGGAAGAAGAAACTCTCTCCTATAAATGAGAGAGAACATCAAGATCAGGGAACTCCAAATTCCGAAGAAGTTGCCACAATTGAGCTACCCTCTTGGGAATTATATTTCGATGGGGCTTCCCGAATTCTTCAATATACAGATGGTTCCACCTCTGTCTCTACTGGAGCCGGATTGTCTTTGTCACCCCATATGGAGGAATCTTATACAATTCATGTGCTCTCATGAAGCAACTTACAAATAACGAAGCAGAATATGAAGCCTTAATTATTGGACTTCGATTGGCTCTCGAAATGGGGATCAAAGGTATACAAGTTTACGGAGACTCACAACTGGTCATCCGACAAATATTGGGCCAGTATGAAGTCCGTAAACCACAACTACTTCCATTTACATACAGCCATGAAGCTCAAAGAGCAATTCAGCTTTTTCGATATATCCCATATACCAAGAAGTGAAATTCCCAGGCAGATGCTCTGGCCAAATTGGCCTCTGCCATAAAATTGCCTCCTGAAGGAGAAGTGGACATAATGGTCCGCCACAGAAGACTCATGCCGAGTATCTTCGACGATGAGTCTGATATTGCAATCGAAGAAGTATATAATACAGAGCTAGATATAACAAATGAATCCGAAGATTGGCGCGAGCCGCTTATCAAGATCAAGAAAGGTTGGCTACCCCCTGATCGAGCACAAAGAATTCAGCTCTTACGAAGGGCTACATCATATCAAATAATAGCAGATCAACTATATAGGCTGGTCCATGAAAAGAAAGGGTCAGTCCTTCTCAGGTGTTTATCTCTCAAGGAGGCCAAAATCATCATGAAAGAAGTTCACTCCGGGCTGTGTGGTGCACACCAAGCAGGAGAAAAGATGAAAATCAATATCAAACTAAAGGCTTCTACTGGCCCACCATGTACGCGGATGTATCCAATATGCCCGTACATGTCATCAATGTCAAGCATTTGGTCATGTGCCAAGGAAATCACCAAATATGTTACATCCCACAGCGCCAACATGGCCCTTTGCTGAATGGGGTATGGATATTGTGGGACCATTCCCGCCTTCCTCCCAAGGCCACAAGTTATATTGGCTGCCACAGATTATTTCTCTCGATGGGCAGAAGCTATCCCATTAAGGGAGGTAACCGGAGAATTAGTCGCCAAATTTGTCAAGCAAAACATAATATACAGATTTGGTACTCCTCACAGGATTATATCTGATAATGGGTCGCAGTTTAGAAAAAAACAATATATTCCTTGGCGACAAATTCCATATTGACTGGAGGACATCTTCAATATAACCCACAAGCTAATGGGTTGGCAGAAGCCTTTAACAAAACTCTCTGCAAGTTACTTGCCAAGATAGTCGGCAACAGAAAACGAGAGTGGGGAGAAAGGTCCACGAAGCTCTATGGGCTTACAGAACTACATATAACCCCTACAGGGTGTTCACCCTTCTCCTTAGTCTATGGAGCTGAAGCCATGATTCCCATAGAATTGAAATGGCATCCTATCGGGTGGCAATTCAAAATGAATTTCAAAGCCAAGATCAAGATCAAATGGAAAGGAGACTTGAGGAGCTCTCTAATTTAGAAGGGAAGCGCCTCGAGGCATACAAGTCTCTTCAAGTATATCAGGCTAGAATGGTTCGAGCATTCGACAAATTAGTAAGACCCAGAGCTTTTAAACAAGGGGATCTCGTCATGGTCAAATGCAGAGAAGCAATGGCCGGAAAATCATGTGGTAAACTTCAACCCACCTGGCTCGGTCCATATATCGTCACTCTAGCATACGAGGGAGGAGCATACAGACTCGTCGACCACAAAGGTGATGTGCCTTTTCCTCCACTCAATGGGAAGCACTTGAAGCTGTATATGCTCCAGAAGGTGAATTCCTGGCCAACCACCTCAACCAAGACCTAGTCACCCAAAAAGGGCGAGAAATCGAAAAAAAAATCATATGTAACCAGAATGTTGCCATAGATGGGACAAAGGATCAAACTTCCATTTGCTCATCATGTCAACCAAACCCTCAACACCCCTCAAATTCCCGTAGAAGCATAAAGCTAGGGATGCTCTGTGTATAGACCCAAGAAATAAATGGGAAAATGAAAGTCAAGAGATCGTCTCGTATATCTCCCTCATCATCAAAATCAAATTCCAAAACCATAGCCAGCAAACCAAAAAGGTAGGTTATGTCAAATCAAATTCCAAAACCATAGCCAGCAAACCAAAAAGGTAGGTTATGTCAAATCCAAAACGCCAAACCCATAGCCAGCAAACCAAAAATACCAAACCATAGCCAGCAAACCAAAAAGGTAGGCTATGTCAAATCCAAAATGCCGAAACCTATAGCCAGTAAACCACAAAAGGTAGGCTATATCAAATCCAATTCCAGTCATAGTCAGTAAGCCACCAAGACAGAACATATCAAAGCCAGTTCAAACCCCGAAGTTCCACCGGCAAACCACCATAGTAGATGATGTCAAGAAAATCCAAAGTTCATACCTTAAAGCCATCAAGACAAGTCATATCCAAATACAATTCCAAATTCATATTCAGCAGGCCATCAAGGCACATCATATCCAGATTTGATCTAAAACCCAATCAAAACCAAAATCAAGACCAAAATCCAAATCTGAAATTAAGCCTGAATATACAATCATCATCCAAACTTAATTCCAAATTACATCAGAGTCTATTCATCCATTCCAAGCTAGACTCTTGTCCATTCAATTATTCAAACTACTTAATACTAAAAAAAAGAAAGGGGTTAAAAATAGAGATACCCCGATGGACTCAAGTATATATTCACTATATACTTGAGGGTAAAAAGATCAAAAATCTGGCTGAGGCGAAAACCCGAAAAAGGGCGTTTCAGGCAAAAATAGATAACCCCTCAACATGAAACCCGAAGGGCATGTTGGAAAAAGCTAAAGGGGGCCAGTCTTAGTGAAAACCCGAGAGGGCGCTGGGATTGGTAATGTGAAAAGAAACAAAAAAAAGAGAAAAGTGAAAAGGAGGACTTTCATCATCCTTCGTTTTGTATTTACAGAATCACAAGTCACACTTGAGAGATGATTCTACATACCAGTCAAGCAAGCAAGCAAATAATGAGCTTGCACATGAATGTTGTATTGAAGATCCCCTATCCCGGCACTAAGTCATCAAGGATGGGAGAAATTCAGACCCAAAATCAAACAATAAACACCATTCCAGATTCTATAACCAGAGCCAGAGCTAAATCATACCTGAGCCTTAAACCGCCATACTTACACATAAACCCAATTACACCACTACCCATTACCACTACACCACTACTCATTCCGCAATTACATTACCACCATTCCACATCAGATAACCATCCATTCCGCAATCAAACTTTCAGCCACTTAAACCAGTCAAGTACCCAAAAAAAAAGAAAAGAAAAAAAAAAAGGGTTAAAATGGAGATACCCCGATGGACTTAGTATATGACTTGTTGTATACTTAAGGGCAAAAGATCAGAAAATCCGGCTGAGGTGAAAACCCGAAAGGGCACTTCAGGCAAAAATGGATAACCCCTCAATGTGAAAACCTGGAAAGGGCGCGTTGGAAAAAGTTAAAGGGGGCCAGCTTCGGTGAAAACCCGAAAGGGCACTGGGGCTGGTAAAAAAAAAAAAAAAAAGAGGCAAGGAAACGAAAGTGAAAAGGAGGATTTCTTTATCCTTCATTTGTACATTCATGAAAACTACAAGTCTAGGTCACCATTGCAAGTCCAAAGAAGGTGACAGATACTATATACAAGATGAAAAGGAAACCGAGACTACAAGTTCAAATACAAGCACTACGATGAAAAGCAGAGGCAGGAAGGCTCCTTCCTCTTCAGCCGTTCAGCTTCTTTGATCTTGAAAGATCTAACTCGGCGAGAACCGTCCCCGTCCCTGATAAGGACGGCTTCTTCCTCAGAATCTCTAGCCTCATCTCTGGCATCTTGAGCTTGGGAAGATCTTTCTTTGCCGAGCTCGCGTTCCAGACGAGCAATATTCTCGCCTCTTGTGGCCATCCTCAGCTCCCGTATCTTCCGACATTTGCGCACATCAGCAGCTCGGGAATCACTCTCGTCAATGTCACTGGATAGCGAGCAGATGTCGCTCTCCAAATCTGAAGCCGCTGGCTATAAGGGACCTGAGTCGCATTGTCATGAAGGCAATACACTTTGTCCCAAGTATCCTTGACGAAGCCCATCCAGCGGTCGCGGCAGATACCCATGTTAAAGCCCTGATGGTTATTTCGCCAATATCCGCCTCATAACTTCTGCGGTGGAGGGTTGTGGACACAAATTTTTTTTTAACCCCTTAACCGATGGGGCTACCATCGGTTAAGGGATTATTTTCCCCAAACCGATGGAAGCACCATCGGTTGAGGGGAAATCCCCCTTTAAATCCCAACCGATGGGACTACCATCGGTTAAGGGGATTTTTCCCTTCAACCGAGGGAGTTCCATCGTTTGAGGGAAATTCCCCTTCAACCGATGGAAGTGCCATCGGTTAGGGAGTCTTCCCCTCTAACCGATGGGAGTTCCATCGTTAAGGGGAAATTCCCCTCTAACCGATGAAACCTCCATCGGTTAAGGGGAATCCCCTTTAAAAAAAAAAACAGAAAATAAAAAACAGGGAATAGGCACATCCCCTAACCGATGGTACCCCCATCGGTTAGAGGAGTGCCCCTCCCCCTAACCGATGGTACCCCCATCGGTTGAGGGATTTTAAAATCCTCTAACCGATGGAACCCCCATCGGTTAGAGGGAATTTTCCCTCTAACCGATGGAACCCCCATCGGTTAGAAACCCCACTCCCACGCATGTAAGGGGGGGGCCTTCCCCTATAAAAGGCCCCCCCATCCCCCCATTTGAAGAGGCTGGCTCCCGGGAGATGCCGGCTCCCTGGAGAAAGTGCTGCCCCCCTCTTTTCTGAAATTCTGAAAGAATAGAAAATTTCCAAAAGTCTCCCGTCTCTCTCTCAATCTCATTTCTTGTGTGAGTGAAGGTACCAAATCTTCTTCCCCTGAGTGTTGAGAGGTTGTCCGTATGCGGCATCGGCAAACTTCATCGGCTAAAAGTCCGCAATAGCGGCACTGGCCCTCACGGGCTATAGGTTCTAAATACCGTCCGTTCCGGACATATGGTATTTTAGATACCTTTGTTATTTATGCCACCTCCCATCGAGTTTTTAAACTCTCCGGATGGTGTGTTTGTGCTATATGCATATGTTTCTTAGAGGAGACTCTGCCCAAGTGGAGATTCTACTCGAGAACATATTCATATATTCACAGATTCGTCTTTTTTATATGTGTTTCTTAGAGGAAACTCTGCCCAAGCAGAGATTTAACCTAAGAACATATCTATAAATTTCAAATCTGTGTTTATATTTATATGTTTCTTAAAGGAGATTCTGCCCAAGGGAAGATTCTGCCCAAGAACATGTTTGTATATTCACAATTGGTATTTTTATATGCATGTTTCCTAGAGGGAACTCTGCCCAAGTGGAGATTCCGCCTAAGACATACCTATAAAACTCAAATTTGTGCCTATACACATATGTTTCTTGAAGGAAGCCCTGCCTATGTCAGAGTTTTCCCTCTAAAAACATATCATATAATCACAAACTTTGTATTTATATACATGTGTTCCCAAGAGGAAACTCTGCCAAATGGAGTCTCCGACTACGGGCATGTTTATATAATCATATAAATCCGCAATTATATGCGTATACCTCTCAAAAAGGATTCTGCATATGCAGATGGTCCTTTTTGCCGGACACTCCACTCAAAAGGGATACCGGTGAGAAAATATGCGTAAACTGCAAATTTATGATCGTATATACACATACTTTCTTAAGGGCAAAATCCCTCCGACAAAGGTTCTTTGGGGACACATGGATATAAGTACATGTTCATATGCATATATCTTCGTGAGGGTATTCCGCATAAGCGGAAACTCTGCCAAAATAAATTTATAAAATTGTGATAATATACACACATCCAAAGAAAAAGAGGACAGGACCCGAACTGTGACAGGACCCGAACTGTGACAGGACCCGAACTGTGACAGGACCCGAACTGTGATAGGACCCGAACTGTGCTCAGATACTCTCAAGAGCAGCATGAATGCATACTCACAAGAACTGTGTTCGTATGGACAGTTTCCAGAAAGGAACTTCAAATTGACAAGAACGTCCATGGAGATATGTGCATACGTTCTCCGAAAATCATACTCATACAAGTAAAAAAATGAATGATGAATGAATGAAACAATGAACAAGAGAAATGAAATTCTGCCTCAATTCAGACTTCATTTAAAAGAAAGATGTTGTAAAAGAATATCATGTCATAAGGAAAATTAATGTAGCAACTTTTCTAATACAGAAATGCTACTTTGAATCACGACTTCCCTCAAGTTCAGAATCAAATGCACGGGTATATGCCTGTCTGCAATAATAATCCTCAGGTTTTCCAAAATAAAACCTTCAAACAACATCTTTCTCAAAAAAGGAGAGGAGGGAGACCCCAAATGGGTTCACGGAAATACATCTGTTCCCTTCTTAAAAGTCATATCTCGGACTCCACAAAGGGCAGTCTTTTCAAAAATGAAACACTCAAAGCAAAAGTATTTCAAAATAACCAAAAGAAAAAATGATACATCATGACCAGGATTTTCTAAAAAGTGTGTATTTTCTCATCCCCTTTGCTATGAATGGTATTCGAGTTAAAACTGGTGTTAAATACACCAAGAGTCTTAACTTGATGTAAATGTAACATCGACTCCGGTCGATGGAGACAGAGGTCCAGCACATGCTACCTCAATCACCTGATGAGTATAGATACGGGACTCAAGGAGTTCAGATTAAAATACGGCGCACCTGTCCGTTCCTCGGACATCATACCCGTCCGTTCCACGGGCATCATACCCGTCCTTCACGGACACCATACCCGTCCGTTCCATGGACACCCAAAAATACCTTCTCCGCATTGCGCGGACTCTTTCTTCTGTCTGTTAGACAGACTGGCACGCCCCGCAAATCACAATACACAAATCAAAGCATGTGAAATAAATGAATACCCAAATGAAATGAATACATGACCCAGATAAAATGAAATGAGCCAAAGAGCCAACAAAACCAAATGATATGTCAAAGCGATATTCTTCCCGTGTCAACAACTGGCACGCCCGGTGGGACCTCTTCTCACCATTCATAGAAAAGGATGAGACATACGTACATTTTTCATAAAGTCCTAATACTGATATTTTCCCTTGAAGGTACAAACAAAAAGGCAAATCATAAGCTGTTGAAGATGGCCGTCACTTATGGACCACTCGCCATCAACAATCATGCCAGGTTCGGTTACCAGGCGACTCCGATCATATTGGGGATTTTTCCAACAATTGTCGGATCCCTTCCGGCCTATGAAGAAGATGCTGCTCAAAAGCCTCTCTCCAACAAGTTAACAAGGAAGATCCACGAGAGCTGTGGGCAAGCCAAAGCTCGTCCTGTTATTATCAGCAGGGGGCATCCGAATGCTCTCCAAAGGTAATACTTATAAAGGGGATCAGCCTAACTCTGGCCAACAACATTTATTGGCTATAAGCCATCAAGGCGGGTCATGTCCAATCCAAATTCAAAACCATATCCAAACTCAAGCTCATGACCAGCAAGCCATCAAGCAGGTCATGTCCAATCCAAATTCAAAACCATATCCAAACTCAAGCTCATGACCACAGCCATCAAGGCAGGTCATGTCCAATCCAAATTCAAAACCATATCAAACTCAAGCCATGACCAGCAACATCAAGCAGTCATGTCAATCCAAATTCAAAACATATCCAACTCAAGCTCATGACGCAAGCCATCAAGGCAGGTCATGTCCAATCCAAATTCAAAACCATATCCAAACTCAAGCTCATGACCAACAAGCCATCAAGGCAGGTCATGTCCAATCAAAATTCAAAACCATATCCAAACTCAAGCTCATGACCAACAAGCCATCAAGGCAGGTCATGTCCAATCCAAATTCAAAACCATATCCAAACTCAAGCTCATGACCAACAAGCCATCAAGGCAGGTCATGTCCAATCCAAATTCAAAACCATATCCAAACTCAAGCTCATGACCAACAAGCCATCAAGCAGTCATGTCCAATCCAAATTCCAAACCATATCCAAACTCAAGCTCATGACAACAGCCATCAAGGCAGGTCATGTCCAATCCAAATTCAAAACATATCCAAACTCAAGCTCATGACCAACAAGCCATCAAGGCAGGTCTGTCCAATCCAAATTCAAAACCATATCCAAACTCAAGTTCATGACCAGCAAGCCATCAAGGCCGGTCATGTCCAATCTCAAATTCAAATTCCAAACCATATGCAATCCCGGCATACATCAAAACCAAACATCAATATGGCCACAAACCATCAAGGTAGGCTGAATCCAAAACCAAAATCCAAATTGAAATTCCAAATCGTAGCCACCAAACCTCAATGGTAGGCTCCACCAAATTCCAATACCATACCTTTAACCCAAAAAAAAAAAAAGCCATTAAAAAAAAAAATTAAGTCTGCCCAAATCCAGACTTGTTCAATCCGGTGAACTCCTTCAAAATCATATTTTCCATCTCTACATAAGGACAAAATAAAATCATAAAAAGTAAAGGGCATTGTTGACATAAAAAAATAAAATTTAGTGTCAATCCCCCCTTAATTTATTCCCAGAAATCCCCCTCCCAAACCAATGAAGGCACCATCGGTTAGGGGGTTTTTTCCCCTAACCGATGGGGCTACCATCGTTAAGGGTTTTTCCCCCTTAACCGATGGTGCTTCCATCGGTTGGAGGGGAGACCCCTCCACCGATGGTGCTTCCATCGGTTAGAGGGGAACTCCCCTCTAACCGATGGAAGCTCCATCGGTTAAGGGGAATCCCCTAACCGATGGGGCTTCCATCGGTTAGGGGAGTCCTCCCCCTCTAACCGATGGAACCCCCATCGGTTAGGGGGGGATCCCCTTTAACCGATGGATGTTCCATCGGTTAAGGGGTCCCCCTTTCAAAAAAAAAAACATAAACAAAAAAAAAAACAGAAAACAGAAAAATAAAGAAAACAAAAAAAACACAGAAGACAGAAAACAGAAAAACAAAAAAATATAATAGAAAATAGAAAGAGAAAAAAAAAGGCCTAACCGATGAACCCCCATCGGTTAGAGGGCCTTTAACCCTCTAACCGATGGGAGTCTCATCGGTTAGAGAGTTTTTTTTCCTTTAACCGATGAGAGTCTCATCGGTTAGCTTTAACCGATGAGAGTCTCATCGGTTAGAGGGAATTTTCCCTCTAACCGATGGAACTCTCATCGTTTTAAACCCCCCCACCCATGCGATGTAAGGGGGGCCTCCCCTATAAAGGGCACCCCCATCCCCCATGAAAAACCTCTCCGACCCCTCCGGTCCGCTCCTCCGTTCCCTCTGGCTCCCGGCTTCCATTCTCCCGGATCCCCCATTCCCCATGTGAAAGGGCTCTTTAGCATTCCATTGCTCCCCTCAAAGTGAAGGAAATAGAAATTTCTGAATTCTCAAAGCTCCCCTCTTGGTCCTCAGTCTCTTCTCTTTGTGA